>OU612047.1:112640671-113240671 GCA_914767935.1 Coremacera marginata | reverse complement strand
GCTTGTAAGGCTCTGTCTCAATATTGTTGTAAGGCTCTCTCTCAACAATACGATGTTGCGTTCGAGATATCGGCACGAACTAAAGCAACAAGCATAAAAACGTCAGCAGCAACTGAATCATCAATGCATTTTTCTCATACAAAAATGTGAATTTTTCTTGTTTTCTTTTGCTATCTTTTGTGGCTTTATTAAAGAAGTGACGAAATGCAAAGTTAGATATTCGTTTTATGCACAAAATAGCTAATATTTTGGCATAAATTTTATCTTTGTACGATGAATATTGAAGGCTGTATGTATACCTACGGTGTCCTCCAAAAACGTTAGCATCACCTTGAAAAAATGTGTGACAAACTTTTTAAAAAAAAAACAACCGACTGCAAGCTCACTACAAAGTAAACAATAATTTTAAAAATACTTTTCCTTTTAATTTCGTGGTCATATTTGATAATCTATTTAAACATATTATTATTTATGAAATCTTATTATTTAAATTTTTTTTTTTTTTTTTTTATTATCATAAATATATTCATTTCTTGACGAATATAAAAGCCTTTAAGATTGGCGCTAATATAATCAGACTTTTTATCAGAAGCGCCAACTTCAAAGCATTTGTATTCATCAAGAAATTAATATATTTATGATAATAAAACAAATAAGAAAAAATTAAAATAAAATTTCATATATAATAATATGTTTAAATAAATTATCAAATATGACCAAGAAATTAAAAGGAAACGTATTTTTAAAATTATTTTTTACTTTGTAATGATTTTGTAGTCGGTTGTTTTTTTTTTAAAAAAAGCTTTTATTTCTTCCTTTTTAGAGATTATGATAAATTTTGGAAAAAAGTGTATAAACAACATAAATACAATTGTTCTGAAAAAATTTGTTCTATTAAATTCTGAAAGTTTGTTGGTCATTTCAAATATCTGCCTCTTAAATTTAAATTAGATGTTATATGTTTTGAAAGTATTATACCGATTCTTGTAACGAGTTTTATTGCCCTAGTGTCAATACTATTCGAAATATAGTGTTTTTCTAATATTACCACACCCCTTTGTTAAATAAGCGCCCACTTTCTTGAGAGTTATTTGTAATAATTGTGCCTACCCCTGTACTTCATTTCAGTACCCCAGCGTGAATATTAACTGAGATAGTGTTTATCTAGTATTGCCACGCCCATTTATCGAATAACGCCTACTTTATTGACCGTCATTTTTAATAATTCTGCCAACCCCTAGTGTCAGTATTATTCGAGATACACTGTTTTTATAATATTTCCACGCCCAGTAGTCGAATTCCGCCCACTTTCTTGACCGTAATTTATACTAATGATGCCTTCCCTATACCAAATTGCAGTACCATAGTATCAATATTATTCGAGATATACTCTTTTTCTTATATTGCCACGCCCATTTGTCGAATAACGGCCATTCTATTGACGGTAATTTGTAATAATTGTGGCTACCCCCATATTAAATTTCAGTACCCTAGTGCCCATATTATTCGAGATACTGTAGTATCTAGTATTGCGAGATCTAGTATTGCCACGCCCATTTGTCAAATAACGCTAACTTTACTGACCATAATTTTTAATAATTCTGCCAACCCCTGTACTACAATAAATTTCAGTGCCCTAGTGTCAATATTATTCGAGATACACTGTTTTTCTAATATTTCCACTCCCAGTTGTCGAATTCCGCCCACTTTCTTGACCGTAATTTATACTAAAAATGCCTACCCTATACCAAATTGCAGTACCATAGTATCAATATTATTCGAGATATACTCTTTTTCTAATATTGCCACGCCCATTTGTCGAATAACGCCCATTTTATTGACGGTAATTTGTATTAACTGTGTCTACCCCTACACTAAATTTCAGTACCCTAGTGTCAATATTATTCGAGATACAGTAGTATCTAGTATTGCGAGATCTATTATTGCCACGCTCAGTTCTCGAATACCGCCCAATTTTGTACGGGCACCTCCATGCTTATGATATCTATCTGTCCCCCAAAAATTATGGCAATCAGGCATATGGTTTAGGAGTTATCGATGTACATACAATAAAAAAAAAAAAAAACCGACGAACTTGGGAACCTCCTCCTTTTTGAAGTCGGTTAAAAATACCCCCATACAAACCGCGCTGTAAGACGCAATTCTACGTCGAAACATTTTTTTATACAAAATTTAATTTTTTTGTTATTTTAAAATGCATAAAAAATCAAAAACGCCAAAATTGTTCTTTTTTCATCTTTGGCTATAAGCATTCAAATCTATTATGTTTCTAAACATTATAATACTTGATATTTTTTTACATGCAATTTGTTTTTGTTCGATAATTTTACAAAAACAAAGTGTTGTTGAAAAGAACTGAGAAGGCAATATGGCGGTGACGGTTGAAAGTAGGAAAATAATCCCTCATCTGCACTGCATACATGATTTTCCATTTTCTAAATTTTTGCAATGTTATTTTTAAATAAAGGGTCCGCCCAATAATTTTTTTATTTTTTTAAAATGCAAAAAAAAAACTACTGAATATTTTCTCAAATTTGTTTTTTATTTGAATGTACAATCCTTCCGGTTAATAATGGAAAATAGTTTCATTCAAATGGCTGCCTCGGCTGGTCATACAGTAGCCTACACGATCGGTCCAATTTTTAAGCACATTATCGATTGTGTGCAGCTGTATTTCACCAATGGCTTCACGAATATTGTCCTTTAAAGCGCCAATTGTCTCTGGCTTGTCGGCGTAACACTTATCTTTGAGGGCACCCCACAAATAATAGTCCAACGGTGTCAAATCGCAGCTCCGAGATGGCCAAACGACATCAACTCTGAGGCTGATAATGCGATCTTCAAAAACAAGGCGCAAAACATCGAGTGTAGCTTCGGCTGTGTGGCACGTAGCGCCGTCCTGTTGAACGTCATATTTGAGACATAGCTTTGATCAGCATCTTTTCTTAGAATTTAGCATAGAATTCGAATATGACATACACTCTCTTCGAAAAAAATTGCTCCGCCCTAGTGTACACACAGATACGTGCAAAACTTGCGATCATTTACAATCTGTATTAATAAAAATCATTTTCTGTTTGTATGCTTGTTTGTTTGACTTTTATACAAATCTGAACGGCTGAATGGATTTCGGTAAAATTAAAAAGTGTATTACTTGCGTCCTAGATTAAGTTATTGCATACTTAGTTTTAACCTCATTTTACCGCCCAAAAATCAATAAAAATGTAATATTTCCGACTGTTTCGATTGTATGAGACTAAAATTTGGTAATTTAGTTTGTATGGCAAGTGTACAAAATAAATAAGAATGCTATATTTCAGACGGTTTTGGTCTTATAAGTTTGAAATTTAATTTAAAATGACATTTTCATTACACAGGGCAATACTGATTCTGCGGCATGAGGCTTGTAAGTCAATTTGATTGATTGATACATATGATGATGAAGATTTAATTATTAATTTGAATTTTTTGAATTGACTCTGGCTCTCGAGATAAACCGTTATTTTAAAAATGAAGGAGATTTCACCATATATTTTAGCCTAATTCAAGAAAAATTTGTCCGATTTGGTTAAATAAAAAATTCGAAAATCAACGGCTAAACTACGTTTTCAAATACGTTTTCAGCAGTCAAACCGTTCGGACGTGTTTTTTTCAGTTGCTCCGCAAATTAATTCCTTAAATTTATTCACCCAGCACTTTCGCTGCAGTGCTTACTAGTGTTCTGTGAAAAGTGCAAACATTGCAAATTAACAATAAAAAACTCATAGTGCAACTAAATTCAATTTCGGTAACTGTGCCAAAAGTTGAATACACCATAAAAAATCGCTGCAGTGCTTACTAGTGTTCTGTGAAAAGTGCAAACATTGCATATTAACAATAAAAAACTCATATAGCAACTAAACTCAATTTCGGTAACTGTGCCAAAAGTTCAATACACCATAAAAAAAAAAAAAAAAAAAAAAATGTCTTGCGCAAATATTAATTGCAAAAACGATGACAAAAATGCACCCAAAATATCGTGCAATGGGCTTTGCAAAAAATCGTTTCACTGTAGTTGCGCTGGGCTGTCAAAAAGAGGCCTCAACTATTTAAATGAATATTCGAATAACTTTCTATTTTTCTGCGACGAATGTAAAGAACTATCTGTTTCACATTTAATGCTCACAATTAAATGTTTAAATGACTCTTTTGCCACCTCGTTCTCCGAAAGTAAAAAATTCATGTCAAATCATTTTAAAAATTTCGGTACCGTAACTCAAGACATTTTTAAAATAATTGAGGATCTTAAATGCAACTTAGAGACCTCAATGTTAGAATCTTTAAAAAGATTTAGTGAATCGAACAATAAAAACATTGAAAAACACTTAAAAAATATTAAAATTGAACTTTTAGATGAAATCAAGAATAATTTCGGTCATTCGATAAGTGCGATGAATGAAAATAACACCAAAACGTCAACAACAGCGAAAGACTTAAAACAAATCAGTGATAGCATTACATATCTACGTAGTGATATAGATAGTTTAATGCAGAGCTCAATGACGAAAACATCACATATACAGCAACGGTCTGATCCACTTCTTCCGGTCCTACTTAACCAAATTACCGAAGTTGGCAATGAGATGGCAGCCACTCGTCTGGAGCTTGCGGATGTAACAGATGTACTCAAACATGCTTCGAGTAACATCGATTACATATCAGACAATATTCAATTAGAGTCGACTCAATCTGCTGTTCATCAACGATCACTTCTTGATGAATTACTGGAAACCTCCTCCATAATACCCCAACATTGTTCTCCACATCCCCATTTGCTTCATACTGCAGGACCCGATTCAACTCCAATTCCTCCTGCAACTACTATGAATTCTGAATTGGCTCTTCCTCCTATTGCTGCGCCCAGAGAATTCATCACTAAATTTGGAACATCGTGGACTGCTTCAGAATGGAAAAGCAGAATAATGAAGCTTAACGAAGGAAATCAACTAAACCACACTGCTTTCTTCATCAAAGGTGCTCCACATCTAGCGGACGCTTCTTGGGTTCGGGAATACTTCAAACGTACGCTTAGCATTACGATTAAGAACTGCACAATGATAAAAACTGGCAGTTTTAAGTTCGAAATGCCTTCAAAGTACGTGTGGCTTTTCCAGACGTCCACAGAAGGAAGTGTTAAGCTAGGCCAGTTGAGGTTGTCACTTTGGCGTGGTAACCAGAAAAGAGCTAGTAATAATCCTAAAAAACATAATTATCCTAAGTTTAATCTAAATTATTCGTCAAAAACCTTAAAAAAAACAAATCATAAATCCACTAGTAATAAGTCTAAATTGCTTCCCAACTCAATAAACCCTCTAAGACACCCTTCCGAATCACGTTCCAGTACACCTCCAAAATACTCCTCCAATTCCAACTGGACATTTAAAACAAACATGTTCCCTACATTCCCCGCTACTAGAAGTAAAATCTCAAATCCGTCTCCCATTCAAAAAAAATCGGGTCCGAAAAATTCCACTTATTTAACGTATCCGAAAAATAAGCGTGTTTCATTTAATCTGGCACCCTCTAGTTCCGTTTCTAACCCTCCATCAGCCTCCCCCTCCAACAGTTATCCAAACTTCATACGTTCACACACTTTAAATCCTCAAAAACCTCAGTCACATACTGTAAATAAAAGTACTCTTAACAAAGAAGCTGCAACTTTTACTCCAAAAAGAGTATCAAACTCCTCCTATAACGAAGCAACCCCATCCAATTTTGAAATGCCTACCACAACATCAACTCTCTCAAACGCATCCCCTGTATTTCTTGATCCTCTTCTTCCACCCACAGTTAAATTAACCAAAAATCTCGTTGAAACTACCACCGAAGGGCGGTTCGTGCTATCTCGCTTGAGAGACCGTCGACTATATGAAAATGTACGCCTGTACCTAGCATATCTGCACAATAAATCAGATTCAATATGTATTGACGGATCGACAAAAACTAGCGTCATGGTAGCTATTCAACAAGAGGGTCTGCCGACTAACCTAACCGACCTTAAAAATATATTCATTCGCTACCACGAAACCTTTAATATCTCTCCATCTGAGGTTGAGAATGATTTGACAGCATTTGCCTCACATACAACATCGAAGCGTCTTTGGCACCTACAGAAAACCCGGTCAAATTTCAAAAACTATTATAGCTCCTAACAGTTTTCCCCTACAAGTTTCACCCACAATTGCTTGCTCCACAAATAATACCCACGAGATTGCCCCAAAAGTTATACCCCGAGATCCACTCCAACATTCCTCAGCAACTTCTTCATTAAAAATATTTTATCACAATTGCGGTGGTATGCGCGGCAAATTAAATAAACTTTTTGTCGACGCAAAATCCTGCCACTTCAATGTGTTAGTTTTTGCAGAAACGTGGCTAAATGATTCCTTCAAAAACGAGGAAATTCTGGACAGCAACTGGACAGTATATAGAAATGATCGAAATTATTCTCACACAGGTCTTTCCCGTGGGGGTGGTGTCCTTATCGCAACTCACAACTCCCTATCAAGTCAGATTGTCGAAACCACTTCACACGAGCTCTATGAACACAAAATAATCAGAATTTGTTCGGATAATAATCTTTTTATTTATATTGGTGTTATTTACATTCCACCTGGTTCTATTGAAGCTATATATAACCAAATGTGTGAAACAATTTCGTCAATAACGGCTTCCTTAAATGAAGAAGATAAGGTCATTATCTTTGGCGATTTTAACCGCCCTAATATTTCCTTTGTCATTGATGAAAATGACAGTTATCTACTTCCGGTTAACCTCTCTAATCCGATTGATTTTACCTTACTTAGTACCTTTTATGGCAATGACTTACAACAAGTTAGTAGAACCCCAAATAAGAATGGCAAATGGCTAGATTTAGTATTTACTAATGCCTATGACGAAATACGCGTTCGTCCAACTCTGGAGACTGAACACTTTTTTTCTAACAGTGTGCACCATACAGCCTTAACTGCAGAGCTATCCCCCTCCAATATGACATTTACCCACTCGTTCAATAACTCGATTGTATACGATTTTCTGAATGCTGACTACGAGAGTATTAAGGTCAGTCTGAATTACTTTGACTGGACCGATCTGTCAGCATTGGACTTAGATAGTTCAGTTTCACTTTTCTACGAGCGTGTGCTCACAATTATTGATAGACATGTGCCAAAGATAAAGAAAAAAAAATAAACTTTCGGAACCTTGGCTAGACCAAAATCTTAGACATCTAAGAAATCAAAGAAATAAACTTTACAAATTTGTCATAAAAGGCATTAATGTGAGCGAAGAAGTAAAAATCAGATACAATGAGCTGGCTACATTATTCTCTACTGAGTCAAAAAAAGCATATCAACTATACATAAACCTAATAGGAGAAAATATTGTTCAAGAACCCAAAAAATTCTTTGACTACGTTAATGTTAAGCGTAAATCCAACGGTTATCCTACGTCGATGTTTAAAGGTAACATTATCTCTTCAAACCTGCAAGAGATTTGCAATCTTTTTGCAGATCATTTCAAAGAAGTTTTTTGTGTTCCAGGAAACCAAACTTCCAATCCTCCTCACTATCCAAATGCATTACACACGATAAATCATATTTGTCTTACACGAGATGAGATAATCAAAGCAATCCACGACCTCGACCCAGGTAAGGGACCTGGCCCTGACCTCATACCCCCAAGCTTAATAATTCAATGCAAGGACCCACTGATCATGCCTTTGCTCATAATTTTTAATAAATCTTTGCACCAAGGTATTTTTCCCTCTTATTGGAAATCATCTCATCTTACCCCAATTTATAAAAATGGTGACAAAAGATCTGTTGAGAATTATAGAGGTATTGCTATATTATCGGCTATTCCAAAACTTTTTGAAAAGATAATATGTGATAAACTTACAAGCATTATAAATCCTTTACTTAATGAACAGCAGCATGGTTTCCGTAAAGGTAGATCAACCACCACAAATTTAATGATATTGGTATCTGATGTTTTAAGTAAAATGGAAAAAGGACATCAAGTCGATGCAGTCTATACGGACTTAAGCAAAGCCTTTGATCGTGTGGATCATGCTATCTTGGCTTCTAAATTAGAAAAGTTTGGTATCACAGGATCTCTTCTCAACTGGCTAAAGTCATATCTCCAAGGCAGATCACAGCTCGTTAAATTTCAAGGGACCTTATCTAAACAAATTTCCGTTACATCCGGAGTACCACAAGGAAGCCACCTTGGTCCTCTTCTCTTCAACATTTTCATCTCAGATTTATCTGACATATTGAATGATATCCATCATCTGATGTATGCGGACGACCTAAAAATGTATCATGTCATTAAATCGGAGCATGATATAAATTTCTTACAGTCGAAGCTCGTATCTCTTGAACATTGGTGCATTCAAAATAATATCTGCCTGAATGTTAGCAAATGCTACATTATTACCTTCTCTCGTAAAAATTTAATAGCAAATAAAATATACTCCCTCAACAACAGTGAATTATCTAGAGTAAATCATATCGTAGATCTTGGAGTTATCTTGGATAATAAGTTGCGCTTCAATCTACATTCTGATAAAATCTTGTCTAGGGCTAGCAAACAACTTGGGTTCATAAAACGACGTGCAAAAGAGTTCAAAAATGTATGGGTCACTAAGTCATTATTCTGTGCGTTAGTGCGCCCTCTCCTCGAATATGGATGCATTATTTGGAACCCTGCGTTTGAATCACACAAGGAAAGACTAGAATCCATTCAAAAACAATTCTTGCTTTTTGCATTGAGAGACACCTACAATCCCCGTGATTACAGTAACCTGCCACCCTATGAACAAAGACTTAGCCTCCTTAATTTAATGCCCTTATCATCGAGAAGAACATTACTTAGTTCATGTTTCACTTTCGATGTTATTAGTGGAATTACTGACAGCGAATTTATATCAAGCAAGATAAAATTTACTGATCCAATAAGGCGAACGAGGCATACACGGCTGTTAACTGAATATCAGCATCATACCGTCTACGCAGGTAATGAGCCCATCAATAGATGCTGTAGAGAATTCAATAATATTAGCGAGTGTTATTTGCCACCCATGTCCAAGCACACATTTAAACGAAACCTCTCAAAGTATCTTTTCCCATCCTAATACCTTTTTCCCCGTCTTTCTTTTAAACTCACTTGGGAAATTCAAGCGTTACCATTCTGAATTCCTATTTCTCACCCCTACTACCCCTTAACTCACCACCCCACTCTTTTTTAATTAAATATTTTTAGAATGTTAAGATATAAGTATATTTTTATTTTTACTTTCTCTTTTTTTTCTCCTATTTTGACGTGTAATATTAGATCATGTCAATCAGGTGGGTGGATTACGCCCACCTTGAATGACACAATTTTTCACCAAAAAAAGGGAGAAGGAGAGGGAAAAAAAAAAAAAAAAACACCAAGAATAAGTAAATGCCTTGTTTGGCGAATAAATAAATAAATAAATAACTACCTCCAAGTTGTATTTACACTATTAGCTTTATAGTTTTGGAAATATTCAGAAATGTCTTCCGAAAAAAGACACAATTTCGATAGTATCGTAAGTGTCGACGTAGAATTTTTTGTTTGATATATTTGTTGATGAATTTGTTGTTCTTGACCATTTGTATGTTGGTTAAAAAGAAATGTAATGCAAAATTTTGCTTAATAAATTGAAATAAATATTTCGGAATAACATTAATTCATTATTTTTCCAGTTCAGAACGTATATATATTTTTAATATAATTGAATATTTAATTTTGAACAAGTAAAATATATTTTTAATATATATATATAAATTAGTTCAATAATTTTGAATTTATTATATTTTAAAACAAATCAAGTTTATAATAGCAAAACTACCATGCCATTTTCCAATCTGCATGTATGTACACCTGCATTGTAGTAATATAATTTTTTGTATTATGTATGTATTATTTATTGTATTAGTCCTTGCTGAAGATTAACAAAAACAATAACAAACTAAAAAACGAATGAAATATATGTATATGCAAATATTTCATACATACGTATTAATAACAACAACACAAGCAGTTACTGAAAAATATTCGCAAAACGATTCTTAATTTATATAATGGTTTATATGTAGTGGCTGCGTCTCCAATCTGCGTATATGTAAACCTGCATTGTAGTAATATAATTTTTTGTATTATGTATGTATTATTTATTGTATTAGTATTGCTGAAGATTAACAAAAACAAACTAAAAAAACGAAAGTAATATATATATGCAAATATTTCATACACACGTATTACAGCAACACAAGCAGGTACTAAAAAATATTCGTAAAACGATTCTTCATTTATATAATGGTTTATATTTAGTAGCGCTGCGTTTTTTAAATAGCAAATAAAAACTTATATAATAAACTATGCATCGCTTCTTTGTCTTATTTTCGTCTTATTTTCTGTGTTCATCAGGCGGACAAAGCGACCATACTCTAACTGATTGGAGTCTGCCAGCAGACTGAAAGTTTTTAGCAGTGCAAGCATTTATATACGTATGCATTGCTTGCATGATAAAGAACCCAGGTAGAAGCAACAGTTCCTTGGCATACCATAACTTGTCAAAAAAAATGCCAAGACAGAAAGAGTTCAATATTAGCTGTGTTTAATACACATTGGCTGCAAAGTAACTTTTGCACGACTTTTGGGCTGAATAGCATATAGCGCTCACACAACATACCGCTCTTTCGGATAGAATGCAACCGTTGTCGAGTATAGTTCAATCTGAGAGAGTAAAATTCAATCTGAGACAGTGTAAAAAGTGCGGAAACGACTTCTAGCTAGTTTCAAGCAAAAAAACAGCTGATTGCCTTTCAAACATAAACAGCGCAAATTTTAACTTGTTACAAATATTTATAATATTTTTTTATTGCTATTTATTTATATTTAAATAGTTGAAATGTATTGATATTAAATAACAATTAATAAATTTATTCTTTATCTCTCAACATAAGCAAACAACAAATGACAAACTGAGATTTCCGTTTCTAACCCTCCATCAGCCTCCCCCTCCAACAGTTATCCAAACTTCATACGTTCACACACTTTAAATCCTCAAAAACCTCAGTCACATACTGTAAATAAAAGTACTCTTAACAAAGAAGCTGCAACTTTTACTCCAAAAAGAGTATCAAACTCCTCCTATAACGAAGCAACCCCATCCAATTTTGAAATGCCTACCACAACATCAACTCTCTCAAACGCATCCCCTGTATTTCTTGATCCTCTTCTTCCACCCACAGTTAAATTAACCAAAAATCTCGTTGAAACTACCACCGAAGGGCGGTTCGTGCTATCTCGCTTGAGAGACCGTCGACTATATGAAAATGTACGCCTGTACCTAGCATATCTGCACAATAAATCAGATTCAATATGTATTGACGGATCGACAAAAACTAGCGTCATGGTAGCTATTCAACAAGAGGGTCTGCCGACTAACCTAACCGACCTTAAAAATATATTCATTCGCTACCACGAAACCTTTAATATCTCTCCATCTGAGGTTGAGAATGATTTGACAGCATTTGCCTCACATACAACATCGAAGCGTCTTTGGCACCTACAGAAAACCCGGTCAAATTTCAAAAACTATTATAGCTCCTAACAGTTTTCCCCTACAAGTTTCACCCACAATTGCTTGCTCCACAAATAATACCCACGAGATTGCCCCAAAAGTTATACCCCGAGATCCACTCCAACATTCCTCAGCAACTTCTTCATTAAAAATATTTTATCACAATTGCGGTGGTATGCGCGGCAAATTAAATAAACTTTTTGTCGACGCAAAATCCTGCCACTTCAATGTGTTAGTTTTTGCAGAAACGTGGCTAAATGATTCCTTCAAAAACGAGGAAATTCTGGACAGCAACTGGACAGTATAT
This sequence comes from Coremacera marginata, assembly GCA_914767935.1. NCBI lineage: Eukaryota > Metazoa > Arthropoda > Insecta > Diptera > Sciomyzidae > Coremacera > Coremacera marginata. The sequence goes on along the minus strand of OU612047.1, from coordinate 113,228,690 downwards.
AGAAATGATCGAAATTATTCTCACACAGGTCTTTCCCGTGGGGGTGGTGTCCTTATCGCAACTCACAACTCCCTATCAAGTCAGATTGTCGAAACCACTTCACACGAGCTCTATGAACACAAAATAATCAGAATTTGTTCGGATAATAATCTTTTTATTTATATTGGTGTTATTTACATTCCACCTGGTTCTATTGAAGCTATATATAACCAAATGTGTGAAACAATTTCGTCAATAACGGCTTCCTTAAATGAAGAAGATAAGGTCATTATCTTTGGCGATTTTAACCGCCCTAATATTTCCTTTGTCATTGATGAAAATGACAGTTATCTACTTCCGGTTAACCTCTCTAATCCGATTGATTTTACCTTACTTAGTACCTTTTATGGCAATGACTTACAACAAGTTAGTAGAACCCCAAATAAGAATGGCAAATGGCTAGATTTAGTATTTACTAATGCCTATGACGAAATACGCGTTCGTCCAACTCTGGAGACTGAACACTTTTTTTCTAACAGTGTGCACCATACAGCCTTAACTGCAGAGCTATCCCCCTCCAATATGACATTTACCCACTCGTTCAATAACTCGATTGTATACGATTTTCTGAATGCTGACTACGAGAGTATTAAGGTCAGTCTGAATTACTTTGACTGGACCGATCTGTCAGCATTGGACTTAGATAGTTCAGTTTCACTTTTCTACGAGCGTGTGCTCACAATTATTGATAGACATGTGCCAAAGATAAAGAAAAAAAAATAAACTTTCGGAACCTTGGCTAGACCAAAATCTTAGACATCTAAGAAATCAAAGAAATAAACTTTACAAATTTGTCATAAAAGGCATTAATGTGAGCGAAGAAGTAAAAATCAGATACAATGAGCTGGCTACATTATTCTCTACTGAGTCAAAAAAAGCATATCAACTATACATAAACCTAATAGGAGAAAATATTGTTCAAGAACCCAAAAAATTCTTTGACTACGTTAATGTTAAGCGTAAATCCAACGGTTATCCTACGTCGATGTTTAAAGGTAACATTATCTCTTCAAACCTGCAAGAGATTTGCAATCTTTTTGCAGATCATTTCAAAGAAGTTTTTTGTGTTCCAGGAAACCAAACTTCCAATCCTCCTCACTATCCAAATGCATTACACACGATAAATCATATTTGTCTTACACGAGATGAGATAATCAAAGCAATCCACGACCTCGACCCAGGTAAGGGACCTGGCCCTGACCTCATACCCCCAAGCTTAATAATTCAATGCAAGGACCCACTGATCATGCCTTTGCTCATAATTTTTAATAAATCTTTGCACCAAGGTATTTTTCCCTCTTATTGGAAATCATCTCATCTTACCCCAATTTATAAAAATGGTGACAAAAGATCTGTTGAGAATTATAGAGGTATTGCTATATTATCGGCTATTCCAAAACTTTTTGAAAAGATAATATGTGATAAACTTACAAGCATTATAAATCCTTTACTTAATGAACAGCAGCATGGTTTCCGTAAAGGTAGATCAACCACCACAAATTTAATGATATTGGTATCTGATGTTTTAAGTAAAATGGAAAAAGGACATCAAGTCGATGCAGTCTATACGGACTTAAGCAAAGCCTTTGATCGTGTGGATCATGCTATCTTGGCTTCTAAATTAGAAAAGTTTGGTATCACAGGATCTCTTCTCAACTGGCTAAAGTCATATCTCCAAGGCAGATCACAGCTCGTTAAATTTCAAGGGACCTTATCTAAACAAATTTCCGTTACATCCGGAGTACCACAAGGAAGCCACCTTGGTCCTCTTCTCTTCAACATTTTCATCTCAGATTTATCTGACATATTGAATGATATCCATCATCTGATGTATGCGGACGACCTAAAAATGTATCATGTCATTAAATCGGAGCATGATATAAATTTCTTACAGTCGAAGCTCGTATCTCTTGAACATTGGTGCATTCAAAATAATATCTGCCTGAATGTTAGCAAATGCTACATTATTACCTTCTCTCGTAAAAATTTAATAGCAAATAAAATATACTCCCTCAACAACAGTGAATTATCTAGAGTAAATCATATCGTAGATCTTGGAGTTATCTTGGATAATAAGTTGCGCTTCAATCTACATTCTGATAAAATCTTGTCTAGGGCTAGCAAACAACTTGGGTTCATAAAACGACGTGCAAAAGAGTTCAAAAATGTATGGGTCACTAAGTCATTATTCTGTGCGTTAGTGCGCCCTCTCCTCGAATATGGATGCATTATTTGGAACCCTGCGTTTGAATCACACAAGGAAAGACTAGAATCCATTCAAAAACAATTCTTGCTTTTTGCATTGAGAGACACCTACAATCCCCGTGATTACAGTAACCTGCCACCCTATGAACAAAGACTTAGCCTCCTTAATTTAATGCCCTTATCATCGAGAAGAACATTACTTAGTTCATGTTTCACTTTCGATGTTATTAGTGGAATTACTGACAGCGAATTTATATCAAGCAAGATAAAATTTACTGATCCAATAAGGCGAACGAGGCATACACGGCTGTTAACTGAATATCAGCATCATACCGTCTACGCAGGTAATGAGCCCATCAATAGATGCTGTAGAGAATTCAATAATATTAGCGAGTGTTATTTGCCACCCATGTCCAAGCACACATTTAAACGAAACCTCTCAAAGTATCTTTTCCCATCCTAATACCTTTTTCCCCGTCTTTCTTTTAAACTCACTTGGGAAATTCAAGCGTTACCATTCTGAATTCCTATTTCTCACCCCTACTACCCCTTAACTCACCACCCCACTCTTTTTTAATTAAATATTTTTAGAATGTTAAGATATAAGTATATTTTTATTTTTACTTTCTCTTTTTTTTCTCCTATTTTGACGTGTAATATTAGATCATGTCAATCAGGTGGGTGGATTACGCCCACCTTGAATGACACAATTTTTCACCAAAAAAAGGGAGAAGGAGAGGGAAAAAAAAAAAAAAAAACACCTAGAATAAGTAAATGCCTTGTTTGGCGAATAAATAAATAAATAAATAACTACCTCCAAGTTGTATTTACACTATTAGCTTTATAGTTTTGGAAATATTCAGAAATGTCTTCCGAAAAAAGACACAATTTCGATAGTATCGTAAGTGTCGACGTAGAATTTTTTGTTTGATATATTTGTTGATGAATTTGTTGTTCTTGACCATTTGTATGTTGGTTAAAAAGAAATGTAATGCAAAATTTTGCTTAATAAATTGAAATAAATATTTCGGAATAACATTAATTCATTATTTTTCCAGTTCAGAACGTATATATATTTTTAATATAATTGAATATTTAATTTTGAACAAGTAAAATATATTTTTAATATATATATATAAATTAGTTCAATAATTTTGAATTTATTATATTTTAAAACAAATCAAGTTTATAATAGCAAAACGACCATGCCATTTTCCAATCTGCATGTATGTACACCTGCATTGTAGTAATATAATTTTTTGTATTATGTATGTATTATTTATTGTATTAGTCCTTGCTGAAGATTAACAAAAACAATAACAAACTAAAAAACGAATGAAATATATGTATATGCAAATATTTCATACATACGTATTAATAACAACAACACAAGCAGTTACTGAAAAATATTCGCAAAACGATTCTTAATTTATATAATGGTTTATATGTAGTGGCTGCGTCTCCAATCTGCGTATATGTAAACCTGCATTGTAGTAATATAATTTTTTGTATTATGTATGTATTATTTATTGTATTAGTATTGCTGAAGATTAACAAAAACAAACTAAAAAAACGAAAGTAATATATATATGCAAATATTTCATACACACGTATTACAGCAACACAAGCAGGTACTAAAAAATATTCGTAAAACGATTCTTCATTTATATAATGGTTTATATTTAGTAGCGCTGCGTTTTTTAAATAGCAAATAAAAACTTATATAATAAACTATGCATCGCTTCTTTGTCTTATTTTCGTCTTATTTTCTGTGTTCATCAGGCGGACAAAGCGACCATACTCTAACTGATTGGAGTCTGCCAGCAGACTGAAAGTTTTTAGCAGTGCAAGCATTTATATACGTATGCATTGCTTGCATGATAAAGAACCCAGGTAGAAGCAACAGTTCCTTGGCATACCATAACTTGTCAAAAAAAATGCCAAGACAGAAAGAGTTCAATATTAGCTGTGTTTAATACACATTGGCTGCAAAGTAACTTTTGCACGACTTTTGGGCTGAATAGCATATAGCGCTCACACAACATACCGCTCTTTCGGATAGAATGCAACCGTTGTCGAGTATAGTTCAATCTGAGAGAGTAAAATTCAATCTGAGACAGTGTAAAAAGTGCGGAAACGACTTCTAGCTAGTTTCAAGCAAAAAAACAGCTGATTGCCTTTCAAACATAAACAGCGCAAATTTTAACTTGTTACAAATATTTATAATATTTTTTTATTGCTATTTATTTATATTTAAATAGTTGAAATGTATTGATATTAAATAACAATTAATAAATTTATTCTTTATCTCTCAACATAAGCAAACAACAAATGACAAACTGAGATTTGTTTGTTAATCTTGATGCTTTTTCTTATTGATGCTTGTTCTTATAAAGCTGTAAAACATTTCTTCAGAAATGACTTAACTTAATTCAGAAAAGAATTAACAAAAATATACAATAGTACAATACAATTTAATACAATTTAATTAAATCTTATAATTTTTTAACCTTATTTATTTATTTATTTAATTTGATATTAATAACATGAATAAATTTTTTAAGGTGTTATTTAATTTTTCATTTAAACCTATATGTATAAATATGCTTATGTATAAAGAAAAATTTATTGTATGTATTACTGATTTGTATTGAATAACGATTTTGACAATTTTCATGGTGTGAAAATTACTTTTTTTTCATGTCAAGTCTGCTCGAGAGAGTGATTTTATGCTTGTTCTTTTTATCTCTTTTGAGTTAGAAAAATACGGAAAAACGTCCTAGCAGCTTGTAAGTCACTACAATCGAGTACCTAACCTAGCGTCCACACGTGCAAGTGAATGTTCGAAAAACTCAATACATCCAAACATTTTTACTAATATAGTCACATTTTCGGACTTGCAGCCTACTTGCAAGGAAATTTCCTAGGCAGTGATTGTTTTCACTTGCTGCAAATAAATGTCAGAAAAGGGGAAAAAGTGATGTTTTTGTGGATTTTTCCAGAATATGTAACATTAGTTACATATTTTTCTCGTTTTCTAACTTCTTTATTTCAAGCAATACTGCAATTGCAGGGAGAACCTTCGCATTCGACATTTTTAAATGATAAATTAGTGAAAACGTAATAATTGTTGGAAATGTTAAAGTGCAGCAATCGAACACCCTTAGCAGCAGTAGCATGAATGGTGACCGTTCAGGGAACATATTGTGTGAGCGCTCTATGCTACATACTATTCGGCCCGAAAGTTGTTCAACAGCTACGTAGCAAATTTTCCGCTGAATGCAGCCAATGTTAGTATGTTCATTTGCTTCACTCTTAGCTGTGTTGCATGAACAGCTGTTTTTGGCAACTTATGGTATGCCTTTAGAAGAGAAAATCCTGGGTTCTTATATCATGCATTGCTTGTAAAGCTCTGAGAAATTAATGAAACGATTCTATTCAACAAACAAGATAATGTTGCGTTCGAGATTTCGGCACGAACTAAAGCAACAAGCATAAAAACGTCAGCAGCAACTAAATCATCAATGCATTTTTCTCATACAAAAATGTGAATTTTTCTTCTTTTCTTTTGCTATCTTTTGTGGCTTTATTAAAGAAGAGACAAAGTTAAATATTCGTTTTATGCACAAAATCTTAAATCGAATCTTTGTACGATGAATATTAAAGACTGTATGTAAGTTAATTTTTCACTTATTAATTTTTATTTGTAAAAAATAACATCAGAGCAAGCTCTGATGTTGAACTTTATTATGCAATGAGTACTTAAGAACTGAACTAACAATTTTTATAACTTAATTATTGGACTGCAACTCGATCGGCTGTGCTTATTGTTTTTTTTACGTTTTTGTTGTGCTGTAGTTTTATTTGGAGTCCGCTGCTTTACTGCAAGTAGACGCATCGTCAGCATATTCTTCCAGAGCGGATGCGCGTGTACGTTTGGAATGCGCTTTGGAGTTTTTTAATATATGTGGCGTTAACTCCTCCCCTCCTTAATTCCAACGCCCTCGTTTGTTTTTTTATTAAAAATTTGATTGAGTCCTTCAATGGCTGATTCCGAACGTTGGTGGCTTCATTCTTTTGATGACTCTGGATGGGTTTCCTTAATTTTTGTTATTTTATGTTTGTGGATTATTAAAAGTGCTGTTCCCAATGCTACTATTGAGAGTGGTACTGTTATGCCGGCAACTAGAGATAATTTGTTGAGTACGTCCAATAATTGTATGTATTTTGTATTCTTTGTATTAAGTTCCTTCATCATTTCTAATGATAAGACTTCTTCCATATTTCCCGATATAGGTTTCGGTTGTAGCAAAGCAGGTAATGGTGCGTAGGTTTTTGTTTCGTTTGAGGAATAAGTTCTGTTTCCAATTGCTATCGTTTCATTATGATATCTTATTAGGAAAGACCCTTCTTAGATGACTGTTTCATTCCTTATATTGACGGTACCATTGAATGGATTTAAAAATAGGAGTCCAGGAGAGATTTCTTCTATTTCCGGTACGTGTTGATTGTTGATCATTTGGCAAGTTGGCATGCGGCTTTTGAGTAGATTTGGAATGCATGTGGAATTACTTATATCTATTACATTTTTGTATGGGCAGATTGATAAATTATTATAACTGTTACAATTTTGTTTAATTCCAAAGAGTTTATTTTGACATTGAAGTACAGAGTTATAATCGAACTTGGTTTTGATTTGATTTTTATGACTTTTTTATGATTTTTGACTTTTACTGGCTTAAGAATTAGAGTTTTACAGTATTCAATATTTGTTTTCGGCAAACTTACAATATAAATTATCGTATCATCATTTGAAGCTATTTTTATTTCTGAAAACTCTAATGCTTCATCTATGCTAAGATATGGCATGTTTTCTTTACTAAAAATTTCTTTTACAATATCTATTTCTGAATTTGACAATATGTATGTATTGATAACATTAGCTTTAGCCCAATGAATGGCATATTCGATATTTGTAATTTCCTCTTTAATGAGGTCTAATTTGTATTTTAATTTCATATTAAATTGATCTTCGACATTATTTTCGGATCTGACAGATTTTAAGATTGTATTCGTGATGTTAGTTATTTCATTGATTCTATCTAGGGTCATCTTATTGATAACCACTTGTTGATTATTGTTTGCGAGAACATTATTAAATTTTTCGGTAAGGATTATTTCATCTGAATGATCGGGACTACCAGCTAACCACTTCCATGCGGTGCCAATAAAATCCAATGATCTTTTTGTTTTTCCCTTTGGCCTGAGTCTACCTAAATGATTTTTAATTTTGGTGATTTCATACGAAAGAAATGGGAAGAAGGAGTGATTTGTGTTGACTTTGGTCCTGATTGTCATTTCGTTGATTGCGTTGATTGGTCGTTGATTGGTCGTTGATTGCGTCTTCGTACTGTCGTAAGTCCATGACGTGAATTATTTTGAACGTTCCAGTCTGTAATTTTGCTACTCCCGTCTCTATTGTGACCAATTGGGAATTTGAGTAACCCAGTATCTTCGAGTCGGCTCCGCATGTTGCCAGAAAAAATATTAACTGAAATAATTTAATTTCTAATTAGACTTTTGTGTATTATTCGTCCGGTTTCTGTTATGAGTGTATTGGTTCTGTCTTCTCTAATTATTTCTTTTACAAATGATTTTGACAACTTTGCTCCTAACCGTCTATTTCTCTTAACATAAATCACTTGTCCAGGTAGATATCGTTTAGGTTCCTGTCTGTTCTTGTTATGGTATTCGAGATCCTTTTTTTGCTTCTTTTGTAATGCTTCAAAATTCGCAACCCTAGCCTTTTCGAAATCTTCAGGTGTAAAGTCTACGTGCCTACCAAAGAATAAATCGACTGGTTTTTTTCCAGTCACCGAGTGTATTGAATGATTGTACTCGGAAACGGCGCGCTCTAGAAGTTCCTCGAAATTTCTATGCGTTCCATTTTCTTTCAGGCAACGCATTATTTCTGCTAGCGTTGAGTGGAACCGTTCCACTTGGCCGTTCGCTTGACTTTTGTAGGGGGGTGCCGTATACAAATTAATGCCTAATTCGTCTCTCATCACAAATTTTATCGAATTTGAATTAAGAGATGGTTCGTTGTCAATGATTATTGCTTTTGGAACGCCAAAAGAAAATATAATGTCCCTAAGGGGTCGTCTTGAGTCTTCTATTGATCTACTCTTTACTATTTTGGTATGGGCATATTTTGTGAATTTGCCGAGTGCTGTCATTACTGCTTTGTTCCCTGTAAAAAATAGGTCTATGTGAATTGTATGCCCTGGAAAGGTTGGTAATGGTGTTTCATTTAATTTGATTTGGTTCGGATGCCTTTCGTACTTGTTTTCCTTGCAAGTCCTACACATTTTCGTTATATTTTTAATTTTGTTAATCATTCCTGGGAAATAGTGTTTATCAATAATTTGTGATCTGTTTTCGAAAGCGTTTTGGTGAGCACGATTATGCGTCTCGAGGATTATGTTCTCTTGTTCTTGTTCATCTATTATGTCTTCAACCAGTTTTTGGGTGTATCGTGTTTTGTAATTTGCAAAATGAAGTGGATAAATATTTTGGATGCTACCCATGATTCTTTCTTGGGGTCGAATGCCATTTATGACGGAAGGGTTTAAATATATTTTCAAAAGAGCTAAGAGCTTTTCCTCTGTATAGTGCTGTTCTGCTATTATGTGTCTATGATAACCGGAAAACATTATTTTAAATTGGTAAGACGGTGTGTCATCGAGTTCTAGAAAAATTTGATTTTTAAATACATTGATCGGAGTCTCAGTGCAAGGCACTAAATTATGGCTGGAGCTCTCATCGCTATGGATTGTGGGTGTTAATGAATTAATTGTGGGTGGTATCCTAGACAGGGTATCAGCTACAACATTTGCTTTGCCGGGTTTGTAGATAAGCTGATAGATGTATTAATCTAGGATGGCCTTCCATCTTTTCATTTTACTGTTCATGTTTTTTGTACTTAGAGCGTAGGTAAGTGATTGATGGTCTGTATATATTTTTACTTTTCTTGAACCGTAAAGATAACTTTTGAGTGAATTTAATGACCAAATGATTGCCAACATTTCTTTTTCGTTTGCGGCATAGTTTTCTTCGGTTTTCAATAACGATCTAGAAATAAATGTTATTGGTCTGTCATTTTGCGATAATACAGCTCCTATCGCGAAATTGGAGGCATCGGTAGTTAACTCGAGTTCATTCTCAAAATTGGGGTGAGAAAGGATTACTTCTTTTAAAGTTAATGAATTTTTTAATAACCACCTATAATAACCAGACATACCAAGAAACGACCGAAGTTCTTTCAGTGTCTTTGGTATCGGCATTTTCGCTATTGCTGCTACTTTATTACTATTTGTTTTTATTCCATTTATCCCAACCATGTAACCTAAAAACTCTACTTCTTGTTTTAAAAACTCACATTTATCAAGCTGCACCTTTATGTTTGCAGCTTCTAGTGTCTTTAATACAATTTCTAAATTTTTAAAATGTTCATTTAAATCTTTCCCAAAAATTATTATGTCATCCACGTAAACGTAACATTTATTGCCCATGTGTTGGCGAAGTATATCGTCCAAAGTTGTTTGGAAAATAGCTGGGGCGTTTTTAAGCCCAAATGGAAGTCTAACAAATTCGTATTTTCCATTATTTATGGAAAATGCCGTTTTTTCTAAATCAGATACCTTTAGAGGAATCTGATGAAACCCACTTTTTAAATCAATGATTGAGAAAAATTGATTTCTGCCAAGATTGGCAAGAACTTCTTGTATCTCCGGAATCGGGTATCTATCCGGGATAGTAGCTTCGTTGAGCTTGCGGTAATCAATTACCATACGATACTTTTTTTTCACCTGATGAGTCCATTTTTTTTGGTACGATCCATACAGGAGCGTTATATGGCGATCTAGATGGTCTTATTATGCCATTAGCTAAAAGTTCTTCAACTTGCCTTTCAACTTCTTCTTTTAACGCCATTGGATATGGATAACTTTTCGAATAAATTGGGGTGTCATTTGTAGTTCGTATCTCACCTCTTACAGTAGTTAAATATGTTAGTTTTTCATTAAGTTCGCAAAGTAAGTTACGACATCCTTCAATTAATTTCTTAAGTCTTTCTGTTTGTTGTTCTGTCAAATGCGACTTACGTAGGTTAAGGTTATTTATGTCCTGTTTTGATTGTTTTTAATGGAATAATTAAGTCGGATAATATTGTCATAAAATTTTTATCTGTGTGAATTACAGCGCCTAACTGCTTCAAAGTGTCATTACCTATTATTCCATGGAATGATTTTAATCCAGGTAAAATAAAGAATTTTAATTCTGGTGTTTGTGGTCCAAAAATTTTTTAAAATGTATGCTGAGATATTTCAATGCTTCCTGCTAAAGAGTTCACAGAGAATAACTCGTCGTTGAGTAAAGGATACTGAATTCTGGTGCATTGTATGTAATTTTAATTGGATCCTGTGTCTATCAAAAAATTTAGCACATCTCAACATCCAGTAACAAACTCAAAATATGGAAGTGAAGATGGTTTTATCCTAAAAAATGGATGTTGTCAGTTTGTTGAGGGTTGTTCTGAGCGTTATCATTAGTCTGAGTTGGATTAACGTTACTACCTCGGAATGGGTTTGTTTTTTGCAAGTCTACAGGATATTCTTCAGTAGCTTTCCATTGTTCTACTTGTGAAGTGAAAATGTCTTCGGGATCATAAGGATTGTCAAGTGATAGAGAAATATTTTGAAAGTCGCTTTCTTGGTCAAAATGCATATCAGGATTGCAAGGGTAATAAGGAGATGAGGGAATATTCTGAAAATGTACTTCTTGTTGAGCAAGATACGTATAAGGATCATAACGTGGATATTGGTACCTAACGTCAGGAAAGAAAATTATTTGTGTTCGTGAAGAAGGTCTTTTGTACCTTATTAGGGTGCTGTTGAGTCAGAGGTGGTTTTTGGGTGAAGTTGTTATTTTAAAAATTCGGCCTATTTTGAAAGTTAGGCCTATTTTGATAGTTTATTTGACGCGAATGGATTGATGCGTCAACCTCCATTAGTTGGGGTGGTTTTGGGGGAAAGTTTAGTCTATTATTAAATCCATTTTGATTCGGCCTGAACATATTATTCGTAAATGGATTTGTATGCCTATTTTGTAAAAACGGGTTTGGATTCTGTGAGAAACCATACGTATTTCGAAATAACGGATTGTTGTGGTTATTTCTAATGAATGGGTTGTTATTTTGTATTGGTGGCCAGTGTGCTAATTCTAGGTAAAAGTTCGTTTTCCGTGGAGGAAAATGAAATCTCGCCGGTCTTGGCGGTTTGGGTGGCGCATTTCTGAAGCTATTAGAACTGTTTTGGGCGTAGTTCATTCTGAATGACATGTTGTCTAGTTTCTGACATAAATTTAGTGCCTGTCTCAATGAAGTAGGTTCGCGTATGCTTAACAAACGTGGTAAGTCCCCATTAAGTCCGCGTATGAAGGTATCTAACGCCTTCTCCCTATACGAGTTAGTCATTGCTCGCAGTGATTCTTCGCTTAACTCCAAGCAAGCAATTTTGTCCAGGATTAAAGATAAATGTTGGTAAATGTTCTGATAAAATTCGTGGATTATGGAGTTTCTCTGGGTAAGGGTGGTTAATTGATACTCTAAAGTTCCAATATCCCGCCTATTAGAGTAGTGCATCATAAGGCACTTTTTATTTTACCCCATTCTAGGGGAGTCTTGTATGACCCCAGTGCTGTGTCGGCTTCTCCGACAATTTAGTGTCTTATCATATGTAATATTGCATAATACTTGGGTGTTCCCTTAATATGGTCGTAGACTGTGAATATGCGTTTTTAGTTATATAGTTTTCCGCCATGAATTAAATTCCCCTGGAACCCCGGAGAATTCCCTGAGACATTTAACTATGTCTGAAATGTTGTCTAGTTCGTTTGCGTTCGTTGCATTCACTTGAATTGTATAGTCTAAATGGGATTCTGTATCTGTTTCTAAAAATGGATTGTTAAGATTCCTAATGGTGGAAGTAACTAACTCCGTTATTTCTCTAGCTAAATTTTCGTTCATTGTTTGTGGTTGAATTGTATCAGAGGTAGAAGGTGCAGCACCAACACTAAGTTTTGCTAATTTCTCAACTAGATTATCTGGCATTTTTCTTTATTTATAAAAACAAAGGGAAAAACAACTTTAAATTTTTCCTATAGATTAAATTTTTGTAGCTTGTTCTTTTAGTTCTCGTTTTAACCAACAAGTAAGTTTTTTTTTCACACTTAAAAATGTGTGAAAATACCCCCATACAAACCGCGCTGTAAGACGTAATTCTACGTCTAAACATTTTTTTATACAAAATTTAAAGTTTTTTTGTTATTTTAAAATGCGTAAAAAATCAAAAACGCCAAAAGTGTTCCTTTTTTGATTTTGATCTTTGGTTATAAACGTTAAAATCTATTGACAAGGTTTTGTTTAATTCACAATGAAATCATGGCAAGCAATAAAAGTAACAAATTTTAAGCAAACGATCTGGGGAAAAAGTGTCATTTTTGAGATTTCATTCGCTTCGCTTAAAAAAATTATTAGGGATATTCACACCGGGAATCGTTAGTTTGTTAGCTGTTACTTGATATTTTTTTACATGCACTTTGTTTTTGTTCGACAATTTTACAAAAACAAAGTGTTGTTGAAAAGAACAGAGGAGGCAATATGGTGGTGACGGTTGAAAGTAGGAAAAAAATCCCTTATCTGCACTGCATGATTTTACATTTTCTAAATTTTTGCAATGTTATTTTTAAATATAAATAAATACACAAAATTTTGTTAATGAAAAATTATCTTCGATCCGAAAACTGATTTTTCTTTTAAAAATTGGGGTGGGGGGGGGGGGGGTCAAACGTCATATTTGAGACATAGCTTTGATCAGCATTTTTTCTTAGAATGTAGTTCGAATATGGCATACACTCTCTTCGAAAAAAAATTGCTCCGCCCTAGTGTACACACAGATACGTGCAAAACTTGCGATCATTTACAATCTGTATTAAGGGGTTACATGACATTGGCAGTTTTTTGAAATCGATCTTTTTTTTAATAATTTTGTATTTTAGTAAATATTCTTAAGATTCTAAGAAAAAATTTAATGGAAAAATTCCTACGGGTTCAAAAGTTACAGCCGAATTAGTGAGAGCGCACTTTTAATTTTTGCGCTACCTACGTACGGCAGCTGGTATATACTTGTTTTACTTGTTACCTGACTTTTGGTGGTTGTTATTTCGTACCTACTTGAAGGGTGAAGCCCGAATTGCTAAACGATTGCAAAAACTATAAGAAACAGCACAAAACAAGATAACGAAGGCATACAGTACGAAGCAGGCATGGCAGATTGAAGGTAACCTTTTTTTTCTTTGTTCACAAACTTTGAACGCGTTTATCTCGAAACCCTGTTTATCGTACTGGTTGCGGCACTATCTAAACGACTGAACGATTAGAATCCTAGATTAGATTATTGCATACTTAGTTTTAACCTCATTTTACCGCCCAAAAATCAATAAAAATGCAATATTTCCGACTGTTTCGATTGTATGAGACTAAAATTTGGTAATAAATAAGAATGCTATATTTCAGAGGGTTTTGGTCATATAAGTTTGAAATTTAATTTAAAATGAAATTTTCATTACACAGGGCAACACTGATTCTGCGGCATGAGGCTTGTGAGTCAAATATTGATACATATGATGATGAAGATCTAATTATTAATATAATTTTTTTGAATTGACTCTGGCTCTCGAGATAAACCGTTATTTTAAAAATGAAGGAGGTTTCACCACAAATTTTAGCATAACTCAAGAAAAGTTTGTCCGATTTGGTTTAATAAAAAATTCGAAAATCAACGGCTAAACTACCTCCAAGTTGTATTTACACTATTTTTTTAATTTTTTAATTATATATAATTATTAATTATAGTTTTGGAAATATTCAGAAAGATCTTCCGAAAAAAACAAACAGTTTCGATAGTATCGTACGTGTCGACGTAGAGTTTTTTGTTTGATATATTTGTTGATGAATTTGTTGTTCTTGTTCATTTTTATGTTGGTTAAAAATAAACATAGTGCAATATTTTGTTTAATAAATTGAAATAAATATTTCGGAAAACATGAATTTATTATTTTTCCTGCAGTTCAGAACGTATATATATTTTAAATATAATTGAATATTTAATTTTGAACATTTGAACAAACAAAATATATTTTTAATATGTTTATATAAAATGAGTTCAATAATTTCGAATTTATTACATTTAAAACAAATGAAGTTTATAATAGCAAAACTACCATGCCAGTCTCCAATCTGCATGTATGTACACCTGCATTGTAGTAATATATTTTTTTGTATTATGTATGTATTATTTGATCTATTAATCTTGCTGAAGGTTAACAAAAACAATAACAAACTTAAAAATGAAAGAAATATATGTAGTCAGTCAAAAAAAAAAGTTGTACACTAAAAGAAATCAAATTAATTGAAAAATATTATGAAAAGTATAAAGTAAATATATATTTATTATATATCAAAGTAAAGCTTGATATCCATACTATAACTTAAAGGTAAAATTTTTTAATGCTTATATTTAGAGCAGAAAAAAAACCAAAACAAAAATATGCCAATTTCAGTATGCCAAAAAAAAACTTGAACACTTAAAAAAACTTAAAATAATTCAATTAAAAACGAAATTTTGAACTTAATTAGTATTTTGTATGGTGACCCTTAGCGTTTTTTTACTGCTAGGAGTCTATTTGGCATCGAGTGGACCAGTTTTTTCGTCACTTCTACAGGTATTGAATTCCATATATCCATAAGGGCGTTTTTGAGGGTTTGTTTGCTGGAAATGTTATATTCCTTTAATTTTGTTTTCATAAATGCCCACAGATGCTCTATAGGATTTAAGTTCGGGCTCTGGGGAGGGTGGGGCAGTACTTTTTTAGTTTTATAAAGCAAAAATTCTTTAACGATATGGGCCGTGTGCTTGGGATCATTGTCTTGTACAAACACAAATCCATCCGTTAAACCCATTTTTTGGCAGATTCTACCAAATTATTCTTTAGAATATTCAAATAATCCGTTTTGTTCATGTTTTCCTCAACAAAAACTAGATTTCCCACGCCATTTGCACCCATTGCACCCCAGAACATCACATTGCCACCTCCGTGTTTAACTGTATTTGTGACATTACGTCGATTTAATGCTTCTCCTTTGCGATACGTAACTTCGTCCGTCAGATGTAAATAAATTAAATTTTGACTCATCCGTAAACATAACTTTGTCCGAACGAATTGTCTTTGTGTATAAACTCGTAAGTATAGTCCAAGCGGTTTTTAATGTTTGTTTTAGACAAAAGTGGCTTTTTCTAGGTGCGTGTGCATGCAGTCCTTCTGAATGCAAGAAATTTCTTACAGTCTGTGGATTGACATCAACTATGTTGCTGCCTTTAAGCTCTTTTGCGATCTGAACGGCGGAAAATTTTGAATCCTTTTTAACAAATCTTAGTATTTCGCGTTCAATTTGGGGCGTGTTTATCTTCTTTGGGCGGCCACTTCCACGGGGTCTTTGGAAAGACTTATTTTTTTTATATGTTTTTATTACATAATGAACAGTAGTGTGGGGTTTTTTTAACTATTTTCCCAATATCGCGCACTGAATTTTTTTCATTCCATAGTTTTATAATTAGTTCTTTCAAATCTTTTGAAATTTGTTTTTTTGCCATCTTTTATCTATTTCCGAAAATGGAATGATGCGATCACTTTGAAAAACGAAACTCCACTAACCATAAATACCAAGTTATCAATATTCCCTTTAAAATTTTATAACGGGACTCTCTATATAAAGATAGATACAAGTGTTCAAGTTTTTTTTTGGCATACCGAAATTGGCATATTTTTGTTTTTGTTTTTTTTTTCTGCTCAAAATATAAGCATTAAAAAAAATTTTTCCTTTAAGTTATAGTATGGATGTCAAGCTTTACTTTGATATATAATAAATAAATATTTACTTTATACTTTTCATAATATTTTTCAATTTATTTGATTTCTTTTAGAGTACAACTTTTTTTTTGACTGACTGTATATGCAAATATTTCATACATACGTATTAATAACAACACAAGCAGTTACTGAAAAATATTCGCCAAACGATTCTTGATTTATATCCAACCAATCTGCGTATATGTAAACCTGCATTGTAGTAATATAATGTTTTGTATTATGTATGTATTATTTATTGTATTAGTCTCGCAGGAGATTAACAAAAACAATAACAAACTAAAAAAACGAAAAAATATATATATGCAAATACTTCATACATACGTATTACACACTCAAAAAACAGTATAAACTTATTTTAAGTAAGCTCTTTAATTTTTTAAAGGAAACCATTTCCTTAGAGTAAGTGAAACTTTCCTTACAGTTAGTGATTTTTCTTAAAAACAAGGGAATATGTCTTTGTACTGAAACTATGTCACAAAATTATATCCGTAAATCAAACACAAGTTATTCCTTGATATTAGTAAAAAACACGAATATAACGACGTATTTCCGAACAAATGTAAGACAATCGTGCATTCGTTTACTTGTTTTATTCTTTCGCATGGAAACACTGCCGTTATTATCAGCGTTGCCAAAAATACAACAAAAGTAGCATACAACTGTTGGATAATTTGTACTAGTCTACTACATAAATAGAAATACCTGAATTTATTTTATTTTTATTTTGTTTAAATATATAGAATATACCGAAAACACGAAGCAAAAATATCCTGTGTATTCTTTAGAACCAATCATCAATGCATTTAAACCTCAAAAATTAACTTTTTATGTTTTCGCCGTTAGTGCAGAACACCGTTCATAGGGCATATTTAATAACAATAAGGCTATTCACAGTTTATGTACGCAGGTCTGTTTAATTTACGATTTGTTAATTTTCCGTCAATTATGCGTATTAAGCGTATTTTTTTTTTGTTGTTTTGCATGCAAACACGCGTAAATAAAAGTAGCTCTTAAGGCAGAACCAAAATAAACGAAACGAGACGATTGCAACTTGCCGAACGTCTGACGAGTTGAGACGCTAGCAGTTCGGTTCTTACGGAACAAAACGTATGGACAAGCTGTTTCGTTCAGCTTCGTTAAATTACGTTTGTTAGTTTTGGGGAACAACATTGAATTGCATTAAAGCGAACATTTTCGTCTCTACTCGTTACGGAGCAACTCGTTTATTTTGGTTGGACCTTTAGATGTGTTTCTTGTGTCTCATATTTTTATGCCCTATCTAAAGCATATATAACAGCGTTGCAAAATCATTGAATACGGCAAACACATACTCAGGTGCTCACAGTTTCAACAATAACAAATGCTATAAATACGCTTTGTTAATTTACGTTTAAACTGTCTATAGCCTAATTAAATAAAAATAGCGTTAAAGGCTTTTTGGTACATTATTAACTTAATACTGCAAAATTTATTGTGATTCGAAGCCTCGCCATGGTTGAATAAGCAAGGTAGTCTCGCGGCTGAAAATCTTCTCTCGCTCCAAGTCAAAGCCGTGAAAATAAATACAAATAATTTGCCTCTTCTTTTTGTTGTTGTTAGGTGTTTTTTGACAATTCCGACTTTTGGCTCTAAGCCGTCAGTATATCTTGTTTATTCTACTATGTTCATGGCTAAGAACCCTTTCCCCATACTACAATAATAAGGTGGGGTAAGGAGATTCACCACACCGACCTGGAATGTCAAAATTATAAAATACTGTGCTGCCGTATCTTATAAAATATCCACGAAAAATCCGTGAATGTTCTTTGCATTTTTGATAAATTGCTAAGCTGTAGCAACATGTTATAACTTCGTTAACTTCGATACTCGGCGATTCGTCAAAAATTGGAATGTGCAACACATACGACAGGCGATAATTTTTATAAAATATCGCTTTGTTTTCTTTTTTTAGACAATTTTTTATTTTTTTTTTAATGCATTATGTACTTTAATATTGATATTTCGCTTCGACGTTCGCTTCGAAAGTGAAATTATTAAATGTCGCCACTAACAAACAGGAATGAACATTATTTTATTATTAGAAAAATTTTGAAGTTTTTTCGAGTTTTCCCATTCACTTCAAAGTTTAATCTATATTAAACTAATTAAATAAAAAAATTTTATATTTAAATAAACTTAAAATAATTCTATTAACAAATATTCGAAATAAAGAATCTTGAACGTTCAGAAACACACTTTGAATTTTAGTACTTTACGAAAAAGTAAAAAGAAAATATAACTACAACCCTGGTTGACATGCAAAAACGACGCCGTTACAAAGACAGAACATTCATAAGTGGTTTCTTGTAATAGAAAGTGGTGTTTTTTATGCGTGCGTGTTTTAAAAATTGAAAAAAGTGAATTCTTTGATTTATTAAAATCATTCAAAAGCGAATCTTTGTTTAAAATTCTAAATGGTATTTGAACTTCTAAATGATCTTCTAACCGCCGTCATTGTACAGTGTCTTAATATAAATGTGTTATGTGCATATTGTTATATGTTGCAGAGGCAGTACAATATCCCGCATCATCGTGAGATATAAGAAAAATTATTAAAATAGTGGTATTCAATTAACGACGTATTTGTGATGTAAGCTGTAAGCCGAAAGTTCCTACAACTTACCACACATACGCTATTTACACCACAAATTCGGGGTTAATTGAATACCACCAATGTGAATTTACTAATGAAACTATTTTACCTTATGCCGAATTTATAGTAAACACTAATACCGAAGCTCAATTACATTAGCAAACGGGATCAGCTTTTTTAAGTTGGTGGTGCCTACTCCGCTCAACTCTCGGTTAAGCTTAACCAACCAACCTCTGGACCCGACGATGACGGCTGACTTTGGGCACATACATCCCACTCCATGCGCGCTGCCGCTGAAGAAGTCATTGGTTTCCGGCGCCCGCAACCTCGGAACCAATGGTACGATCAGGAGTGTCGCATCGCGACTGCAGTAAAAAACGGCGCATATAGAAAAACGCTGCAGTCAGCTGCAACGCGAGCTGTGCGAGGAAACTACCGCGAAAAGAGGAAGGAAGAGAGGCGCCTTTTCACACGCCAGAAAAGAGAGCAGGAAAAGCGTGAGCGTGAGGAACTAGAGGTATACCAGGGCAAGAGGATGCACGAAAATTTTATCAACAGGTTAAGCGTCTCACCCAAAGTTTCAAGCCCGGAGCATTCACTTGCCGAGACGAAAATGGAGATCTGAATACGGACACACAGTGTGTGCTTAGATTGTGGAGACAGCACTTCTCCAATTCACTTACTGGCGACGATTCCACCAATGCCGCCCATGGAGAGCGCAGTTCAGAGCCACCAATCAACGATGATGGAGTGGAAGTACCACCACCTAGCCATGAAGAGGTTCGAGTTGCTACCCAACGACTCAAAAACAATAAAGCAGCGGGTGCTGACGGCCTGTCAGCTGAATTGTTTAAAACCGGCGGCGATGAATTGATAAGGCGCATGCATCAGCTCATCAGCAAAATATGGCTAGAAGAAAGCATGCCCGACGATTGGAACCTCAGCGTACTGTGCCCTATACTTAAGAAAGGAGACCCAACAATCTGCGCAAGTTATAGAGGTATCAGTCTTATTTCCATCGCATATAAGGTTCTCTCAAGCGTACTGTGTGAAAGATTAAAGCCGATTACAAAAACACTGATTGGACCTTATCAGTGTGGCTTTCGACCTGGTAAGTCCACCATAGACCAGATATTCACGCTACGACAAATCCTGGAGAAAACCCACGAAAATCAAATTGACACACACCATCTCTTTGTTAATTTTAAAGCTGCGTTCGATAGCCCGAGAAGGGATTGCCTATACGCAACAATGTCTGAGTTCGGTATACCTGCAAAGTTGATTAGACTTTGCAGAATGACGTTAAACAACACATGCAGCTCCGTCAAGGTAGGAAATGACCTCTCCGAAACCTTCAATACCGAAAGAGGTTTCAGGCAAGGCGATCCACTGTCTTGCGATCTCTTTAACATCATCATGGAGGGGATCGTACGAAAGGCCGGTGTGCATCGTAATGGCACCATTTTCTACAAAGGCGTCCAGCTCCTTGCGTACGCTGTTGATATTGATATTGTCGGCAGAACCAAGAGAGATGTTACCGCTGCTTTCGCCGCTAGCGAAAAGGAATCAGCCAAAGTGGGTTGTATATATACAAGAAAGTATATGCTGTCTACAAACAAGGGAGCGCTGCGTTTAGACTCCCACGTTTCATTTGGCAGCTATAACTTTGAAGTAGTCAAGGAGTTCGTTTACCTTGGCACCGCCATTAATACCAAAAACGAAATCAGCCTGGAGATAAAGCGAAGGACAATAATTGGTAATAGGTGCTACTACGGGCTCGGTAAGCAACTAAGTTCCAGAGCCCTCTCTCGATCGACAAAACTAACACTCTACAAGGCGCTCGTTCTACCTGTCCTGCTTTATGGCGCTGAGGAATGGGTAGTTTCGCAAACAGACGCAGCCGCTCTAGGGGTGTTCGAGAGAAAAGTTCTTCGCAAAATCATCGGTCCTGTTCGGTCATGTCCATCGTATGGACGACGAATCTCCAGCGAAAAAGGTGCTCGAGGCGAGGGTCGCTGGTCAACGACGACGAGGGAGACCATGCACTTGGTGTATCCGATTGGAGAAGGCGCGCCCAAAGCAGAGGCGCCTGGCGAGAGCTGATGAGGTTGGCCGAAAACCGGTCACGGGTTGTTACGACCACCTAAGTAAGTAAGTAAAAGCCAAATTATTGCTAGAGACCTGTGCAACAATTAAAATTTTTTAAGAAATTGATTTAGAAAATTTTTGTGGTGCTTATGAAGCAAAATGTTGGAAAAGGTATTTTTTTTTCATGCTTTTTGAAAATATTTTCCACAAAACTAAGTCTTTTTTGCTTTCTGTTTGATCTATAATATGCTTCTCAGTTTCTTCAATAAATTTCATTTGAAAAGAAAATGGTCTTAGTCGATAATTTGCGTTAAAAATCCCAAAAAGGTAGTTTCGCAAACTGACGCAGCCGCTCTAGGGGTGTTCGAGAAAAAAGTTCTTCGCAAAACCTTCGGTCCTGTTCTATCTTATCTTATCTACTAGTCGGCGACGACTATCGCATCCGAATGAACCACGAGCTGTATGAGCTCTACGAAGACATTGACGTAGTTCGGCGTATAACTGTGCAGCGACTACGCTGGCTGGGTCATGTCCATCGTATGGACGACGAAGCTCCAGCGAAAAAGGTGCTCGAGGCGAGGGTCGCTGGTCAACGACGACGAGGGAGACAATGCCTCCGATGGATGGACCAGGCTGAGGTAGCCCTAACCGCACTTGGTGTATCCGATTGGAGAAGGCGCGCGCAAAGAAGAGGCGCCTGGCGAGAGCTGATGATGTCGACTGAAACCCGGACACGGGTTGTTACGGCCACCTAAAGTAAGTAAGTGTTTAAGGAGTGCGCTGGGAAGTTAGCTGGTTAATGTTATCCTACAAATCTGGCATGATCTGTGAGCACTTCATACAGCATTAGCTGAAAGAAGCTGCTTCCATGTACTAACGTAATTGAACTTTATTTTTCAATAATAATTACCATTGCCACTCATTCCATTGAGACCACGGAATTACGATAGATAATTTGAAATACTTGAAGCCAGAGCACCTCAACACTATCATTCCATCGTCATTGTCTGGCGATAGGTTTGTTTTTGACCATCATTTATTAAAATGGCAAAAAGATCAGGTAAGTCTAGCACAACATAAGAGTGTTTTTCAGAGCTGGTTTAAACTATGTGTAACTTAAAGTATTATAAGCCCACATCAACGTGTTTCAACGCGATTACAATAAGTAAGGCCCAACTGATATAAATTACAAGTAATTTAGCCTTCAAAAGTATGAAAACAGGAGTTTGGTGGGCTTTACTTGGAATTAGTCAATAATAGTTTAGACCAGCTCATAAAACTCATTCCAATTGTCCAAAAATATTTTAAAAACGTGTCTTAAATTATTAATAAAATTTTAGGGTTTCTCACTAAAAAATTCATTTGCGTCATCGGGATCGACAATTTCCGTTTCCTCAAGCTGTGACAACATGGTGTATAATTTAAAATTTACATATGAAAATATTCAGTTGCACATCCAAGATTTTCTAAAGAAGTCAGCCAGCGGAAATCAACTCTTAAAATTCTACGAGGAAAATAAAAAATTAACGCCCAAGCATAGAAATTTGGTTGCAAGCTGCATAACTAATTTTTTATTGAATCCAAATACAGTGGCTCCAAGCCAAAGTCGGACACCATAGTCATTTCACGTCTTCAGCCCGACACATCAATAGAAAATATATTGACGTTTGTCAGGCAATCCAAGTTAGTGAACTCAAATGCATTCTGTTCATGCAAAAAAATTGGTAATAAGCCTTCCCATGCTTCTTTTATTCTAACGGTTGCAGCCGAAGATTTTACAACTGTTCTTAAATCTAATTTGTGGGCCGATAATATTCTTGTTACTGAGTTCAAGCCAAAAAATAAGTCTAAAAGGGTGACTCAAACCGCCCGCCAGACTCAAAAAAACTAAATTGGCTGTCCCTTTACTATCAAAACGTAAGGGAACTACGTTCTAAGACTCAGAGCTTATTTCTATCAACTCAAAATTGCTCTGAGGATATTATCGCGTTAACAGAAACGTGGCTGAACGGAAGCATTACTGATTTGGAATTGTTTGACAATAGTTTTCAAGTTTTTAGAAAAGACAGATACACTGACAATATTTCTTCTGTCGGTGGTGGTGTCCTTTTGGCTGTAAGGAACTGCTTTGTCAGTTATATTGTTGACATTCCCTGCTCTTCCAATATTGAACTAATTTGCGTTAAAGTTATACATTGTAACTCTAATGTATATGTTATTAATGCATATGTTCCTCCTAAGAGTAGTGTAGATGTCTATGCAAGCCTTGCGGAGTGCATAGATTACATAATTGATTTACTTGACGTTAATGACGACATTTTATTATTGGGCGATTTTAATCTACCTGATTTAAAATGGCATTCTTCTGACGATGATACGTACTATTGTGCATCTAATTCGAAGACCCGCCAAGAACATATATTTGTTGATAATATATGTTCAGACTTACAACAAGTGAGTTGTATTTATAATAGTCTTGAAAGACTTCTTGACCTGGTCTTAACTACAGACAGTAACAATGTTGTTGTTAACAGGGCCTTTCATGCTCTAACTACTGTTGATGAATATCATCCACCAACTACGTTCTAAGACTCAGAGCTTATTTCTATCAACTCAAAATTGCTCTGAGGATATTATCGCGTTAACAGAAACGTGGCTGAACGGAAGCATTACTGATTTGGAATTGTTTGACAATAGTTTTCAAGTTTTTAGAAAAGACAGATACACTGACAATATTTCTTCTGTCGGTGGTGGTGTCCTTTTGGCTGTAAGGAACTGCTTTGTCAGTTATATTGTTGACATTCCCTGCTCTTCCAATATTGAACTAATTTGCGTTAAAGTTATACATTGTAACTCTAATGTATATGTTATTAATGCATATGTTCCTCCTAAGAGTAGTGTAGATGTCTATGCAAGCCTTGCGGAGTGCATAGATTACATAATTGATTTACTTGACGTTAATGACGACATTTTATTATTGGGCGATTTTAATCTACCTGATTTAAAATGGCATTCTTCTGACGATGATACGTACTATTGTGCATCTAATTCGAAGACCCGCCAAGAACATATATTTGTTGATAATATATGTTCAGACTTACAACAAGTGAGTTGTATTTATAATAGTCTTGAAAGACTTCTTGACCTGGTCTTAACTACAGACAGTAACAATGTTGTTGTTAACAGGGCCTTTCATGCTCTAACTACTGTTGATGAATATCATCCACCATTGAGTATTTGGTACAAATCCGACAGAGCAAATATAGTAAATTCTAATTCAGCAGATAAGCTTTATGAATTCAATTTTAAAAAAGCTGACTTTTTGAAGTTGAATCAGTTGCTTCATGGTAAACTTAATGCAATTTTAGAATATATAAAAGGAAATTGCCTTGATGACTCCATACATTTTTTTTATATGGAACTCTTTGCTGTGTTTTCTCAATCAGTACCTTATAGTCTCAAATTTGCGAGGAATTCTGCGTACCCGTGGTACACAAAGGATTTAAAGACTCTTCGCAACAACAGGAATAGGGCATGGAAGAAATACGTCTGTAGCTTAGGCTCAAACGACCTAGAAACTTACAAACGTTTGTTTCTGGAATTTGAAAATCGCTCAGCTACATTATATCACGAATATTTAGATAATGTCAAGCTGAGAATATTGACAGATCCAAAGAAATTTTGGGGATTCGTAAACACAAAGAAGAAATTTGATGGATTTCCTTCTTCATTTAGAACTCCTGAGGGATTTACTGACAATCCCGTCAAAATTTGTGGCCTATTCGCCAATCTTTTTAAAGAATCATTCTGTTCAGCTTCTTTTACTCCTGATGGAGAGTACTTTGAATATATGAATTCCGAACCCAGAGTATCTTTGGAACATACATATATCCTTCACTCCAGAGGATATTTTAATGTATATTAGATCGATCGGTGAGGAGTTTGGTGCTGGACCTGACGGTGTTCCTGCCGCAGTGTTAACACAATGCGGTTCCGTTTTGAGTCAACCACTTTCTTTATTATTCAATAAATCTATTAACGAAAGTTATTTTCTACATTTTTGGAAAAAATCATTTATAAGTCCTATTTTTAAAAAAGAACGATGTCAGTAACTATAGGCCTATCGCTAAGCTCTCATCGATTCCAAAACTTTTTGAGCGGATGGTGTATGATCGGGTGAAAATTCACTGTGGGGAAGTCATAACTCGTCAGCATGGTTTTGTGAATGGCAGATCCACTGTGTCTAATCTCTCGATTTTACAACATTCTGCTTAAATTCTATTGATTCTGGTAACCAGGTCGATTGTGTTTACACTGACTTTAGTAAGGCATTTGATAAGCTTCCACACAATCTAATCTTATTTAAACTTGAGTTAATGGGATTTCCACAATATTTTGTGAACTGGATTAAATCGTATTTGGTGGAGCGATCTTATCAAATACGTTTCCGAGGCGCAGTGTCTTCTGAATTTATTGCTGGATCAGGTGTTCCTCAGCGTAGTCACCTTGGTCCTCTTCTGTTTATTTTAGCTATCAATGATGTAACTCACGTCATTGAACACTCTCATCTGCTTATTTATGCCGATGATATGAAAATATACAGAACGATTAATTCTAGAGATAATTCAGATCTACTCCAGTCTGATCTAAAATCCTTTGAAGTTTGGTGTTCTAAAAATAATATGTTTTTAAATCCAGATAAATGCCAAACTATGACCTTTTCGCGAAAAAGGAATAATTTTATTTTTGATTATAAGATTTAAGATACTGCCTTGAGTCGTGTAGACACCGTCAAAGACCTAGGTATATGCATGGATTCTAAGCTGTCGTTTAACATTCATATTGATAATATTTGTAAAAAAGCATCTTCAATGCTTGGTTTTATAAAACGCTGGACTAAAGAATTTAATAGCATGATTACAACTACAACGTTGTATTATGCAATCGTGCGTCCTCACTTAGAGTATGCAAGTCAAGTTTGGCCCCCAACTTACAATGTGAATGTTGATCGAATAGAAAGAATCCAAAAACGTTTTGTTCAGTTTGCTCTAAGGGGCTTAAGTGGAACTGATATATTAGACCTTCCTCCATATGAGGATCGTTTGAAACTGTTAAAAATGCAGTCTTTAAGTGATCGAAGGAAATCTGCAGATATCGTATATATACACCAGCTCATAACAGGTGTATTCGATTCTCCAGAACTTCTTTCTCACATAAATTTTAACACTAACCGTAGAAGCAGTAGAAACGCTAACAACTTAATTTATTTGCCATTTAGTAGAACAAATTATATGGCTACTGCTCCTTTAAGTCGCATGAGTTCCTTTGTTAACAATTGTAGCGTTTTTGATGTTAATTTGTCAAAAGGTCAACTCAAAAGTAGATTAAAATTAGTTCTGTAATTAGATCTATGTATACGCATGGTTAGTTGTTACGCCTTGTGTTGTCCCTGAGCCCAACCCATTTATTGGTGGGTAAAGTTTTCCCACATTAACTTGTTTGTGGTCACGGGTATCCATAACATTGATATTTTCAATGATTACTGGGTAGTGGCTTTAGATGGGTTAATGCTGAGGAAGTGCGATATAGCTGTAGTAGCTGAACTCTATTGTTATTGCATGTAAGAGCATGAACATAAGGACTTTTCATTCTGGAAAAACGTTTTGTTTACCGGAAAGTACATTTAACGTTTTTGGGTCCGATGGAAAATCTTATGCTTGGAGAAAGCCGAATGAGGAACTGGAACTGCGGAATTTAAGACCAACTGTCAAACATGGCGGCGGATCGGTTATGATTTGGGGTTCATTATCAGCTGCTGGACCAGGATCTTTACATTTCATTGAAGGGATAATGAATCAGGATGTTTATCTTGACATTCTTAAAGAAAATTCTTGTTTTCAAAGTATAATAAATAACTTGTTGAAAAACTATTTTACATTTTTATCTACTTGCTTTAGTAAAAATATTTTTAATGATTAAAAATGTTTGCGATGGTGTCCGACTTTGGCTTGGAGCCACCGTATAAAGCCCAGAGCTGAGACTTTCAACATTTTGGCAGATAAAATTATAAGCCTTTTCACAAGTGAAGTAAAAGTAAGTTAGAATTTATATCACCATGACATAACTTATTTTTATAGATAACTTGTGTAATACGTACTTTCTTCATAATATTTATAGATAAGTTATTTTGTTTGTTTGCTATATGATCAAAAACTTATTTGTATTTAATTGTTTAGTTATTTATTTAACTCCAATAATTCTAAACTTTTAATTTATTAATTTTCAATTAAATCATATTTAGGACATATATTTCATATAAAAAAAAAACAAGAAACCAGGTGGCTGCCTGTTCGCAAAATATCATAACACCATTTTTAATCTCAGGAAAGATGGCATAATTTCTTCAGCAAGAAGTGAAAAACCCACAGATATTTCTGAAGAAGCAGGCAATACTTTTGCACCAGGTTTGCAAACAAAAAATTGTTATAATCTTATATATCTACCAGAACTGTTTCAGATTTAATCTCGACGCTTCCAATAAACACTGACGTATATTGGCTCAAGTACAATATTGAACCATTTGATGAAGTTTGTGCTAAATGGAAGATTATGAATGAAATCAGGAAAACACACTTCAGTCAGCTTCCAACTTGCAAGAAATTTTAGATCAATGGCCCTTCTATCGGCAAGCATTTGGGCATACTTTGGTAAGCTTGTAACGAACTTCTTTTATTCATAGAATTTATTTATTTCCCCATTAGATTGAACAAGACTTCATTCAGTTATTTCCTTCAAAAGAAAACTTATTGTTCCATAAATGGAACACCTTCTGTGAAGCTATTTTCTCCTTGTTTGATCAGATTAAAGATCAAAATAGCTTGCTGATCTTAGAAGAGTTTAAAAAACAGGACTTAAGAACGAGTTAGTAGTATAATAATTGTACCGATTGCTATTAATTACCTTTTTCATGCTACGTGTAAGAGATTCCGTGATCTTGGTGCTGATACATGCTGTTTTAAAACCAACTTGCAGAAAAGCTGTTCCTTAACACACTGCAAAAACAACAATTGCCGACTCAAGAAACTCATTTTTTTTTTATCAAGCCCACGCACTCTGAACTTAAGTCGTCCATCAAGCAAATTATTGATAGCAGCTTTAATGAAAAACAAACAGTGCAACCACTTGTTTGTGGGGTAGGAAGCAATGTATTTAACATCAATGATTATTACGTTTATTCTGCTGATATTTATTATAAGCTTGATAACGTTGTAAAATGAATGGATATATGCTTTAAGGCATTTCATGTTTTAAATTTAAAAAATCCAAGCAGTTGCAAACTTGTATGGTTGCTATTTCAGCAATACTTTTATGAAATACCTTTAGATCCATCTGAAAAATGTAGTTCTCTTTTAGCTGTATTAAATGACTTGCAAAATTTCAAATCGAAGTAATATTTGTACTCTAGTCAAATTTTACGATTTTTTATATATTATATAAATAATAATAATATTATAATAATATAATAATATATAATTATTTAATATAATATATAATTATTATATATAATTATATTATAATAAAATAATAATAATAATATTATATATAATAATTTTACAATAATTAATAGAACTTGTATTAAGTGAAATTGGAAACATTTCACCACCATTGGAAACGCACCATCTAAAAATGTTTAAATTAAAATTGTCTGGTAGGGAAATGCTTACGTTTGCTCATTCCCCTTTAATGATTGGAGACGTAATAAATGAAAATGGCACGCTATGGAGATTTGTTATAAACTTAATTGAACTATTAGATTTGCTTCTTTTATCTGAATTTACACAATTTGATATTATTAACTTAAGAAAACATATTGACTTTCATAATAAAGAATATAATACAATTTTTAGCGACACATTAAAACCAAAACATCATTTTTTGAACCATTCTTGACCTTTTATTAACTTGTGCACTTTGCCGTTTGAGTCGAAACATAGAAAATTAAAATCTTATGTAAAAAATATAAATTCCAGAAAAAATTTACCATTGAACTTAGCCTTAAAATGCACCATGATTTTTTCACAATTAATTATTCATTTTGAAAAAATAAATTATTGCTTAAGTAAAAAAGAACATGAAATTCACCCTTCACTATATAACATATTAAAAACAAAACTTTATAAAAATAAAATCAAACAATGTAAATATTTTTCAAGTGTACAGAAAAATGGGACGTTGTTTAAAAAAAATTACATAGTCTTTTTTTACAATTCATGTTTTAATGCGTTTAAAATTAAAGAAATTATATTATTATTTGATGATGTTTTTTGTTATGCCAAAAATGGACATATTAATGTATAAAAAGCATTATTTGTCATATCAAGCTGGATTAGAACTACCTTATTTTGAACTTTTCAATATAAAATATATGAAATAGTCCCCTATACATATATATATACTTTAAAGGATATGAATTTTTTGAGACCAAAACAATTTTTCTAAAGCTCACATTTATGTTTTTATTATACTTTAAGCCAAAACACAATTCAAATAAATTATAAATGCATTCTCCTGTGTGTTTTATTTCATATAGAATATTTCGTTAATAACAAATTCTATAGAAAGATTACTTTTATTTAGAAAAATATTAATCTTTTCAAGGAAAATATTACATTCAACTAAGGAAGAATATCTCAAATGTTTACTTAGATTAAGGAAATAACATTTATTGTGTTCCTCAAATAAAGGATGAAATAATCACGCTAAAGAAATAATATTTACTTAAATTAAGGTATCAATTACTCATTCAAAGTAAGTACATACTCATTTTAAATTCTAATTTTTACTTCATTTAATGGAAACTATCCTTGTGTCAAGTAAATTTTTACTTCGTATGAAGAAACTTTATTTCCTTAGTTTAAGTAAGATCCCAAATATTTATGAAGGCAAAAATTCTTTGGAGCTTAATTAAGTAAATTTTTACTTATTGCAAGTAAAATTATCCCTTAAGGATTTTTTCCTTAAAATAAGGAAAGTGTTTTTTAGGTGCAGCAACACAAGCAGGTACTGAAAAATATTCGTAAAACGATTCTTCATTTATATAATGGTTTATATGTAGAAGCGCTGCGTTTTTTAAATACCAAATAAAAACCTATATAATAAACTTTGCATCGCTTCTTTGTATTGCAACGTCTTATTTTCTGTGTTCATCAGGCGGACAAAGCGACCATACTCTAACTGATTGGAGTCTGGCAGCAGACTGAACGTTTTTAGCAGTGCAAGCATTTATATACGTATGCATTGCTTGTAAGGCTATGAGAAATTCATGAAACGATTTTATTCATCAAACAATACGATGTTGCGTTCGAGATATCGGCACGAAGTAAAGCAACAAGCATAAAAACGTCAGCAGCAACTGAATCATCGATGCATTTTTCTCAAACAAAAATGTGGATTTTTCTTTTTTTCTTTTGCTATCTTTTGTGGCTTTATTAAAGAAGTGGCAAAATCCAAAGTTAAATATTCGTTTTATGTACAAAATAGCTGATATTTTGGCATAAATTTTATCTTTGTACGATGAATATTAAAGGCTGTATGTATCAGAGAACTTCAAGAAATTCAAGCTTTTTCAAGTACTTGAATTCAAGTATGTATACAAACTTGAAAAAGCAAGCTTTGGCCTGCTTTCAAAAATACCAAACAATTACAAGTCATATCCAATCTTTCTCGTTGGCTTAGCTTGTTGAGGCTTACTATGTCGGGTAAGAAAGTTGAAAAGTTTGAAACGATCGGCAAAAGCTTGTAAGTTCGCAAGTATCCAATTAATTGAATTTAAAGCAAGTATCCGACAAAAAACTCAATTAGCTTGATTAGGAAAATCTTAAGCGTATTAAGGCTTAAGGTTTCTGTGGACTCCGTGGTTGGCCTTTTTAGAGGGTAGCTGATTTTGAAATTGTGTTAAAATTTAAAATTCAAGATGGCGAATAGAGTTGTCACCTTGATTTTTGTTGTATTTTTGCGAATTCTTGTTATTTTGAAACTCTGACAAAGGATTTGATTTCGAATCTGATGTCAGAGTTTTAAAATTTTAGATGGAGGATAGGCTTGCCACCTAAATTTTCACCATAGTATTGTCACCTAGTAAAATGTATTTTAAGAGTTTTAAACATAATTTAACACTGTTAAGGGGTCGCTGACTTTGAATCTGATGTCAGAATTTTAAAATTCGAGATAGTTATTAGTGTTGCCACTTACAATTTTTTTATTTTCACGAATTCGGTGCTGGAGCAAAATCCAAGTAAAAATGGGTCGCTGAGTCTAAATCCGTTGCCATAATTTCAAAAATTTTTTATAGCAGTGTTGCCACCTGCCAAAATGTATATTTCGATAGGTGACAACGCTATTATAAAAAAAATTACACAATTTTGAAATTAATAAATAAAGTGACAATCCTAGTCGCCATCTTGAATTTTAAATTTTGAGATCACTTCAGAAATCAGCTACCCTTTAAAACTACTAACCACGGAGTCCACAGAACTCTTAGAAGTTCAAATACGCTTAAGCTTTTCCTACAAAAGCTCATTGAATTTTTTGGATACTTGCTTTTATATGGATACTTGTCTTCAATTTCAAGCTTTTTTCCGAAGGCATCAATTTTTCCTTTACTTGGGACTTGCCGTTCGCTTGTAAGCTAGCATACTTGCAAGTCGCAAGCTGTCGTGGGCTTATTTATTTTCAATCACAAGTCATACTTGATTGAAAATTATCAAGCTCAAGCTAGCTTGAACTTATATTTTAAGCAAGTACTTGAAATCGATTTCAAGTAGGCTTGTGCAGTTTTCTGGTATGTATACCTAAAGTGTCCTCCAAAAACGTTAGCATCACCTTGAAAAAATGTGTGAAAATACCCCCATACAAACCCCGCTGTAAGACGTAGTTCTACGTCAAAATATTTTTTAAAATAAATATAAAAAATCAAAAACGCCAAAATTGTTATTTTTTGATCTTTGGTTATAAACATTAAAATCTGTTGACAAGGTTTGGTTTAATTCACAATGAAGTCATGGCAAGCAATAAAAGTAACATAAATCCTAAAAAAACCATGTGAGAAAAAAGTGTCGTTTTTGAGATTTCACTCTCTTCGCTTAAAAAAATTATTAGGGATATTCACACCGGGACTCGTTAGTTTGTTAGTTGTAACTTGATATTTTTTACATGCACTTTGTTTTCGTTCGATAATTTTACAAAAACAAAGTGGATGGAAAAAGATAACAAGTAACAACTAACAATCTAACGAGTCCGGTGTGAATACTTCTATTGTTTTTCTTCGTGCCGGGATTATTAGAGCTGGCATCTTTAGATTTAAGGTATAATATACGTGTAACAACCAAAAAAAAAACTGCTTTTTAATTCGTTTTTTTTTTTGAGATACAGGGAGTTATTATTTTTTTTTTAATTTATGCAGCTTATTGTACATAAAAAGTTCTTTATAAAAATATTTTTATTTTATAATTTTCAGGCTTTTATAAAGAGGACGCTGAAAATAACATTAAAAAAAGACATCCAAAAAGGTTAGATGGATATGGCCTTTCCCATGTATCTGAAACAAAAAAATCAAATGTCATTTTAAAGTACAGACCATTAGTTCAACATCCCCCTATGCACGACAACCGGTGTTTTTTTTTTTAATTATGGCGAAATTTAGAAAAAAAAAAAAAGTAGTAAGTACTTGAATTTAAAGGGGATGCTTAAAGGACAAAACTACGAACAAAATTCATTGAAATTGAACCAATAGATTTCGAGTTATCTATCGAACCGTTTCAAAAAAAAAACTCGTTTCAAGGAATCGCGTTTTTCGAAATTTTGCTTGTATTTTTAAA
The DNA here is from genome assembly GCA_914767935.1 of Coremacera marginata. Lineage (NCBI taxonomy): Eukaryota > Metazoa > Arthropoda > Insecta > Diptera > Sciomyzidae > Coremacera > Coremacera marginata. The sequence continues at coordinate 113,195,804 of OU612047.1, read as the reverse complement.
ATTATCGGTTGATAAACTTACTATTATTTAATCTGCAATACCAGGTATCGTTTCAAAACATGTATGTATATTCTAGCAACTATAAAGAACACATCAAGCAAACAAAAATAAATTTTAAACTTTAAATTTTAAACCTTAAGGGGGTCCTCTGGTAATCTATGCCAAATTTTAGCCTTTTTTCAAAATATTGTGGAAAGAGAACGAGTAAAGATATTTTAGTTCCGTTTTTTGATTTGGGTAGCTTAATTTATTGAAAAAAATACAAAATTTTGAAAAAGTGAATTTATGGACCGTTCAGAAAGTTCTCGGCCTGGTAACGAGGTTCTCCGGAAAAAAGGTGGGTCCAAATTGCGCACGATTCCAAGTGTAAACATCGTCTGAAAAAAAAAAATATTCAGTTACTTAGAATGAATGTCCCTATAGCCCCTACCTCGGAAACAAAAATCGAAATTTTTTTAGGGGGGGAGCCGCCACTTTGAAAATGAAAAATCGAATTTCGACCTTTTTTTTTGTAGTCTGGTGTAGAAAAAAAATAGTAAACATTATTTTTCGGCAAGTTTGAGGTAGGGGCTATAGCGGCGTAAATTCTGCGTCGTTTCATGCCTCATATATCAAAATCGGTCAAAAACTGTTTGAGTTATCGTGCGCAAAGTTTTGAAAAACATGGTTTCGAGAAAAACGCGTTTAAAGTTTTGACTTCAATTTTGAGGCACACAAATGACATTAACACATATTTTTTTAATACAATACTTACGAATATTAATCGGCAATTCCAGCCCCATAAAGTGTGCCTTCCTCCATCTCATAAAACGAGTTTTCCATGGCTTTTTGGGCTCTGCGGGCTGTGCGACCCTCTTTCGATGATGCGTACGTTTTTAGCTCTGAGCGTTGAAGTCGTTTTCCGTCGCGAGATTCAGCATACATCTCGGCTTGTGGGCCGATGACAATACCCATTGTTGACATTATTTTTAAAATACTTGTGAAGCCTTCGTTGAAATTGCAGGTTGCCAGAAAATTTGCGATTTCGACTGTGGTAGCACCACAGTGGATATGTTTCGGCGCAAAGGTCCACAAAAGCGAGTTGAACGATTCGTTACAATTTTGCGTTTCACCTCCAGTGCATCGGTTGAGTAGATCGTCGGATGATAACGCTTCGTATATGGGCTTCATTACTTGCAGAACCTTTCCATCAAGTGGGGCGTACGTGTGGTGAAATGAGGCTAATGAGCCTTCTGCTGCTGACTTTTGATAGGCGCACTAGCTGGACTCACAATACATATGCAATACATATGTTGTGGATTACTATCACTTGAACTTTTGTGATAATATGTTGACCATATTTCTTTTCTCATGTTTTCCACAGAGTCCTTATTACGTCGAATAGCAAGTCCATAGTAAGTAGTCAGCTCGCTTATGACTTTGTCTGTCAGTTTGCCAGTGCCTTTTCCACCGATGCCTTTGTTTTCTTTTTTGGCCTTGCGCAGCCGTGTGCCCATGCGTTTTTGCACGTGAGCGATGCACTCCTTTTTTGTGACAACGGGGTCGCCGTTATACGGATCAAGGTCTATAATGGCCTTGAAGGTTTTGCTGTCGCCATCGCCAATATATTTTTCATATTTTATGCCATATTTTTCGATCGATGAGGCAAACATTTCCTTCACGGCATCTACCTCCATTTTGCCCGCACTCCCACTGTGGTTGTTTGTGCATGTTTTCTGGTGCGATTCGTACCATTCTTCGAAGTCTGCAGAGTCATTTTTTTTTCCCCACATTTTGCATGCCTGGCAAAGGCTTGATTTGACAACGGAGTCAACCACTTTTTTGGTATGTTTACCGACGAGCGTAGTGACACCAAAAAGAGACGAGAATCCCCGTTTTTTCCAGGTGCCATCCCCTGAAACGGTCAGCAATGAGGAGTCACAGTCAGGATTTTTTTCTTTCTGCTGTTCCTGCTCTTCTTTAACCGCATTCAACAGGCACTGCTTGTAAACTGCTTTAGCAGACACATGCATGTTTTTCAAGGTGCCATAGTACGCATCAAGGCACAATCCTTGGCATATGTCCATTAATCCGCAGAACATATTAATACCTTCTCTCCCTATTCCAAGCAATCTCATGGCAAATATCAACCGGCGATTTACAACAAAAGATTTACCGACCACCGGCGAAGAATTAATATACTGTGTAGCTTTACATTGGCACTGCAGACTCACTTTGAAGCCGACTCCACGCATACATGTTTTTCCAAATAGAATTTTTTGTTTACATTGGGCGCAGATAACCAGAGCAGCAAGCGTTTTGTAAAATGAAAAAAATTCCAAGAAACAGAACTGGAGGTTGTTTTCGATGATGACTTCATTGTCTTGCGTTTTCTTCAATTTTTTGGCCGATGTGCTGGCAAAGTCGGTGTCCTCTACTTGGGAGTGCTGGTTTCCACGGAAATGCCTCTTTTTTGTTCGATACGCGTACTTACGCGGCGCGTTTGGGTGGCTTTTTTTATCCATAGCAAAAAAAAAAACACAAAACGATTTTTCTTTTATTTTACAACAGCAGTTATCGCGCACGCGTAGCTTTCAGCGTTCGAAAATAAACTGAATCTCGTTCGTTTGCTTCTTTCATGTGAACACCTGGGCTCAAAATCATTTCAACCCCTAAATCAAAACATGCATGTATACATACTGCATGTATACATACTGTGTGTGTACATTTTGTAATATCAATACATATTTTGGAAGAATTCTACAGAATTTTCGACTAATGACTGCAGGCAAATAAACAACTTTGCTGATGCGTTATTTTGACGAAAACATACCTACACAAAAATGCCTGTATCTCCTAAACTATTTCGAATTTTGAAAAATCCTTTTGGGAAAATGTTTTTGAGTATCTGAGCAATAGAAATATGAAAAAATATAGAAAAAAAATCGAAAAAATTTTTTCGGATTACCAGAGGACCCCCTTAAAGATGATATATTTTTTTATTTGGTTAGCAATGTGGATACACTACAATTCCTTGTTTTCTTTTTCTGTGGTACAGTCGTTCAAAAAATGAACACTGGAACAGGAAAGACTGGCCATCAAGAATAAACATGACTGTAGGAAATGTTACATGACTGTAGTATCGTTCATGATCCTTTGATAAGTCGAGAAAAAAAAAACATCCTTTCATCACTACACATCACAATTGGGCTTATAGAACAGTTTGTAAAAGCTTTAGATAGGAATGGCGGTTGCCAATAGATAGGAATCATTTCCTGGTCTTAGTACAGAAAAGTTAAAAGCAGGTGCTTTTGATTACACCAGGACATCAAGATTATGGAATAATGATATCAAGGCTTGTGGGATAGCCATATGATGGCAGACTACTGCTGGAACTTGTAAAAAGATTGTCCTAACAAAAAATACCAAAGAAAATTCAATACAAAACGATTTTCTTAACTGGTGTTATTTATAATTTTGTTATTTTATTATTCTTTGTGTTATTGATATTCATTTAGAAATTTTTATCACAATGAGATACCATCACTAAATTGTGAATTAAACCAACACTTCTCAATCGGTTAAAACTAAATATGGCTGTTTTTATTTGTAGTATATCTGTGTGTATAAATTAATATCAAAAAAGGGAAATTTTGACGGTATTGATTTTTTATGAATTTTAAAACAACAAAAATTTAAATTTTGCATAAAAAATGTTTTTTACGTAAAAACTTTTGGAATATTTCCTGAATTATTGAACAAATTAAAAACAGTGTAGATGTAACTTAGAGACAGCTGCAGATTTTTTAATTTTTTATTTAACAAATCGGAGAAATTGTTCTTGAGTTATGCTAAAATATGTGGTGAAATTTCCTTCATTTTTAAAATAACGGTTTATCGCGTAAGTCAGAGTCAATTCAAACAATGTGAACTATAGGATTAGAACGTCATTTTACCATGTATCTAAATTGACATGCATTCAAAAAGTAACGCCGCACAGTGGCTCAGAATAGGTTTTCATTGGCCAAAATTCTATAACTTTTGAACCGATGGAGATATTTTGTAATTTAGTTTTTAACTGACAGATAATTCCTATAATAATAATAATTTGAAATTATAGGATTTAATAATTTGAATAATTTGAATTTAAAAAGATAATTTATTGTGTTTAAAATTTTGTTAAAATCGATTGAGTACTTATTAAGAAATTTAAGGTCGAAGTTGAACTTTTGAAATTTTAAACTCTATGAAGATGAAATTATGCTTTTCTTATTTTTTTAATCTTCTCTATTTATTAAAAGAAGTCATATGTCATAAGTCATATGTTGATTATTGATTATTAATATGATATTTTACGTTGGGACATTTTTTGTTTTTTAATTTATTTGTTTTCTTATTATATATATCTTACTAAAACAAGAAAAATCATATTTTAATTATTATTTTTTAGGTTGGAATATTGCTTGCAAATATTCCGTACTCAGTTCTGAATTATTTTCGTCTTGTAGTAGCTCTTTCGCTTCTTTATCTAAGTTCAGGTGTTCCACTTTCCATTGATGTCACATGCTAGAGATGAGCGGATCTGACGTTGCCAATAATATATTAAAAAGATGTTCATTTGTGCAATTGCGTGACATTTTTCTGGTATTGTGTTCTCTATAAAATCTGTAATCCTTATTCTTTTTTTCCTGAGCTTTCTCCGATAGATCTCCAAATTGTACTAAATGACATGCTGACATCCTATTTAATGACATCTTCTCCATGATAAAGGATTTTATGAACTGTTGCAGACATATTTCTCCATGTGTATTTCGTTGTATATATTTTTGCAGTTTCCTTAGCGTAATCACCAAATTTTTTCGAGTCAATTTGTTTTTCATTGCATGCAAGTACTTCGATGATTATTTCAAACCTGGAAATAAGGTTTAATTCAACTCCAGTTATCTCAGATGCTTTTTCCGGATCTGAAAAATATTCTTGCAGTGTTTCCATCATTTGTATTGCCTGAATCATGTTTTGGCTGACCTGTAACCGTAATCTCACATGCCAGCTATTTTTCGTTATGTTTATAAAATCTTTCTTTTGTGTAGTTATACTGGTTATACTGACGAAAACAGATAATTTCTCTTCTAAGTCCAACGGTATTTCGAAGTTTATTTTTCTTTGAACGTAGCTTAGAACCTCTTCCCGTTTTTTGTTTCTTAAATACTCCTCAGTCAATTCTTTATAACTGAATCTCTCCATAAGTTTTGGATCAATTTATTTATATCCAATTGCAATGGCTGAGATATTATAGCAACTGAGATTGTACCGAATATCACTTCCTTATAAGTCTTTTCATACCGTAGTGCTTTCCTAAGCTCTATATCATGTATCAGTACATGTATATATTTACTTATTACCTGCAGGAGTTATATAAAGGTGCTCGAGGCGAGGGTCGCTGGTCAACGACGACGAGGGAGACCATGCCTCCGATGGATGGACCAGGCTGAGGAAGCCCTAACCGCACTTGGTGTATCCGATTGGAGAAGGCGCGCGCAAAGCAGAGGCGCCTGGCGAGACCTGATGAGGTCGGCTGAAACCCGGACACGGGTTGTTACCACCACCTAAGTAAGTAAGTAAGTTATATAAAGGTAAAATTTAAAACTAAATCGAAGGGTTATTTAAAAAAAACTCCAACTGCCTCAAAACTCCAAAACTGCACATGTTTCAATACAGGTAGAATGAAATGGGTTAGTTAAAAAAAAACCCTAGGCACTTTTTTAATTACCATAACCTGTATATATATTTTGTATATGCACCTGTCTTATAGTTGGAATAAAAAGGGTAAATAAAACTATATCTGATATATACTCGCAGCACTTTAATTGATTTCCATCTTGTGCTCGAAAACAATCTTCTGCCAAAATTTCAGCGCAATCTACCCAGAAGTTTCTTAAATGTGGGCGTAATTATAGTGCCACAATGCCCATTTTTAGTACAGTTCGTAACAGTAAGCATACAAACTTAATTATCAAATTTCAGTCTTATATGACCAAAACCGTCTGAAATAAAGCATTTTCATTGATTTGTGGGCGGTAAAAGAGGGCGTGAAAACTTATTTGTGGCAGAATGCCGAAATTACCCATACAAACGTAATTACTAAATTTTAGTCTCATACAATTGAAACAGTCGGAACTATTGAATTTTTATTGATTTGTGGGAGTTAAAAAGGGGCGTGGTTAAAACTAAGAATGCAATAACATAATCTAGGACGCATGGTAATATACCTTTGAGCGAAATGCGTTCAGCCGTTTAGATTTGTATTAAAGACAAACAAACAAACAGAAAATAATTTTTATTAATACATAGATTTAATGAATACTAGTGATAACGCCCCGAAAATCGGGTGTACTTAGCAAATTCGCTTCGGAGATCACACATTCTGATTTACCTTAGAGCGAGTTCGTGTCTTACACTACGTTCACACTGACAGCTAAATGCGCATTTAACGAAATGCGCATTAGCAATTTAGAATGTATGGCCGTATGCTCTTTGAAGGAGTAAAAGAGCCAAATATATATTTTGCATTTTGTAAATGCGCATTAAGCTCTCAGTGTGAACGTAGTATTAAGTCTTTTTGCCATTTTTGTTCCACTCATCAAAAATCAAATAATTTTGCATACCTACAGGTCATAACCTTTCTAATGATATATCAAGTGTTGCTACAGCGTTTGTAGATTTGCTGGAATAAGGGGACCCTTACCAAGATAAATATGTATATAGAAGATTCTTGTATTTGTACGATTTTCGAACGGCAACTTTAAACATTTTTAAAAACTACTTAGGAGTAAAAATTTATTCCAGTTATGTTTAGATTAAAAATTTTGAAGTTTTTTCTAAAGATTCAGTAGATAATCGGGGTTGTTGTAGAAACCAAGAGCTTTTGCAATCAGAATTGATACCGGCAAATATATCGCTTAGGTGTCATGGATTCTGATTTGGTGGTATTATATTCGAATCGGATTCGGTGTCTCTTTTAGAAGCCACTGAAACCTATGATGTGTGATGTCACCTTAGCAAAATATTTGTTGGTTTCAATTCTGATTCCAAGGGCTCTTGGTTTCTACGTCAACCCTGAATATGTAAGCTTTTTTTCATATTCTTTTTTTTTTTTTTTTTTTATTTTAAAAGAAGGCATTTTTGTAAAGGTTTTTCCTAAAGTATATGTAAACAAACAATAATTCTATTAAAACTTGATTTTTTACTATTTGCGATAAACTGAACTTTTTTTCAACGCGTTCTGTTAGTGACAAGAAATTTTTTTCTATCCCTACATGTCTTCAAAATCATTGAAAAAAATTAATTAAATTAACAACAAAATAGCGAACATAAATTTGATTTTTTCGACCAAAGCCGAAGCGAAAAATAAAAAAAACAGGTGCGCCGTTGGACACACGAGAGAAGCGAAGCTTTTTCACAGTTACATAGATTTATAGCTTAATAATTTTTTCTTTATAATAAATTAACTTTTAAACTCAAAAATTTAAAAAAACATAAAATAAATTACTTACTTACTTACATAGATGGTCGTAACAACCCGTGTCCGGCTTTCGGCCGACCTCATCAGCTCTCGCCAGGCGCCTCTGCTTTGCGCGCGCCTTCTCCAATCGGATACACCAAGTGCGGTTAGGGCTTCCTCAGCCTGGTCCATCCATCGGAGGCATGGTCTCCCTCGTCGTCGTTGACCAGCGACCCTCGCCTCGAGCACCTTTTTCGCTGGAGCTTCGTCGTCCATACGATGGACATGACCCAGCCAGCGTAGTCGCTGCACAGTTATACGCCGAACTACGACAATGTCATCGTAGAGCTCATACAGCTCGTGGTTCATTCGGATGCGATAGTCATCGTCGATTCGAACAGGACCGAAGATTTTGCGAAGAACTTTTCTCTCGAACACCCTTAGAGCGGCTGCGTCAGTTTGCGAAACTACCCATGCCTCAGCGCCATAAAGCAGCACAGGTAGAACGAGCGCCTTGTAGAGTGTTAGTTTTGTCGATCGAGAGAGGACTCTGGAACTTAGTTGCTTCCTGAGCCCGTAGTAGCACCTATGAGCAATTATTGTTCTTCGCTTTATCTCCAGGCTGATTTCGTTTTTGGTATTAATGGCGGTGCCAAGGTAAACGAACTCCTTGACTACTTCAAAGTTATAGCTGCCAGATGAAACGTGGGAGTCTAAACGCCGCGCTCCCTTGTTTGTAGACAGCATATACTTTGTTGTACCCTCATTTATCGTCAAACCCAGGAATCAGACAATCCTTTTCGATAGCGGCGAAAGCAGTGGTAACATCTCTCTTGGTTCTGCCGACAAAATCAATATCATCAGCGTACGCACACTAAGAGATGGTGTGTGTGTGTCAATTTGATTTTCGTGGGTTTTCTCCAGGATTTTTTTTTTTTTTTTTTATTTATTTTATTCGCGAAGGGGGAACCTTCAAAAGGCGCCACCGTGCAGGTGGGAGTGTGCAATTCTTACGCACTAAACCTAACCTCCGCATTGAATCGTCGTCCCTGTATAGGCCCCTTGGGACCGCCGCAAAGCATGACTTCACGGAGCATGGGAACAGCACTAAGCTGGAAACTGATGGACTTGTGTCCGTATTCTAAAAGATTTGGTCATGGGCTTGTCTATAAACTCAACCTTATCTATTTCGCAAACGCTCAACTCTTCGCAGTTCGTCGATAATCAGTCGTGCTAGGGTGCTAACCACTGACCAGTTAGCTTCATTTCTCAGCATAAGGGTAACCAAGTTTTGATCAGTTACCGTTTCGCCGAGACTGACCGAAGCCTCAAGTTCTCCAGGATTTGTCGTAGCGTGAAAATCTGGTCTATGGTGGACTTACCAGGTCGAAAGCCACACTGATAAGGTCCAATCAGTGTTTTTGTAATCGGCTTTAATCTTTCAGACAGTACGCTTGAGAGAACCTTATATGCGATGGAAATAAGACTGATACCTCTATAGCTTGCGCAGATTGTTGGGTCTCCTTTCTTAAATATAGGGCACAGTACACTGAGGTTCCAATCGTCGGGCATGCTTTCTTCTAGCCATCTTTTGCTGATGAGCTGATGCATGCGCCTTATCAATTCATCGCCGCCGGTTTTAAACAATTCAGCTGACAGGCCGTCAGCACCCGCTGCTTTGTTGTTTTTGAGTCGTTGGATAGCAACTCGAACCTCATCATGGCTAGGTGGTGGTACTTCCACTCCGTCATTGTTGATTGGTAGCTCTGAACTGCGCTCTCCATGGGCGGCATTGGTGGAATCGTCGCCAGTAAGTAAGTTGGAGAAGTGCCGTCTCCACAATCTCAGCACACACTGCGTATCCGTATTCAGATCTCCATTTTCGTCTCTACAAGTAGATGCTCCGGGCTTGAAACCTTGGGTTAGACGCTTAACCTGTTGATAGAATTTTCGTGCATCCTTCTTGCCCTGGTATACCTCTAGTTCCTCACGCTCACGCTTTTCCTGCTCTCTTTTCTTGCGTCTGAAAAGGCGCCTCTCTTCCTTCCTCTTTTCGCGGTAGTTTTCTCGCACGGCTCGCGTTGCAGCTGACTGCAGCGTTTTTCTATAAGCGGCGTTTTTTTACTGCAGTCGCAATGCGACACTCCTGATCATACCATTGGTTCCGAGGTTGCGGGCGCCGGAAACCAATGACTTCTTCAGCGGCAGCGCGCATGGAGTGGGATATATGCGCCCAAAGTCCGCCGGCGTCGTCGGGTCCAGGGGTTGGTTGGTTGAGCTTAACCGAGAGTTGAGCGGAGTAGGCTTCGGCAGTCCGTTGTAATTGCAGCTTAGCGACATCTAGCTTTCGTTGCATTCCTGTGCGTATGTTCTTCGCATTGCATAATCGCATGCGGATCTTGGCTGCAACAAGATAATGGTCGGAGTCAATGTTAACCTCCCGAAATGTACGCACATCTAGAACACTAGAGGCATGCCTTCCGTCGATTACAACATGATAAATTTGGTTTCGCGTTTTTTTATCCGGGGACAGCCAGGTGGCCTTGTGGATGTCGAGGTGCTTAAATCTGGTGCTACTAACTACCATGTTTCGCGCCGCGGCGAAGTCAATCAGTCTTAGACCGTTGTTCGTGGAGGTCTCATGAAGACTGAACTGACCGACAGTGGGGCCAAAGATGCCTTCCCTTCCGACTTTCGCATTAAAATCGCCGAGGACTATTTTCACGTCATGGACCGGAAGGTGGTCGTATACGTCCTCAAGACTAGCGTAGAAAGCGTCTTTGACGGCTTCGTCCTTTTCCTCCGTCGGGGCGTGCGAGCAATAAAGCTGATGGAGAAAAATTTTGCCTTGATGCGGATTGTGGCCAATCTTTCGTTCACAGGTGTGAACCGGGAAACAATCCGGCTAACGACGAATCCACATCCAAATTCGCACCTCTCCGCATGGCAGCTGTAGTAGATATCTCAGTGTGCTTGTTTAGAGCAGCCTTGTCCTTTCCGTCGCATTTCCTGGATGGCGGTGATATCAGCTTTTATTGTTTTGAGGGCTTTCGCCAGTTGGATAATGGCCCCTTCCCTATTAAGGGTCCGGACATTCCAGGTGCATATCCGTAAATCATTGTCCGTTTTTCGTTTGCGATGGTCGTCAACGTAATTGGGGTTCTTATCCGAGCCTGCTTTAGTTTTCATTGGGCAGTAGTAATGTGGCGGGATCCAAACCCAGCGCACATTCCATGTTTAAAGTCTATGGAGCGACCCGCCGGTCAAATTAGCCGTCAAACTGACGGATGCCAGTTTGCCGTTGCCCAGGGAACACCACGTGGAGGTTGGAGTTGACTTGAGACGATTTCGACATGGATAATGCTGGCCTCGCCAGGTTAAGGCGGTCAGACACGTTGCCATGTGAAGGTTCGCCCCCCGCCCCCTATAAATTATACACAGCAAAAAATCACCACGTTAAATCAAGAAGATCACCTTATTGAGCTATTTTATGAAGTTTTTTTCTAAATGGTATCAATTAAGAAGAATTTAAATATTGTCTAATAAGATTCGATACTGAATGAAGGAAATGATGTGGAAATGTTTTAAACACTATTGTCATCTTACTTACTCATCTCACTTAAGTGTAAGAAGACACCACTTAAAACTAAGAAGAAAATCTTAGCCTTTTTTATGTAAACATGAATACATAGCAAAATTTGACTTTCGTAAGACGGAAATTAAAATTGAAATATTTTGTTGAAACATTCATACGTATGTAAAAAAATGTTGTGAAATTTCTTTCTACATTTTCTATATTTCCTATAAATAAATAAATAAATAAGCCCTATTTAAATATTAAGAAGATAACGTTTAGAATTAAGAATAAAATCACATATTTTTAAGAAGACTTGAAACTATGTGATTTTCATAATAAAAGAGGACTGCGTTTTAATAAGATTTTTTCTATTGTTTTAATAAGGCAGTCTTTTTGGATGAAAACCACAGAGAAATCTTTTTTATTTTGTTTTCTTTTAATAGGTTGTTTTGGCTCTGTGTTTCTTAACTGTTGATCGAATGTTTTGAAGAAAGACACCTGCACAACTATTTACAATAGAAATTCAAATCAATACTCACTCTCACAACGTTTCTCTGTTGACACTCGTATAATCTATACATAAATAGGCTAAGGAAATAAATAGGTTGCTCGGGGTGGTATGGCAGGCATTCAGGGTTCAGGCATTCAGGGTATTTCCCCACCGATTTTGAAGATAATTTTATTAAATAAGGATAAGGATATTTCCAGAGTTAGGAAAAGGAGTACCCCGAATAGTTTTTAAAGAAAAATGCTAGCTGGAGTTCCCGGTGTCGGTCGGGGGTGGTATGCTGCAAAGGTCGAGTTTCGACCCCAGGCGTACTCTAATAATCATTATTGCTTGACCACCAAGCAAATAAACAAAACAACACACTAACGATCATGAAAGAAGAGTACAAGCACTCACGTATACATGGAAAATTCGCACGCACTCTGCAGAGATAACTTCTTTTTATGCTGGTAAAATTTCGTGTACACATAAAGTGATTGAAAAAATAATTAATTAATAATAAAAAGAAGAAACGAAATAGAACTTTTATTTAAATTATTTTCTGAGATTGCGAAAAATTTAAATAAAACGGACAAAGGTATGCAAGTTTTTCTGAAAGCGGCCATTCTAATATAGAAAATATTTGTAATTTTTTTTATTAAATGGAGCTTTGGAGAGGAGTTCAAATCATCAGTACCAGTATCAATTACTCTTGCCAGATATAATTATGAATCATTAACTATAAATGTTTGTAATATTATTTATAGGCAACCTCTAAATACATTATTAATGTGCATACAAAGACAAAATGATCTAAATTTTTTAAATAGGATTCTTCAACAATAGCATATTCCAGAAATATATTTATTTAATAAATAGGGTATATATTTTTAACCAGTTGGGAAAAGCTATGAGCACTAGACCGTATCACCTTGTATGGAAAAAAATAAACCTATTTTAGACATTTAAGAGACATTTTCAAAAAAATTTTTTTTTTTTTTTAAGTGGTCCCTATGGTGCTATTTTGATTTTTTCGTTATATCCTTGGTGTTTTTCATCCGATCCGGAAAAAAATTAATGTGTGTGCTTGTTGATGTAATGCAAATATATTTGCATTTTTTTTCCCCTCAAATGATTTTTTTTCGACTAATTGCACAATCTATCTCAGTTCCTACTATGTCATCATGTTACAAAAATACCAAAAAACGAAAGCTCACAAAAAATCATTATAACCATGGGAACAAGTGAAATCGAAAAAATGCATTTTAGAAGCACTTCCGACCAATTATATGCAAAGAATAACACTTTAATATCAATAAATGAAACGAAAAATTAGTCAACTGAACTTTGTTTGCGGCATGTACTTACGGGCAACCTATAAATAGAAATATGCAATGAAATATGTAACGAAAACGTTTAATGAAAAAAAAAGAAATTTTTAAAAACATACCGTGGCCAGAGCGGGGTTCGAACACGGGAGCTTATGGCTGCCAAGCAGATGCTTTACCTCTGAGCCAAACAGGCTATACGAATTTTGTTGCTTAAGTATTATTTCAAATAATAGGATTTGTGGAAGACATCGTTGTCGGCATTTTGATCGAGCATTCGTATTTTTGAGCGGACACTCGTTATTTTGAGAGATATACAAATTAATTTCATTATAAGCAAACGAAAAAACTCATTTATCGAGCACGAAAAAGCTTATGTTCGTGTAATGCAATTAAATTTAGCTTTACCAAGAACAAATAAAATTTACCGCAAACAATTTTAAGTTTCCAAAACACTTTGTCAAACGCTGCAAACTTAATTCTTATGCTGTAAAAGGCCTCCAAACGTTTTATTTCTCTGCGTGTACTTAGTGTGCAAAAGCACAAATCGCCGCTGTTCAAAGACTTCTTTTGCCACGTTTTTTTTTATTTTGTTCGAAATTCCCAGTTCAAAGATCTTTTTAGCCTTTGCTCAAACTGTCAATATTATTATTTCTTATAATAATAATTTGTATCAAATTTTCATTCGCGTACATTGTGAACAAAAAAAAAATCACGTTTTAGCAAAATGAATTTCCAAATACACGACCTTGACAAAACAAAGTTGCCAACAAAAAGAAATGTTGTGGAATACGCGTTGTTTTTACAGCAAGATTCAAAAATCAAACGAAGTGCATTCACCGAAAAAGTGTTCGAAGAAGTGTCCAAATTGTGGCGTTACGCAAAAATTCCAATAGTGTCCAGAACATATAATCGTAAAATGATTACAGACTTGCTTATGAAATCGTCTTTTCAAACAAAGAACCCTCGGATGTTCCATGCGAACGATTGGGATACCCTTTTCCGTATTTCGCGATGTAAGTGCTCCATTGAAAATGATTTTCCGTGCGTGTGTACCGATGAACACAAAATACCAGAAAATGTGAAAGGTTTTTTTATTGACCAATGTGGTGCTCGTTTGCGTTTATTGCCGGATAAGGGTGATGATGATGACTCCACGAGTGTATTCACTGCAGACACAGGTGCTACAGCTGCATGCAGTGCAACTGAGTATGCTCCGACACCCGACAGTGAAGAGGACTACGAATTTGAAAGTAGTCAGTTGGAGGACGCAGATACACCGATGGTAGCCGTTCAATTGAAAGTATCCGACATCCGCTTGAGGTATTTTTCTTCTGCACTAGATCGGAGCGATACATCAAACCGCCATGGTGCTTTGCACGCCTCGATGCTTATCAAGGATTTACAAGATGCTATTGCCACAAAGGAGTCGGTATCCGCTGACGTACGAGAACAAATGCTGAAGATACTTGAAGACATCGTTATAGATAAAAATAAAGTTTTCCGTGAAAGGCAAAAGTTCCGAAAGGAAGCGAAAACAGCCGCACAATGCCATGAGTTACTAACGTGCATCTCATTCGATGGAAAAAAAGAGCGAACTCTAAAGACGTGCAATGTCATAGAAATTGAAGAGCACATCACAATTTCGAAAGAACCAAATTCAAAATTTATCGGATACGCTACACCTTCGGAAGGTTCCGCAAGAGGTATCCAAACTGCAATTGTGGATTTTTTGCAGAAAAACAATTACAATTTAGACAATTTAGTAGCGATCAGTTGTGATGGCACAGTCACAAACACTGGCTACAAAGGGGGTGCCATAACGTATTTGCGCAGACCATTGCAATGGTTCATCTGTCTGTTCCATTTCAACGAGCTGCCATTTACTGATCTGCTTAGAACATGGCTTGGAAAACAGAAGGGTCCTGGGCTGTGGCCAGGAGATATCGGTGTTGGAATAAATTGCTGCATGGATTTTCCTGTATGTTTGAAATTATGTTTTATTACATAATAACATTATGTTTGTATAATTTTTATTTATGCTTTGTTTATGTTTTTTCTTAGCCGCTACCGAATTTCGAGCCAATATCAATGGGTGAAATGCCTTCAAACATTGATACTAATACGAAGCGATCAAAGTTACTTATACCGCATGGTTCTTGCGGTTGATAGTGGCCACTGTGGTAAGAATTTAGCCAGCGAACAGCCCGGTGCTACCAGTACAGCGCGATGGCTTACAACAGCATCTCGCATCTTGCGCTGGTACGTAACGCAAGCGCAGCCGTCCCAGAAATTAAGAGATCTTGCTATGTTCGTGGTCAGAGTGTATGCGCCATTCTGGTTTTTAGTCAAAAGCCAGCCACTTGCCATTCATGGCAGCCGCAATGTCTTTAAGTACATTTCATGGATACGTGATTTGCCGAACTACGTTCAGTTAGCCATCAAACCAACCATCGAAAGCAATGCCTATTATTTTTACCATGAAAATATATTACTTTCTATGATAACTGATCCGGATGCAACGGTGCGTGCAGATGGATACAGCAAAATTTTGCAAGCACCAGGTCGAATTCGGCAATTTCGTGGGCCCAAGCACCAACCCTACATCAACTACAGCAGCAACATTTACACCGAAATGATTGATTGGACACAATTTGAGATCACTGAGCCACCATGCCTTCAATTTCACACCCAAGACCAACTGTCTGATATGCAATATTCTGATCAATTGATTAAAATTCCAGGTACGCACTGCAATACACTTTCATACTTGTATAATAAATTAATCTATGCGTATTTAACTTTAAAATCTAAATCGTATATTTCATGTTATATTTTCAACAGATTATCTTTGCCACTTGCAAAACACGGAGCGTTTCGTTCAAATTGTGCACCAGTCAGCTACAGCAGTCACTGACGAAAATCGTTTGGGGCACATTTTCGCGAAGCTTGATAGTTGCGAGCGCTACAGCTACCTTGAATCTCGAAAAGATTTGGAAGATTAAAAAACAATTTTTTATGATATTAAAGTGTTATTATTTGCATATAATCGGTCGGAAGTGCTTCTAAAATGCATTTTTTCGATTTCATTTGTTCCCATGGTTATAATGATTTTTTGTAAGCTTTCGTTTTTTGGTATTTTTGGAACATGATGACATAGTAGGAACTGAGATAGATTGTGCAATAAGTCTAAAAAAAAAACATTTGAGGAAAAAAAAATGCAAATTTATTTGCATTACATCAACAACCACACACATACATTTTTTTCCGGATCGGATGAAAAACACCAAAGATATAACGAAAAAATCAAAATAGCACCGTAGGGACCACTTAAAAAAAATAAAAATTTTTTTTTGAAAATGTCTTTTGAATGTCTAGCGATTGAGTCGGTGTCAAAAAGAGGTTAGTTTTGATGATACGCTCTAATGAGCACATTCTGTTAATGTTGACTCTTTTTTAAAAAGTTTTAAATAACTATTTAGGTTGTTAATATTGGTTGTGTAAGGTAAACAATAAGATAGTGAGCTGTATGTCAGAAATACGATAAAGGAACTCACCAATTACTTCTATGAATCCAGTATAATTGCTATTGATATCTATTTCTCCATCAAACACTTCATCAGAATGTAAAGAGTTTCCAACCAACTTCTTAGTTAGATTAATACTTAATAGGCTTTGTTCGAAAGTATCTTCCAAATCCTGGAGATTATTTTGACCAACAACTTTAGGATTTCTGCGCATTCTACTTTGGATATCAAAAATATTCGAGCCAGCTTCCGTTAGATTTCCTGCTTTCTTTATTAGTTCTTGTTGAAAAAATTCTGGCGCATTACTTGAATCATTGAGTTGTCCTACATAAGAAATATTAATTTTTAGAAAATAATTACAATTATAGTCGAAACTCAAAATACTGGCTAGTTAAGTCATTATGTATATTGAACCCAAACCAAAACCAAATAATAACGGCCCCTATTATGTATTACAACTCAACTAAGTTCACTAGATTCTACTCAATTTTTTTCGTATAACGAATTACATACATTTCAGTTGAACCATGATAGTCGTTAATTAACCCCAAACTGTAGAATTATTGAATTCATTACTTTTTTCGAAATTACCTTTTTAATAGTCTCAATCCTCAAATTACACCTCTCAGTTGAACCGTTACTTAGTTAAAACCCTTATAAATACTAAGTTAACATCTGATCATCCCTATGTAAGCAAAACAATTAAAATGATTTTCATGAAAATTTTCTTTTTAGAGCTTATAACAGGTGGTAAGGGCTCAATATCAATAAAACAAATTATTTTTTAAAAAATAATGTTTTTCTCAATGAAGATTTAGAAAACAAAACCCTCTTCAGCTTTTTCAACAAGCTTTATACTCCAGAGCATACTTTAACCAAATCAAAAATAAAGGTCACGTGCTTTCCCTGAAATAAAAATATACGTCACAAAAAAAAAACAGTTTACTTACAAGGAAAGGTCCCTTGGTGTCATTCGCTGATAGACGACAAAAATCTAAGGTTGACGTTTTTCTATACGTGATCAATCTATGGTTTAAGGGACTACTAAAGTTTTTTAAGCGAAAAAAAACTGTATTTAAGGTTTTATTTTTAAGCTACGGTTTTTTTAGATAAATTTTGTTTTTACATTATAATTATTATGTAAAAAGTTTTTGAATTTTTGGATAATTAATATTAAACCATATAGCAGGAATTTGAAGTTTAGTAAAGTACCTTAAATATGCGGTGGACACGATTTTTCAGAGCTTGTTCATTAAAAAAAAAAAAGCAAATTATTAAGATTTTGCTAAAGCTTTTTGAGCTTCTCATCGAAGATTTTAGAAAAATTATGATTTTTACGAAAATGGCGGCTAAAAAACTGATTTTTGACTCAAAAAGTCGTTGCTTTTAGGTTATAAAAAAGAAGTATTTTTCTAAAAAAAAAATCGAACGATCAAAAGTACCGATCATATTTGCTTAACAAGTTAAACAAGTTTGGTAGCGATCCTTGACATAGTTTTCGAGAAATGCTGTCCACCGGTTTCAAACAGCCCTTTCGAAAAAAACGAGTTTAAAGTTCTAGAAGAAAATTCTGGTAAACATGAATTTTTTTTCCAACTATATTTAAATTTAAAAATTTCGGCACAAAAGAGTGAATTTTTTTGTATTTTTTTTTTTAATTTCGGTGGCACCAAATGTGTCTTACACTACGTTCACACTGACAGCTAAATGCGCATTTAACGAAATGCGCATTAGCAATTTAGAATGTATGGCCGTATGCTCTTTGAAGGAGTAAAAGAGCCAAATATATATTTTGCATTTTGTAAATGCGCATTAAGCTCTCAGTGTGAACGTAGTATTAGCTAAAAAACATACACTTGAGTATGAGTACGTTACATTGAGGCAAGTACATTATCATCTCTTCGGACGATTGTGCTTATAACTACAATTTTTTTTTAATTGACTCAAAACTTTCTGAGAATATTTTTAAGATGTTATACATTCGAAACATGTAAAAAAAAAATTGAGTTTTGGTCGCCGAAAAACTTTAGTAGGCCCTAAGGCAGTGATTAAATTGCTGCAGTCACTTTAAGCAAACTTTAAAGCAGTACTGCCAGACATATGGATTTATCCGTGAATAAAAAAAAAAGATTACGGATTTTATACAGATTTTTGTAAAATACGGATTTTTACGGATTTTTCGTTTTTTTTTTTTATTTTAACATTTTTTAAATTGTTTCATTCAACATTAACATTATTTAAACACTAATATGTCTTATTTTACAAATTACGTTTTTTATTTTGCCATAAGTAACATTTCTTTTAAACACATGAGTCGTCAAATGTGCACGACATGCATGCAACCTAATTAAGCTTCACTGAAAAAATCACTTTGAAAATGTTTATCAAAAACACTACAGGAGGGAGGCATTTGTGTTAATAATATTCCTAAAGCAAATATTGGAGAAAAAAAATCTGAGATTGTTTTAAAATTAAAACAGAAGAAACGCTCCTCCAACTTAACAAATTGACTCGCAGGTAGCCTTATTATATAATATTTTTTTCGAAAATATTTTCAATAAATCAACTAAACACAGAATAAAAAAAGTATACGGATTTTTACGAATTTTTTGTTTCAAAACAAAATATCTGGCAGGACTGCTTCAAAGCATATCACTACTTCAACTTGTGCTTTCGAAAAATTAAACAGTCGCAGCACAAGCAGAAGCAGAAAACTAGTTTCAATAAATTGATTGAAACTGTTGAAAAAAACCAAAGTCAAAGCAGCAGCATTTATGTTGAACTTCATTATGTTGATTTTAAAAATAAAAGGGGCAATATGATTCAAACAAAAAAATATTTTTTAAGTGTGTATATTAAGTTTAAAATGAAATTGACAATGTAAGTAATGAAAAAAAAGAAACAAACATGTAAGTATTTGCATAAAAAATTGAATTCACAAATTGATTCACATAAATTCGAATTGAAAATATGATTTATAAAGAATATAAATAAAGAAAGGTACTTAAAACTCGTTTCTATTTAACAGGGTGAATTGACACAACATCGCGGGTGCTGATTGTCCGTGAAGGAGCGAGTATGTGGGTTGGAGTGTAAAACATGGGCGTCATTGCGTTTTACTTCAATTACCAATTTTTTAATAGCTTTTTTAAAAATCAGTTAAATGTTTTGCTATAAAATCACACCTAAAAATGTTATGCAGACCTAAAGTCGAAACTAATGATTTTTTTTTTTAACAAATGTTTTCCACCCCCAACCATACAATTTTTTACTCGCCTCATCACAAGCAAATTCTGCCCAAGTATAGAACAACCTGATTTCTTTTGAAGTTATTTATTTTTTTGAAACATTGTTTCGATATTTGGCCACGAGGATAGAACTTGGATTCCATTCTTCTAACGGTTTCTTATCTACTAAATTTAAAGCTGAAAGTATTGATTCACAAGTTTCGACCATTAATTTGTTTGTTAATCTATTTTTCATAAGTGCCATTTTTTAAAAAGTCTTTCGGCACAAGCCCTGCTGTGAGGTAAAGTCAAATTTTATATCTTTCGGCTTAAATTCTAATAATTTAAATTCTTCTATGAATGGCTCTGGTTCACTTATCATATGACTAAACTCCGCTAATAGGTGAAAATAGTTAATATCTTCATTTGACTTAATAACATTTGGATCTAAATATCGTAAAATAGAAAGTGTTTTATCATTAACATCAATTCTGGATAATATTTCATCAACGAGTTTTATATAATATTTCAATTTTCTTCTTGTGAAAAATTCTCAGAACGTATTGTGGTTTCGGCCGCATGCCCTATACAAATATCTAATATATTTTTAATATGAAATTCATTTTTATATTGTATATTTTGCGGCTCTGCGAGCATTATAAACTCAATTTTAACAAAATTTTGGAAAATTTTATATAAAATCTCTTTTGATAAAGTTATTAAATAAATTATTTGCGGTGATTCACTCTGAAGGCTTGTATTCAAATTATTCATTTTATTTAATAGGTATATAAATCAAAAATTTCAAATAAACTAAATTTGAAGCAGATAAATCATTTTGAATTGCAATTATTTTGTTTAAATTTCCTTCCGTTTTTTCTTCAAACTGTGCTCTTATAAAAACATGCTGCAAGACTGGCCACTGTTCAACAGTTCTTTCGGTACAGATTCGAATGAAAGCCATCTTGTGTCACAAAGCCTTAAAAGTTTGTGTTCGGGAACTTAAAAAATATTTTGCAAATCTTTAGTCAACTTGCCTCTTTGCACTTTTAAAATAATTATAAATATTTTTGAGCAACAGTTCGACATTATTGGGTATGTATGATAAGGTGGGATTGTTCATTAAATTAACGGAATGGCAAATGCATCCAATACGAAAGAGGTTTGGAATTTTTTTCTTTAATAATGTTGCTACTCCACCCTTTCTTCCAACCATAGTGGATGCATTGTCAGAAGTAAAACCAATAAAATTTGATAATGGAATATTATCACTTTCTAAAATGTTGATAAGGATCAAATTAATTTCGTTGGCCATACTGAATTTTTCTTATTGTTAATAAAATTTTATATGCAAAATTTTTGCTAAGGTTACATGCAATAGAATATCCAACGTTTTTAGTTTCGAGCAATATTTGTGTTTAAAAAAAATAAGATTGACCCTTTTTTATTAAGTTTATTGTTTATTTTTTATTTTTTATATTTTAGTTTTATTTATAACTGTAAGGTCCGGCTTCTAGAGCTACAACTTACAGTTCAATTTCAATTTTTATATTTTTCTTTTTAACTTTGTATTTTTTATTCTGTTGTTTCTGTATTTATTATATGTTCAATTTTTTGTTATACACTGGAGGGTCTGGAGTTCAGATTCGCAGTGTTGGAATTTTGTTTATTTTGGAATTTTATTCTATATATTATTTTATAATAATTTTTTTCATAAAATATTTCATGTTTGCTTAATTAAGAAGGTTTATTTATTTTTTTTTATTTTAGCTACGGATATTTTCTTTCACAAGAGTAAAATTCTATTCTTCAAATTTCTAATTTAATTTTAATTCATCTTTTTTTTGTTAGAATTTTTTCACAAAATTTAAAATAAAATTTATTTTCTTAACTTAACTTTTTACTGTATTTTAATTTTATTTCTTTTCTTTTATTACAGGTAAATTCTATAAAATTTAAAATTATCGCTTACACTACTAGTTGAGTCCTCATCGCAACTTTGATCCCGGCAGGTTTGTCCTTTTTGCTTCGAAGTCGCTACTGCGGTCTGTCCTAGGATACCGGCTGCTTGTGCTGGGTAGTTTTTCGTTTAGTTTCCCTCGATTTAGTTTCCCTCTCTCTGATTAGTGGGTTAAACTGCAACTGTCTTCAGTATCAATATTAACTGTAAATGTTTTGTCTTTTCGTGGCACTTGTTTATTTTTTGCTTTTTCCTAGTGGCACTTTACTGTTACTAATACTGTTTATCTTTAAGTTGCACTTTTTGTAAATTTAGTGGCACTCTGTTGTTAGTAGCACTGTTTATTTTTAAGTTGCACTTTTAGTAGATATAGTGGCACTCTGTTATTAGTAGCACTGTTTATTTTTAAGTTGCACTTTTAGTAGATATAGTGGCACTCTGTTATTAGTAGCACTGTTTATTTTTAAGTTGCACTTTGCTCGGGCGCCAGTTATGTTTTTGCTTGCTTTATTTAAACATAGCTAAAACCTTTTTTTGTTAATAAAAACAAAATTTATTAAAATATTTTTTATTATTAATTAATTATTATTTATTTAAAAAAATTAAAATTAAATTAAATTAAATTAAAATTAAATTAAATTATTTATTTAATTTGGTTTTTTATTTAAGGTAAGTTGATATTATTTAATTTGGTTTTTATTACATGTAAATTATTACTTAAGTTCTAATATTATGGGTGAAACCAACCAAACTACTTTGCACACGGATGAAAACTGACTTTACTTTTTGTTAGTCTGATATTAGTTAGTCTTTATGCTAATAACACAAGTAAGCTTGTTCTAGCTATTCTTTGTTTGTATTAGTAACAGTGGCAAGCTTGTTGAACTATTGCGTCAAGCGCATTGTCAGCAGTTTTGGCACACGCTTATGGTTTGGTGTGTTTTCTGTATTTAGGCAAAATAAACGAATGCGACATGCGCAACGTCAGCATTATTCTTATTTGAATTAAAATGAAAAATAAGAATAAAAATGAAACGGCGATTGCGAAATTGCAGCAAACCGATTCTAAGAATTATGAAATGGTAAGTTTATTTTATGTAGAATAAAATTAAGCAAAAAGAAGGAAAAAATATGCAGAATAACAAATTTAGATTAATGAACTTTATGTTCGTTAACTTATATCATCGTTTTCTATTTCTACTTGCTGAAAACCTTTCGCTAGGTCTAGGGTTCTGAAATACATTGATCTCCCTATTTTATCAAAAATATCTTCCATATTAGGGATTGGATATTTGTCGCTTATTGTTACTTGATTCAACCTTCTATATCCACTACCATTCTCCATTTTTGTTTACCGGAAGCATCAAGCTTCTTTGGTACTATCCAAATTGGTGACGAATATGGCGAATTGCTTGGTCGAATAATGCCTTGAGTTAGCATCTCGTTAATTTGCCTTTTGATTTCGTCTTTATGTATTTCTGGGTACCTGTAACTTGTGAGGACCTTTCTTACTGCCAAGGATACGCTCGTCGTATCCAGGGTCCGAAACAATTATTTATCTTCTTCTCCTGACCCCAAGTCAAAACTCAGATCTATGCTTCAATATTGGTCTTTGTTTATTTTGTTTGTTTTCCTGCAAAACCTTAACCTATACAGGGTAGCTTATTCTCTAGCGTAAGATACAACAATTACTGGGGAATATGCGACCCCAGTTTCTGTTTGGCTACTGAGAACATAAATATTGAGCTTTGAAAAATGATTATTTACCCGCTGGGAGGTGTTACACTGACAGGGTCACCTGGGTTTAGCGTTCTATGCGTGATTTATGCTGATAGGGTTTGTCAGTGGGTTTCGTGCAGGCGGGGGCGGTCACGGCGAACTGTACTACTTTCTGCGCTACAGCTAAACAAGCTGCCTACTCATCTACATCCGACAGTTATACTAGGCCCTGATCTCGTGTGTGTTTCGCGTATGTTCGGATGTCGGGGTTGAACGTGGTAGACACCACTTCTTCCAGCCGCGACGATCCGCTGGGGGCCCATTGTGGCAATAACACGTAAAAGACGTGTCTGGTGGATGTCGGACCCGGACGTGGTAGTACCACATCTTCCGGCCCCGACAATCCCTCACACGTATTTGCAGATCTTGTATCACTTGTCACACACGATTCTAGCAACTTCCCTACACAAATCTTAACGGAATTCGCGGCCGAGTGTCGAGGCAGAACGTGGTAGAACCACATCTTCCTGCTCCGACAACTCCAAATGAGTGTCTACTTGCTTCGCCCAATTGTACACACGCGATATCCGAAGGATGTCGAAGCTGAACGTGGTAGAGACCACTTCTTCCAGCCCCGACGATCCTGTACATTTTCATTCACTTCTCACGAATTTATTGCACACACTCTTCCAGTCGACCTACCCTCCGGACCGCCGCTACCCGCACTCCACCACTGATGTCTCCTCTTAGTGGCCCAACATCATATGGGCGACGATGACCGTGTCACCTTGAATTACCCTTCTCTGACCGCTGTCACTGTCACACCACCACTGCCTCTAAATAGTAAATTTAATATTGAGATTAAAACGGCCTTAAGCAAAATACTTAAAATAACTTAAAATAATGGTGATACTTGTGAACGGTCGCTTGTTTCGCTGGTGCTACCGTGTCCTGGGGATCCGACCGTGATGTCTGATGGAGCGGCTTGACACTCGCCTGCTCCTGCTCACCGCTGTTGTCGTGCTGTCCCTTCTCTGCCGGTACCGTATTTTCCTGCTACCGCCGTTGTCGACGTTATCCAGTAGTGCTGCTTCTTCTGTGTCGGCACTTTACTCTTAACACCGCAGTCGACGTTGCGCAGTCGACGTTTTCTAGTAGCGCTGCTTCTTCTCTGTCGGCACTTTACTTTTAACACTGCAGTCGTCGACGTTACGCAGCCGATGTTTTTTTTTTACACGAGCAACCACCGGTACGTCCGCTCACTTCACTTGTGTTTTACAAAAGACCTCGATTCTTGCGTCGTTTGTCCTTTTATACCATTTCTTTCGGCTGTCGAACCTTCTCGAATCATACTGGCGAGTTTCACTTCGGTGATGCTGGTAGTGGTGGTTTTGCCGCATTGTCCGTTATTCATGAGTATATAAAAATAAAATAGAGAAAAATGTTAGATGTTGCATGCAACTTTTAGACCGACCAAAAAATGTTAATCACCTCGCATTAGCCCAGCCAGTATTATTTCCTTCTTGTATGTCTACGATTATTCTAAGGTTCGAAACAACCAGAATAGCCACGGGGAAATGTTGGTCATGTTGCCCGAACACAACGTTTGTCATGACCGACATTTCCCCGGGTTTCTACCGGGGATTTCAATTCCCACTTACCCCATTTTCCTATCAAGGGACAAACAACCGCCCTGAATCTATTTTCTTTGACAGAAACTCAACTAACTATTTTCGTTAACCCTTCATGGGTTTTGCCATTTATTCATTCGGCTTTTCTCTTAACAGCTATTGAAATAATTACAAACTTATAACCTAGTAAAAAAAAAGAAAAAATATATGCATTAACCTAATCCTAATAGCAAAATATATACATGGTAACACAAGAAATGGCAAGAACCAATTTGGATGGTGGGAGCGCCTGAGGACGGCAGGCCTTCCCTCCTGATTCTGTGGCCAGAGGTCGGTTGGTGATGCACCCTGCGTGCTTAAATTTCATGGCCCGCCGTACGAGCTAGAAAAGAAAGAAAATAGTTATGCTTTAACATGTGGGATCAAATTTCCCAGAAATTTGGTTCCTTACAAACTTTTAGCGTATATTGGAGTTTCAGTGGTTGTTTTAATCGAGTGCCTAATAACATGCATAAATGTTAAGTCTGTTCCTTCCTGAAAAAATACATTTGAAAATTCTTTAACTACTTCCAACGTTCTAAATTTTTTTCACTATTTAAATGATCAGTTCTTACTTGGTTGCGAATTTTCATCGTGAAAATTTATTTTCTTTAAAAAAATTCATAAGCTCTTCATATTCTTCTTCTGACTTATCAAAATATAATTTAATCTTAGCATTGTTGGTTTCTAACATTTTTCTCCTGTAATTAAGAATAATGTTTAATGGCTGTTGAATATTATTCCCTATTAAACCATCATATTCGGAATGAAATTGGTATTCTAAAAACTCAGCGTTGTCATTTAACTGGTTAAATTCTATCAAAAGCGGTATTTTTACTTTTTTAAAAATGTTAAGTTTATTATTGATAGTTTTTAACTGAATTGGTTCTTGTAATGGAATTTGCCATTTAGAATTACAAATTCCTGGATTCACTATAATCGACGTTGCACCGGTATCTACTAAAAACCTTAACTTTCTTATGGATGTACTGATTACTATATAGGGTAAGATTGTGGTTCCGAGGCTTTTAATTGAACATTTTCTTTAACATTATAAAGTCTCCTATTAATTGTTGATGGGTCAGCGTCCATTAGTTCTGTTGCATTGTTATTGTTATTTTGTGTATTCGTTCTTGCGTTGTGATTCCTAAATGTACCTAAATTTTTACTGTTATGATTATTATAAAACCTTGGGTTGGAGCTGTAATTATTTCTAAATGTTCCAGTGTGGTTAGTGTTATAATGTGAACCTTGGTTAGGATTATTATTATATTGTGTACTTGAATTATTCTTATTGTAGTTCTTATTAGGGTAACGTGATTGATTGTTAGTGACTTGTTGGCTAATATTTTGTTTGTTGCATTTAAATTTATTTTGAGTATTCTGCGTAAAACTTTGATTACTTTGCATAAAAGCATATCCAGTTTCATGAAAAATTGTCACTGCTTCTTCCAAATCATTTGGCTTTCTACAACATAGAATTCCCTATATTGGTTCCGGTATCTTATTTACAAATAATCTTAGTGCTGTTTTACAATTTCGTTCCAGTTCTGTTTTGCTGCCTCCTTCAATTTTAGTTTTAATATTTAATCATCTTAACATTGCATTAACATCGTTATAATAATTAAAACAATTTGTTTTGAATGATAATGATCTTAATTCGTCATATAACTGATCAACGCTTAATCTGTCTCCAAAGTTATGATACAACATTTTTTTTAAATCATCCTAATTCTTGATTGAGTTATGGATTTCAATAGCTTCTCGCGCCTTTCCAACTAACTTACTTTTAATTATATCAAAAAATATAACCTGACTTATTTCATTATAAGCGGATAAAAGTGGAAATATTCTATCCACTAAGTCTACAAATGTATTTAATTTGTCCACGCTTCCATCAAAGCTAGGTAAATAACTTAAATATTTAATTGGATCAATATTTACTTGTGCTTGTGTCATTTTTATGGTTTTTGTTATGTTGATCACTTGGTGTTCCTCTTGTTGATCTACACTTTTGTAGATTTTCTCCTTGTGTTGGTCACTTTGTTGTGCTTGCTGTTGATATTCTTCTTCTTGTTGTTCTGCACTTTTGTCTATTTCTTCGATGGTTGAGACTTCTTGTTATTCTTATTGCTTGTTGAGATGGTCCGATTGAAAGGAAAATTCCACTTCGCGTCGATTATCCACGGGCAGTTCTCTAAGTTTTTTTCTACGTTCTTCCAGGTTTATAGATTAACAATTTTTTGTTTTTGTACTGAATTGTTAATTTTTGTTCACAAGTTTATGTTGATTTGTTAAAATTATATTTTTAACAAAACTTTTGTTTATTTTTAAGATCCGTAGCCGACTGCGCCAGTTTAGTTTTTCTTTATTAACTTTATTCGTTCAACATTTGCTTAAGACTGACTTTACAATTGAAAACTTACTTTACTAGCTGATAAGTGATTGGAGCTTTGCTGATCTTGCAAATTTGCAATATCCAACAAAAGCTTTTTAAAAAGAATGGAAAGAGCAAATGATTTCCAACACGCGCATTGAAATTTAATACTTTGTAAACAAAATTTCGTTTATCAAGCGTTGCTTGCGAACGGAAGTTTGTTTATTTCATTATTTGACATATTTGACATCATGGTAAGAGTATTTAATAATTAATAAATTTAATATTTTGTATTGTTCTTATTATTTTATTTGAATGCTAAGCACATATGGCTTTATAGCAATTAATATTGGACAAAATAAATAAAATTTATTTAAGTACCATTAAATTTTTATAAAAATATAAAATTGCCAGGCTTTCAGGAATATACAGTTGCAATCCGGTTAGCTTCTTAGTAGTAAATAGAATGAATTGATTAGAGCGGTGCTCCTATATGCCAGGCTAGACGGACGAGGTCGAGCTCATACATGTGCTAGGCAAGACAGGCGAGGTCTTGCTCTGGATAATCAAAATATATCTATAGCGTGTATATCTATATAAATATGGATTAGAGCACAGCTCACACATGCAAAGCTAGTCATACGGCGTCAAACCGGCATATGCCAGGCGAGACGAACGTGGTCTCGCTGTGGATAATCATATTAAACTACACAGCTAGATTGTATAAGTTGTTACCAAACATCACAGGAAAATATTAAGTATCCTTGGAAAGCATGATCCAGATTAGTGGCGATACTGTAGATAATCTAAAATATTAAATTTAATTAAGTAAACGGATTTATTTAAAGAAATTGCATCTGAAACAAAATTAAAGTCCCCACAAGCGCTTCTGAGTGGTTCATTTTGCAAGTAATTAGTTCTACAAAAGTTCATGTAAAGTAACTCAAAAGATGAGGAGAGGAATATTAAAGTAAATTTTGCTCAGTAAGTATTGACTGTCTATATATCCATGTAAAAGTTTGAAAATCCAAGTAGCATTTAGCAGAATTCTCCAATTATTTAAAGTAGGAAGATTTAAAAGTTGCAGACGATATTCATAAGGTGGTAGGTGATAGTTACAATTGCAGTAAAGATGGCTTAAGCAGAACAAAATAAACTTTTTTTTTAACTGATTCTATGTCGTCAATGTAACAACTATATCGAGGGTACCAAACAATTGAAGCATATTCTAAAATAGGTCGCACTAGAGAAGTGAATAAGGTTTTTGCTATATAGGGATCATTAAACTCTTTTGCCTATCGTTTAATAAAACCTTAAGTACTATTTGCTCGATTTATAATTTTATTTATATGAATATGAAAACGAAATTTAGTATCCATAGTTACTCCAAGATCATGAAAGACATCTAAAGACTCTAATGTATGGTCACAAATTTTATAAATACATGTTGCAGGAGATTTTCGAGTGAAGGTCATGTGATTCATTTCTTCATGTTAAGATTCATACGATTCACGTTGCACCAGCTATAAAGATGGTCTATGTCAGCTTGCAAGAGAACGACATCATTAGCATTTTGAAAGGAAGAAATAGTTTCACGTCGTCTGCGTACATTAAAATACTCGAATGCTTTATAACAGATGGCAAATCATTTAAAAACAGTAAAAAAAGAAGAGGTGGCTTCCTTGAGGTACACCAGAAGTGACAGGGAATTTATGAGATTTCACAAGTTTAGATTTCATCAGATTTCACGCTGTGTTCTATTGCATAAATAAGATTCAATCCATCTTACAAGTGTTGTGGGAAATCCAGCAAGAGATAGCTTTAAGACTAATAGTTTATGATTAACAACATTTAAAAGCTTTACTAAAATCTGTGTTTACTAATTCATCACAGCAATATTTTGATGGCAATACATGACGGTATATTGTCGGGACCACTTTTATATGACGTTTTAAGAGCTTTTAAGTATGATAAAACCGTGTTAGTATCAATTATTGGGAGACAAATATCCTCAGATTGAACGCTAAATGGATAGCTTAGATTATCATAGGATAAAGATGAATAGGTCGCTTTGAAAAATTAAGCGAAAAAATTGCAAAAGCTATTCTCGCTATCCGATTCAACAGTTTTATATTTCATAAAAGAAGGATAGGAATCAATATTGCGTTTTGTGTTGACAAAGTTCCAGAATGATTTAGTATCAGATTTGATGTTTAATTTTACTTTTATTAAATAAATATTGTAAGATTGCTTGCATAATTATATGCATATATATATTATAAATAATATCGATACTTATACTTAATAGAGGTGTAAGAACCAAAATCTGTAATACTGAGTTTTTTGAAATTTTTTATAATACATGGATTTTAAGTTTCTTAATTTTCTCAGTTCTTCAGTAAACCATACAGGACCAGATGCTAAACGGGATTTTCTCTGGGGTACTGATGATAGAAAACAATCATTGAGAGTTCTATTAAAAGCAGAGACAGCCGAATCAAGGTTTTCTGATGATGTTTTTGTCTTAACGATATTTAGTACGGATGTCCAGTTAATATATAGTATAGATATATAGTTTTTTAACAAAACATAATTGGTTCTTTTAAAATTTAACTCAGCAGGAGGTTGAGCAATGCGATTCTTTACAGATTGTTTAGGAAAATTAAGAGCAATTTCTAAAGTTGGATGGTACGCATCTTCAGGGAGCACGAATGGATCTGTCATTGAAACTGAAATAATATTGCTGTCGTCAAAATATAAAAGATCTAACAAATGGCTTCTCAGGTTAAAGTGGCTGTTTAATTGAAAAAGTCCTTGACTTGAAAGCTCATTTAAAAATGAATTAGCAGATGAGCATTCAGACGAAGGCAATAATATTGCAGGGTTTTCGGTGCAGCAGTTCCAAGCGACACTTGGAAGAATAAAGTCACCCGTTATTAGAATGTGATCATGCGGCTGAAGTTTTAAACACACTTTATTTATCAAAACCAAATGTTTCAAATATACCTCTACGTTGGAAACAGGAGGAATATATGAACATGTTACATAAAGATTTAACGCACCATGCTTTACAAGAACACAACAAAATTCAATATCTGATGCCTCAGGAATTATTATTTCTTGTGAGAAATAAGAAGATTTAACGGCAATTAAAACTCCACCGCCATTAAAAGAAGTACCAGCAATATCATTTCTATCTTTACGGCAAATATTGAAATTATTAGATAGAATTTCAGTATTTAGTGTGTATTTTAGGTATTAGGTATTCAGTATTTAGGGTGTTAGGGTGCTTAAGCCAAGTTTCACTGAAAACAATTATGTCAAAAAGTTGTGGCTTAAAATATGTAAATATTTTAACTTTGTATTCAATCCTCGAACATTTTGGTATAAGATAAGGAAGGCAAGGCAACAATCTAGTGTTTTTGTTTAGTAGTACGAACAGGTAAAGTAGCCAGTGTAGTTTTAGGTTGTGATCTAGGAATATATTCGTGGATCAACGTTTTTTCAGGCCAGAAACCTTGATCTAATACCGTATTAAAGAGATCCCTAGGCAAATTTATTTTAAAAGAAGATACAGTACGCTCATATGAAAACTTGAATTTGTAAACCGAAATATTTTTAACAAGATTCAATTTACAGTTTATATGATGTAAAACGTCTTCTTCGGATGTATCAAGAGCAAAACGAGACACAAATATAGATTTAGAAGGCTGGACAACCACAAGTTCTTTACAAGACGGCAGATTAATGCTTTTTTTCAATATTTGTTTTGGTATAGCACCAGTTAAAACCGAGCTCATAACGGAAGTTGAAGGAATAGTATTAGTAGCAGTACAGGCTTCGGCCTGTTTTTTTCTTAACAGAATTACCCGGAAAATCATCACTTATGACTATAGTTGGTTCTACTTCAGAAGACTCAACCGGATGTAAATTCAGATCAGCTGATGCAGCCTCATTAGTAGGGGCAATATATTCAGCATTTTGATCTTTATTTACAGACTCATCTGATTGCACTTTGGAAGGAGAGTTCAAAACAGGTGAAAGTGAAATTAAATTATTATTAACAGACGGAGGCATGGATATAGCACCAGGCTTAGCAGATTTCGAAGATTCATGGGTGGTCGTTTAGGCTTATGGGAAACAGAAGATTGATTTTACATTTTTTAAACAAATCTTCAAAAACAGCCAATCAAGCTTGAGCCGCCACCAAGTCCTTAGACACCTCTAAAAAGCCTCTTCGATATTGCCTTATAAGCTTTAAAATATCTACATCGGTAGATCTGCAGTCTGTACAAGACCAACGAAGTCCTTTACTTTCATTGATTCAAAAATTCTCGCATTCAATGCTGCACACTTTACGTGAAAAAAAGCATCACACAACCAGCTGTGCAGATTCACCTTTTACAGTGCAGTGCATTTCAGTTTATTTTTAATGAAAGTAATAAAATTTACAAAAGTGTAATAAAAAGTGCAGCAAAAGTAGTATGGCAACTCTATTTCAGTGTCAGTTTGAGAATCAAACAAATTATTTGTCAAACAGTTTGAGAAGCAGCAGCGACAAGATAGTGAGCTAGCGTCAAAATGCAACTGAAATTAAAAACAAAGTTTCACTCTTGCTTCAACAAGCTAAGCATAAAGTTGTTGTTGCTACATGAGAAACAAACTGAAATAAAAAATATATGTTCATATATATATAGTATGCAAGCAACTAATTTGAAAAGGATTTTTCAGCGTTTTAAGCGATGAAAAACAGGAACAATAAAGATGAAGATTCTCAGCAATGCTTAGCAAACTGACTCGAATTATTCTATGCATAATAATTTTAAGGAAATTAACAATTTTAAATTTATTTAAAGAGCACGAATAAAAAACACATCTTAAGTAAACAGTGTTGCCAGAGATTGATCCGTTCTCTGTCAAAATAAAACAGAGGTTGGGACTTTAAATGACTTTTCAAAAAAAGGCTTTTTGTAAATGTCGAACACTAGGTAAAAATGGGTCGCTGAATCCGAATCCGTTGTCAGAATTACAAACGGTGTAATTTATTTTTTTTTTTGTAATAGGCTTGCCACCTACTAAAACCTATTTTTAAGAGCTTTAAACATCATGTAACAGTGTTAGGGGTTCGCGGAATTGGGGCTGGGGCGAAGACTAGGTTAAACTCGGTCGCTGAATCCGTTGTAGGAATTCCAAAATGGTGTAATTTTTTTTAATAGAATTGCCATCTACTAAAATGCATTTTTAAGAGTTTTAAACATCATTTACATCTAACACTGTTAGAGGGTCGCTGACTTCGAATCTGATGTCAGAATTTAAAAATTCAAGATAGTGGATAGGGCTATCACCTAAATTTTATTTTATTTATACGATTTCGGCGCGAACACTAGGTAAAAATAGAGCGCTGAATCCGGATTTGTTGTCAGAATTTTAAAATTATGTAATTTTTTTTTATAAAAGAGTTGCCACCTACTAAAATGTATATTGAAAACTTTTAAGCATCATTTAACAGTGACATCATCATCAAACATCATTAAAACTCTTAACAATATATTTTATAAAGGTGGCAGCCCTATTATAAAAAATTGCACACTTTTGAAACTCGGACGACGGATTCGGATTTAGCGACCCGTTTTTATTTTATAACATAAAAAAATAAATAAAAACGGGTCATAACATAAAAAATTTTAAAATTTTTCAATTTGATGTATAGGGGTTTTCGAAGTCGTAGATCACAAAAAAGATAGGACCAATAGTCAGATGAAATTCAAGTAGATACGATATGGGGGTTCTGGGTCAGGTGGAGCGGTGGAGCAAGCCGATGACGTCACGCCCGGCACTCAAGTATGAACGGATTTCTGCTTGTGCTGCTGGACGGACAGACAAAAAAACCGCAAGTTGTTTTTTGCTTTAAGCGTTGATCATGTTCTTATCAGTGTTTCTATGTTTTATGATTTTTTTTCATAACCCTAGCATTAGTTATAGCAATGACTCAAAACATAAATATATATTTATAAGACTTCTAACGTAGACTGCGTGGTGGCATACTTATCAGAGTTCACATGTTTTGCTTTTTTTTCTTAACCTTAACCCCTTCAACCTTCGCCGTACCTACTGGTGGCGACTTACACCCAACAACTTCGCTGCCGCTATATTTTATTTAAAGTAAACGAAATACATAGCAACCAAGAAGAGTCAACATTCAAAAAATAAAAACGAAAAAAAAACTTTAATTTTCACAATTGTATTAGAACTTGCTTTACTGACTCAATTTATTTCAAACTAGCTTAACTCGGGAGTTGATATAAATAATTTTTAAATTAATTCCTCGATTTGTAAAACTTTTTACAAACCTTCAAAAAATTTATTCCAAGTAATAAAAAGGCGTTGGATTTATATAATAATTTTTTATATTTTACTATTATTATAAAATATCATATATTTTAAAATAAAAATATTATTACAATTATTATAAATATTAAAGAGCAGCTAAATGCTGCACAACATTCGGGACTACCATGAATCCTCCAACATTCCCGCACTCGAGCCGAACAACTTCAGCAGCGCACTTACACAACCTTTTGAGGTTGGGTAAGCACTCATAATCATAGATTAACTGCTGAAGGTGTTCAGCAACACCATCATCCCAGCAGGTCTCTTGAAGTAGGATCAAATATCTTTTAAAAAAAAATACTGGACCCTCCTCCCAGAG
The DNA here is from genome assembly GCA_914767935.1 of Coremacera marginata. NCBI lineage: Eukaryota > Metazoa > Arthropoda > Insecta > Diptera > Sciomyzidae > Coremacera > Coremacera marginata. The sequence goes on along the minus strand of OU612047.1, from coordinate 113,161,743 downwards.
TCTGCTGCTAGATTCGGCGCGTGAATGCGCTTCTAAGATCTCGGTCGTCTTAGCTAACCGCAGGCATTCTTCTTGGTATATTTCTATACCTGCGGCATCTGGGAGCTCCGAACCGTACGCAGACTCCCCAGACGACGACGAGCACGAATTATACTCAAATAATTCGGCATAAATTTGAGGGTCTCTGGGAGCTATAAGTATAAAAAAAAGTATAAATTAAAAATAACAAAAATGAATTAAAAATTTAATTTACCTTCGGGATCTTCATGGCGAGTTATTTTAAATGTTGCTGCTAGCGTTGGTGTTGATGTTATTATTGCTGCTTCTGCTGCTGCTGCTACTGCTGATGCTGAGGCAGCAGCATGCTGTACATTTCGATGGGCCATTAGTTTTTGAATGGCATCCATTCTATACAAGTTGAAAGCAGCATGAGCTGGTGTTGGAAAGAAAAGAAATTTGTAAAAAAAATTTGTTTAAAGAGGGGTTTTTCTACTCTACACTTACCATCAGACATATTTTAATAAAAAATTTTTAATAAAAATTTTGGTTAAAAATTAAAACGATGTTTGTTTCTTTAATGTTTCAAAGAAACTAAATTGAATTAGCATAAATAATACTCGCAAGCAAACAAGCTGACGAATTAAAAATATCTAGAGAACATAAAAGACCCCAAAAAATGTATTCTTATCAATATCTTACCGCAAACATCCTTTAATTTTTAATAAAACACAAAATTTTACTAAAATTTACTATTGTTTTATATTCAAACCGACTGCAAGCATGCATATTTTTTATATTGTTGGTGTTGTTGTCGAGAATGTTTTGCGGGTTTTTTCACTGATAGAGATAGTCAAACTGACTGAATAGTATTTATATTGTTGGCGATGTTGTTGTTGTTGTTGATGAGGCTGTTTTACTAATAAAAATAACCAATCTAAAGTTATTAAATAAATAGCTAAACTACTTTATTAAAATATTATTTATATTAATTGTTCTTTATTTTATTTATTAGGATTTTAACAAGAATAATTTCAAACATAGATGACCACAATTTGTGGTATTAAAATTTTGAAATTTATCATAATTATAGCTAATGTTTTGGCCTAAATATCATTATTATTTCTTTTGGAGGCTGCAAATTTCCAAAGCTATCGAAGTATTCAATTTGGTTCTTGTTTTTCCAGTATGCTACCCAATGTGTTCCAGGTCCATTTGAAGTATCAAGATTGATTATTCCACATTCTTTTTTAAGAGGTTTCTTTGGAAGAGTGTCACACATAAACACTCCTCTGAAATTTGGAATGTTTTTGGCATATTTTATCAAATCTACATCAGAAAGAGCTCTTTTGGGTAGCTTCATTAAAAATTTTGTTGATAAGGTTTTAAATAGAGTCCAAATCCTTTTTTATACGGTTTTAGAAACATGCCTTTACCCATTGCAATAGACTCCATTTTATTGTTATGTCGTTTTCCTTCATTCAATTGCTCTTTTCCAGCTTTAACTGCATTGATTGCTTTTGTAACGCCAGATACTCCACCAGTTAGACCACCAAGTGCACCCAGGGCAGCGAATATAGGTGCGAGCGGAAGAAAACCTCCAGATTTAGGTAGAGGTATTACTCGAGGTGTCTTAATCAGAGATTTTTTTCCCTTAAAAATATTGTTTACAACTTTTCTTGAAATTTTAACAGCATCATCTACATTTTTAGTTTTCTTAATTTTCATTTTAGCACTTTTTAAGGCATGTCTAAATAAGCGATGTCCATTTACTTGAGGAGATCTCTTAGTTTTACTGTTAACATTGCCCATACCAAATTTTGTTTTCAACTTCATTGCGTTAGTGACAAGCCAAGCGTTTGATTTTTCAGCAATACTACTATCACTTGCGTTAACCCTTTGCCAAGCCTTTTCAGCCAAGATTCTATCAGCAGTATGTCTTTTTTCCAAATCTTTGTTGTTTGCGTATACTATATCGTGTTGTCTGCAAGCGGTATCCAAAAGATTAATTCCTTGATCACCTCTAGCTAATCGCTTCTTTAATTTTGTACCCGGCCCACAAAATTGATATCCAGGTAAATGAAATTCAATCGGGAGTTTGTCTATTAAATTATTCAGAATACCTTTTCCAATGAAGGATGGACGAAGACTGATTGTCTTTTTATAAATAATTGTCATTAGTATTTGTACTTTTCCGAGCAGAGGTTCAAAGTAAAGTGATGCAAAATTAATAAAAACGAACTAATTATATATGATATCATTTAGTAGTTTACATAATGCGGTTCTTAAAGCAACATAAAACACACGACGTAAAGAATATTGATAGCAAGTTAAATGCATCAAATAGATTGCGACATAGTTCATTACTACCGAACTCTATTCGGAGTCTTATTGTGGGCCCATCTAATTGTGGAAAAACCAATGTGATGATAAGTCTTATTGAAAGCCAACGGTTTGAAATTTAAAAATATTTACTTATACTCAAAGTCAGCACAACAACCAAAATATCAATACTTGGAGCGTCTAATTAAACCTATTAAAGAAATACATTTTTCAATATTTTCTAATAATGATGACGTCATAGATCCAGATATTGATCCAAACTCAATATTTATATTCGACGATGTAGCTTGTGAGAAGCAAAATCATATACGGTCTTACTTCTGTATGGGTCGTCATAAAGACGTTGATAGCTTTTACTTATGTCAAACTTATACACGAATACCAAAACACTTGATTCGTGATAATGCTAATATGATAATAATGTTTAAACAAGATGAAATGAATACAAGACACATTTACAATGATCATGTTGGTTCTGATATGTCTTTTAAGATTTTCCATGAGTTATGTTCACAGTGTTGGAGAGAAAAATATGGGTTTTTAGTCATTAATAAAGATGATCCTATAAATAATGGTCGTTATAGAACAGGATTTGATGTTTTTATTGGCTTATAAAAGAAACAGTATAGATATTTAAATAACAGTACAACAACAACTGCTAAACTGTTCACACTAAACTGCTAAACTGGAGCTATATACTGGTTAACAGACCAACTTTCAATATGAATAAGAAAACAAACCTTGTTAATAATCTTATTAAATCAAGAAATATTTTGAAAAAGAAATATAAAAGTCTTCAGCTCGTAGAAGTTGCAAGTGATAAGCTTTTGGAAGAAACTTTTAAACCTATATCAAAACCATTACAGGAAATAATTCAATCAACTAATAAGAGAAAGATAGTTAAAAATGAAAAGTATTCAGATAATTATTTTAAGGATAATAAAATTGCTACCAGCACTCCATTTAAAAAGAGCAAGCATGATTCTAATACATTTCCTCCAAGCTTTGATAGCAAGGAAATCGAGTAAAGTTCATTAGCATTTAAATCATTTGATGTTGGTAATGACGATGATGATGATGATACTCATTATGATGATAATGCTTATAATGATATGGAAAATGACGATGTCACTATTGCAATAAATCCGAATCAAAGTATTCAATATGATTTATCAAACGTTATTTTAAGCAAATTCGATAAAACCTACGGTCCCCACAAGGATAAAAATCAGATATGGAGACTGGGCAATGAACCAATTACTTTTGATTCAACTAATATAACTATAGGTAATTCAAAATGGGCTTTCACGCCAGGTTTATATGAACTATTAATTTACAAGGAACCAATCAGTTTTAATGAAACAGATTTAAATACTTATAAGCAAATATTAGAGATGACTAATGCTCCTAAACGGAATAACAATAACAATGAGCAAATTAAAGGAAATCGATCAAAAAAATATACAACGATTATTAGAAAATTATTTAAAGAAAAAGTTCATAGAGGTAAAGGCTTGATGATGAAGTTGAATACCCAAAAGTCAAATTATATATATTGGGATGACCCAAACGAACTAGTAGATAGATTACGTCTTTTGTTATCGTCATCAATAGCTGGGCACTCAAATCATAATAACGAAATATACTCAATTTGTACGGGTTCAGGGCCACTGAACTCGCACGTTTTCCTGGCTATGAAGAGTCAATTTTCATGGTCAGAGAATCGTGCATTTCAAGGTTTTGAATCAGTACATTTCCATCGAAAAAACAACCTTGGTCTTGAACGCGAGTAAACTCAACGTAATAAAGTAAGAACAAAAAACAGTTCAACCAGAGCATAGAAATATAGAAATATGTTTTTTGTGCATACAGAAATATGCACTTATATTTTAAGTCAATTTTGTTTATGTATTTTTACATATTTCATCGATTTTATTTGTTAATATTTACTGTATATTGTATTGATTTTCGCCTATAAAAGGGCGAAAAGACTTTAATAAAAGGTGAGTACGTGTTTTAAAATCAAACCGAGTGTTTCTTATAATCAAAACTTTCCAGCTCCACAAACAGTTCAAGTGCTGTTTGTGACAACAAACTTAAAACCATAGTCCAAGTTTATGTGCTTGGGTCTATAACCAAACTAAAATAAATCCAAACGCGGGTTTAAACATTGGCGCCCCCGGGTGGACTCACACGCCACCAAATCAACTGCAATCAAACTCCTGTCTTCTATTCAACAAATAAACAAACTCCTGCTGGGTTTTTTCAAAAATGGCTACTTTCCAACAGACCTTGGAAGTGCAAAAGGGAGTTGGAGAAGAAATACAAAATCTGATCAAAAACTTCAAGAAGGATTCACCACAAAGGAAAACGACCACAAGTTATTTCAATGAGCGACTGCAGCGTCTCACAAAATATTGGGAAGAGTTTGAAGAACACGACAGTGAGCTTCGAACACTTACTAATCAGCCCATGGAGCATGACTATTTCACCACAGGATACTATGAGAAAATCAACAATTTAGCAACCAGCTATATCAATATTTTTCAAGAAGAAGTTCATCGCTTAGAAACATTAGGCAAGGATTCTACAGGGAAAGAAGTAGGCTTTTCCACCTCAGCAACAGCAACAGAGCAACGATTTGATTCAGCCGCTGCTCCTCACAGTCGTCCATCATTCGATTCATCGGCAGCAACAAACCTTACCAAGATGATCAGGCGACAACAAGCCTTGCTGAATTCACTCAACCGTTTATTGGATGGCTTGGCGAAGTATCCAGATGACCAGTCAAGATGTCATGAGGCGAATCTTCAACAAATAAACAGACTTTGGTTGGAAATAGAAACTTTAAATTACAGCTTGTGTGAAAACTGTGACCAACCAAGCGAAATTGGCTACAATTATGAACAATATGTGGCATGCGATACAATTTGCACGCCCAGCTAACGTACCACGACCAGAAAACGTTGCAAATGAAGAGCCACTAAGACTACCAAGAGTCACCATTCCACAATTTGATGGGGATATCCTCAAGTGGCAACAATTTTACGAACTTTTTTCTCAAATAGTGGACCAAGAAGCATTGCCGAAAATCCACAAAATGTGGTATCTCAAAACAAACCTATCAGGGGAAGCTGAAAAATTAATCAGGCATCTGTCACTCACCCAAGATAATTACGACTTGGCTTGGGGTATGTTACGAGAAAGATATAACAACAAAAGAGTACTGTGCTCCACGCTAATACAAAGGATGTTGGGGCAAGAATTCAACGCCTCATCGGTTGTTTCTATAAAAAATTTACATGACACTACGCAGGAGTGCCTGATGTCACTGGAAGGCCTCGGAATAACAACTTCGTCCTGGGATCTACTGCTTCTCCACTTACTTGTAAAGAAGCTTGATAGATCAACACACATCAGGTATGAGCAATTCCTAAAAAATCCAAAGGATTGATGGGAAAGGATTTTGACCTTTTTGGAAGCCCAATTCCAATCACTAGAAGCAGTAAATCACAAGGACAGACAAGGTTCAGCAAGATCATGTGTGTCAGCAATTTCGACAAATCAATACTCTCAATATGAGTGCAATGTATGCAAGTCTGGAACTCATCCATTATTTGTCTGCAAGACCTTTTTACTCATGAAGCCAGCAGAGCGGCTTCAGATAGTAAAAACCAACAAGCGATGCGTAAATTGTTTAAAAGAGGGACATTTTGCAAACAACTGCGAATCGAGAAAATGCACAAGATGTAACAAAACACACAACACGTTACTTCATCTCGACAACCAAGATGACATGAGGACTCCGTCGTATTCATCAAACATCCTACAACCTATGTCAACAAGGCCAGTCCGTTCATCATCATCATGCAAGCAGCAAAAGGCTATGTCAACAAAGCCAACCAGTTCATCATTATCAACATCCAACAATCAAGGATCAATGTTATTAAAGACAGGAAATGCGCCCACATCGTCATCTAACATGACGGGATCCATTCCAGTCAGCTTATACGCAGCAGATGAGGCTAGCTGCAACAAATACGTTATGCTCAGCACTGTTTGTATACAACTAATAACAAACAGTGGTCGAGAGCTTAAATGCAGAGCAGTGTTGGCTTCTGGCTCTCAAGTAAATCTTGTTACAGAGAGACTTGTTAAGAAGCTGGGACTCCAACAAAAACACGCTTCATTCAGTATAGAAGGGATTGGAGCCAACAAGAAGGATTGTAAATCACGAATAAGCGTAACAATGCGGTCCACAATAAATGGATTCGAAGCACGGCTGGAAGCGCTTGTGTTGCCAAAAATTGTAAGCGCTCAGCCGTCAAAATTTATAGATGTGTCGTCATGGAACATTCCACCCAATATACCACTCGCTGATCCAACATTCTTTCAGCCTGGCAACATAGATGTGTTGCTCGGTGCAGAATTTTTCTTTTAAGTACTATCAACTGGTCAAATCAAATTAAGCAACAATCTCCCAAGTTTACAAAATGCTATATTTGGATGGGTAGTGTCTGGCAATGTAGAAGAAACCAAAGTTACTTCTGCTACATGTGGCATTTTTAGTGAAGCTGATGAAGATACAAGTGCACTAATCGAAAGGTTCTGGAAATTGGAAGAAGTTGAAAACCACAAATCCCAATTCACAGCTACAGAAAAACGATGTGAATTGCATTTTTCTCATAACACTCCAAGAAACTCCGATGGACGATTTGTGGTAAAAATTCCCTTCACGGATAATATAGCAGCATTAGGAGATTCAAAACAAATGGCTCTTAATCGTTTCTTGGCAATAGAAAGGCGGCTAGGAAAAAACCCTGAACTGAAGATTTCTTACACTAACTTTATGGAAGAATATAAGAGTTTGGGACACATGACTGAAGTATCAAGCACAGGCATTTGGCGCAGACCACATTACGTTATTCCACACCATTGTATTAGCAAACCTGATAGTAGCAGTACCAAGTTACGGGTAGTTTTTGACGCTTCCGCGAAGACATCATCAGGATTATCATTAAATGACATAATGCACACAGGGCCGATCATCAAAAATTATTTGTTTACCGTCTTACTACGCTTTCGAATTCCAAGATACGTTTTCACTACAGATATTCAGAAAATGTATAGGCAGATCTTAATCAACCCCATGATCGGATGCATCAAGTTATCATATGGAGGAAAAATCCCGAAGAAAAGATTTATCAGCTAAACACAGTGACTTACGGGACCAAAGCAGCACCATATCTTGCCATCAAATGTTTGTTAGAGTTATCCAAAGAAAATCGCACAAAATACCCCCTGGGAGCCTCGGCGTTGCAGAACAATTTTTATGTGGACGATGGCTTACTCGGAAGTGATAGTCTAACCACCGCCATCACGGCTCAAAGGGAACTGACAACAATTTTAAGTACCGCAGGATTTGAGTTGCGAAAATGGTGTGCTAACCATCCGCAATTGCTGCAAGGGATTCCAGCAGATCATCAAGAAATAAATCTCGATTTTGACGAAGAATCACGTGACAGTGTTAAGACCCTAGGATTAACATGGCTGCCGAAGGATGATACATTTTGCATCAAGACGAAAACCATCTTTAGCAGCAACACAAGAGTCACAAAAAGAAGTGTGAGTTCAGAGTTGGCAAGAATATTTGATCTATTGGGAATAATGGCTCCAGTTATCATCAAAATATTCATGCAAGAACTATGGAAACTAAAACTTTCGTGGGATGAGGTGCTGCCTGTGGAACTACACAGCAAATGGATATCATTTCGAGATCAGCTCCAAGAGTTAAATGAAAAACAAATTCCTCGTCACGTATTTAATCATCAGTTTCCAGAATCAAGTCAGTTGCACATTTTTACCGATGCTTCGGAGAAGGCTTACGGGGCTGTGGCATACCTACGTTCAGTCAATAAGGACGGTAGGGTAGCTGCAAGACTGCTGTGTGCCAAATCCAGAGTCGCACCCATAAATTAGCAGCATCAGACAATTGCTCGATTGGAATTATGCGCAGCTCTACTGGGTGCGCAACTTGCAACAAGAATTCAACTAGACATTAAAGATTGTAGCGAGTCCACATATTTTTGGACTGATTCTGAGGTTGTATTATCTTGGATAAATGCGGAAGCCTCATCATACGAAGTTTTCGTAGCAAATCGTATAGCAAAAATTCAGGACTGTTCCATAGCAGAACAATGGCGGCACATAACTTCGAAACAAAATCCAGCAGATGTGTTGTCAAGGGGTTGTCATCCAAGAAACTTTATGCAATGCAACCTATGGTTTTATGGGCCATTTTTACTACATGGAAACGAATCAATTTGGCCACAACCATTCTGCAATAATAGTCCAAAAATAACAGAAGAAGGCAAAAGAAAAGCACCAAAGGCTTTAATTACAGCCAGAAATGACGCAGAAAACATGATCTATTTAATCAATCATGGTAACTCATTTAAGAAACTTCAGCAAGTTGTAGGCTACTTGATTCGCTTTGGAGAGCGTGCACGAGGCACAATGCCATCCCACCAAGCCTCATGGGTACTAACACCTTTAGAATTGGATAAGTCACTGAAGGCGATTATACGAACTGTGCAAACGGCCGATTTTAGTACAGAAATGCTAGCTTTAAAGAAATATGGTGTCGTGAACAAAAACAGTGCAATACACAGCCTTAAGCCATTTTTAGACGACGACGGCATTTTGAGAGTCGGCGGCCGACTTAATGCATCCACATTACCATACGAAACTAAACACCAAATGTTTCTACCGTATAATGATCCGATAACAAAGTTAATAATGCAATCTATACACGAAGATCACATGCATTGTGGTCCAACCGCATTAGTGGCGCATACTAAACAACGGTTTTGGCCTGTGAAAGCAGCAAGTATGGCAAGATCAATAGTTCACCACTGTGTCCGATGTTACAGGACGCGGCCACAACTGGTACAGCAAATCATGGGAAACTTACCAGCAACGAGAGTTACGCCAGCACGGCCATTTATCAACGCTGGTGTAGATCATGAAGCAACAAACACAGATGGCGCAGACATTTTTTCAAAACAGCTGTTTACTGCGCACCTACGTCATCAAAGACCCCAGCTACTTGTTCGTTATAAGAAATGTATGAGATTTGTGATGGAAAATTTGAAAAGTGGGAATAAACTAAGAAATATTGAATCAATTAATTTTATTTTTAATAAATCATATAGAAAATGCGTTTGTTTTTTAGTGCAGCATTTATGTTCATGCGATTAAATGTAACTTCTCTACTAACGGAGCTGCTATTTTCGGAAAGCCCCATTCAAAAAGCATAAGTCTTACCTCAAATTAGACTCGATACCCTCATTTTTTAATTAAATTAATTTTTGATAGTATTAACAGCCTTGCAACTCACCATAGCTTGATAGAACTCCTTGTCACACAATTATTTTTCAAAGTCCGTCTTCCACGTGGACATCATAATAATAATGTTTTATAATTTATTTATTATTTTGAGAATAATTAATTTATTTTGCGTACAAACGTGATGATGATTCAGTAAAAATGACAAAACTGTTTTAAACAACGAAGTCCCTCTATAAAACTTGTACTTGCAAGCTGACGACGTCGTGAGTCAGAGAACCTCGATAAAATGCTTCGCAAAGGTTTCCTCGAAGCAACCGACACAAGCTTACAACTCGGAAATGGGTTATCCTCGTTAAAGTGCTTCGCAGGGGCTTTATCGAAACAACCGAAATAAGCTAACGCTCTTATATATTTACCCTGCATTTGCAAGTGCTATGGAAGCATTCTCGAGGAAGAAAATGCTAACCTCCATACACAAGCTAATAAGAAGCGATATGGAGGCTGAGCCTCTATAATTTCAAAATTTAAACCTTCTGGAAGTCCAAATGTTAGTTGGGCTAGAGCTATAAACATCGTACATGATTCTTCTAAAACAGTTTTATCAAGAAAAACAAGAAAAGTCGAAAACAAAAAATATTAATTTAGTTTATTATTTTTGAAAATTTTCTTTTTCGCGATCTCGCACTATCAATAAGTTCTTCATTTAGTTTTCTTATTTTGAAGTACATTCTAGAGCGAAAAAATAGCATTTTAACTTTTTCATCACAATCGATGTGCTGAGCCTGCTCGATGTGGGATTTTAAAAAATCTTTTCCAATCAGGAGGCCTTCTCTATTGTTAGCTTCAAAAATCTGGTGAAGTTCTGGTGGTAGTTTTAAATTTTAAACATTTTTTTTACCATTGAGTAAAACGGATTCTGAATCGTGTTCTTTTATTAGAATTTCAACAATTTTTTTGTTGTCCCGCTTTTGGATTCTTCGTGCACGCTCCTTACAAATGTCTTCGTTCGCAGTAGATGCTTTGCGAATACTAGGCACAGCGCCGATCCTCAAAAATCGCCTTTTGGTAAAGCCTTTTGCAGAAATAATACAAATTTAACCATTTCATGATTTAAATGCTCATATCTTACCCATTTCATATTGCAAATTGTTTTCAAAATCTTCTGGTTTGAAGTGCTCCATACAAATTTGCGAAGTCTTTGTATTCATTTTATTGTCACGGCGACAAAAACTTTTCCATTGCTTTAAACAGGCAGCGTTGGATGGAAAGTTAAAAAAACTTATTTTGCACGGTTTTAGTTTATTGCTATTATTGCAATTTTTCAATGCGCACCTCATTTTAATTATTTATTTTAATTTAAATATATTATTTTCATCCACTTCAATGTCATTTGCTTTTAAAACAAAACGCGATGGTCTTTGTCTTCGTCACGCAAACAGCTGATAAATATAAACAAACTAACGGACCTGCGCAGTGCCAAATCTATTTTCTTTGATTCATGGGTGTAGATTATTGTGGACCACTTTGGGTACACTACAAACTACGCGGGAAGAGACCAACAAAAGCATATTTGGCTATATTCTGCTGCTTCGCCACAAAAGCAGTTCATTTGGAAATTGTAAGCGACCTGTCAACTGACGCATTTATCGGAGCCCTTAAAAGGTTCATCGCTCGAAGGGGGCACTGTCAAAACCTCTACAGTGACAACGCAACCAACTTTGTTGGAGCAAAAAACCAACTTGCTGAATTATCACCAGCAATTCATTCAGCCAACGCGCAAGAAAAGATAATGAACACGTGCAATAGAAAAGGAATACATTTTCACTTCATTCCTCCCAGGGCTCCTCACTTTGGAGGACTGTGGGAAGCAGCCGTAAAATCAGCAAAAAATCTGCTCCAAAGAAGTGTCGCATCGGCATCTCTCACATACGAAGAACTCGAAACCATTGTAGTGGAGATCGAGACAATACTAAACTCGAGACCAATCAGCCCCATGTCAAACGATCCTAATGATTTAAGTGCACTTACTCCTGGACATTTTTTGATCGGCGAACCACTTACAGCACAAGTCGATGCAAGAGCAGTGAAGACGAAGTCATCCTTAGAAACCAGATGGAAAGCCGTGTCACAAATCAAACACGACTTTTGGCAAAGATGGTCTCGTGACTATCTTAACGAACTTCAATATAGACACAAATGGAGGGAACAGGCTAATAACATTAGGGAAGGTACCGTGGTAATCATCAAGGAAGACAACTCCCCGGTTCTTCAATGGCCACTTGGACGGATCACGAAAACTTATAAGGGAGAAGATGACATTTTACGTGTAGTGGATATCAAAACAGCTTCAGGAATATTTAGACGACCAATCCATCGATTAGCTCCCCTACCAATAGAAGACAACCAAGCAGAGGTTCCTGTTACTACTGGGTCTACCTATCACAAGGCACCTAGTCATCACGACGACAACGACACTGAAGTAGCACGTAAGAGACGAAGATCATCATCACCCACCTTAGCATCGGTATTATTAATTGCGGTAATCATGCTACCTCTTATATTGGCAACCGAAGTCAAGAACTATGAATTTGACTCCAACCTAGGCATCCACTTCGAGGGAATTGCATCAATGAAAACCTCTAGAACACAATGGCAACTTATTGTGTATTATGATTTAAACCCTTATTGGAAAGAAACTGAGTTTTTCACGAATGGAACAGCAGCCTTGCGGCACCTTTGTCAAGAACCGAAACTCGTACACTCTCAAAAAAGTGTATGCACATCCATTGTACAAACTTTTGACAATCTTGAAAACGTACTCAAACAGGACAATAATCTTCTTACCATAAACCGATCTATAAGAAGTGCACTTAACACTGCAGACACCAATGGATTCAAAGTCAACAGAAATAAAAGAGGTGCTTTAAACATCGTAGGAAATATCGCTAATTCATTATTTGGAGTTTTAGATTCCGAATATGCTGAGGAAATGGTCAATACTATCGGAAAGGTCAAAGAAAATGAAGCACATCTTCAAATCTTACTCAAAAATCAAACCTCGATTCTTGATGCAACCATTAACATCATCAAACAAGATCAATCGGAGATTAAAAAGAAATTCGACAACATCGACACAAGGGTTAACGAGATTTGGTCACAAGTGCACGATCTTGAACACATGGACTATCAATTCAAAATGTTCCAAATCTTCATTTCTTTAGCCACACAACTTACAGTCACAGCAGCAAATCTGCAACGGATCCAGACATCCATCATAGACGTTCTAACAGATACCCACCACGGAAAAATCAGTCCAATGTTACTTACACCAAACCAATTACAAGAGGAATTGTTAACAATTCGGAACTATTTGACACCAACACTGCGACTACCTGTCGATCATGAGGAGCGCATACAACTCTATAAACTCATGACTGTGGAAGGACAATTAACAGAAAGCCACGTCATTTTTAAAATTTCAATACCTCTGTGCGATCAAGAAACATTCGAACTCTACAAAATGTTTCCAGTGCCCACTATGGTCAACAACAGCTTAACTGCAATCAAGCCCTGCGATGACATTATTGCCGTTAACGCACATAGAGATCAATATCTCCCCATTAGTAAATCCCAACTGAATACCTGTATTCTCGTAAAATCAGAATCATACGTATGTACCAATATACAGTCAAAATACAACAAGGGTTCTGAAATATGTTCCTGTGAAATACAGCTGTTCAACAACGACACCCAACCAGAGTGCAACGTAGAACTCTTAAAAACAAATTCAACATGTATTCAAATGACAAACAACAACCAATGGATGTATGCGGTAAGCGCTCCCACACGAATAACTTCTGTATGTGAAGGCCAAAGTGAACAACTCACTTTGAAGGGATCCGGCATACTATCTCTTCAAAGAACATATTTCAGCAGTCGACAAGTATCGTACACCAGCCTAGGTAATTTGATAGATGTCATAAAACCCAAGGAACCTGATGCTCTTAGCAAGAAAACTGAGCAGTACTATACGCAGCTGCAAAACCTAACCGAACTCCAGAGCTTATTAGCGCACCAAAAATATCTTGATCTACCAGCACAATTTGAGAAATTCAACTACCATTATTCAGCAATTGGATATACAGCATTGGTTTTGTCCATTATAATCACAAGTTATATTATTTGGAAGGAGAAATCAAAAAACCACCAACTCCAGTTGACAGAAACACGATGTCCGCAACCATTACCACGCCAGAGATCAACAACATCAGATTTTGTGGTCACCGTGACATAATTCAACTAAGTGAGATCTTTATAACTTTAGATCTCACCAGGGGGAGAATGTACGGGTTCAGGGCCACTGAGCTCGCACGTTTTCCTGGCTATGAAGAGTCAATTTTCATGGTCAGAGAATCGTGCATTTCAAGGTTTTGAATCAGTACATTTCCATCGAAAAACAACCTTGGTCTTGAACGCGAGTAAACTCAACGTAATAAAGTAAGAACAAAAAACAGTTCAACCAGAGCATAGAAATATGACTCTTTTGTTTTGCTTATTTTCGTATGCTTGTCAAATATGCTGACGACTCAACTCATGGCCAAGGTTGTTTTTTGTGCATACAGAAATATGCACTTATATTTTAAGTCAATTTTGTTTATGTATTTTTACATATTTCATCGATTTTATTTGTTAATATTTACTGTATATTGTATTGATTTTCGCCTATAAAAGGGCGAAAAGACTTTAATAAAAGGTGAGTACGTGTTTTACAATCAAACCGAGTGTTTCTTATAATCAAAACTTTCCAGCTCCACAAACAGTTCAAGTGCTGTTTGTGACAACAAACTTAAAACCATAGTCCAAGTTTATGTGCTTGGGTCTATAACCAAACTAAAATAAATCCAAACGCGGGTTTAAACACAATTATTGAAGAATTGAGAGAAGCAAAAATTATTATATAAATAGCCTGCAAAATATATAATCATCAATATTTATAAAATGTCTGTCGACAAGTTTGGACATTATATGGGTAGCTTTGAAAGATATCAAAACCCACACACCAAGATTCATTTAGATAGCGATCGCCATTTCAACTTTAACTCACGTAGGATAAAAAATATTGCTAACCCTGTATTAGAAAACAATGCTGTTAATAAAGTTTATTTAAAAAGTTATTTTGATAAACAAAAGAAACAATTTGACACATTATATGAGGAGGGAATTAATGAGATGAGAGAACATTTTACCAAATTAATACAACAACAGAACATATCGCATACAACAAAACTTTTAGACTTAGAAGAAGTACTAACGGATTTAACCCAAGATCAAAGTAATCTCAACAAATCATTAGAGGAGATAAAATCAACGCTTACATACAAAATTGATATAGCTGAAGAACAACTTTTAAGAAAAATAGCAGATCATTATGAGTTTTTAGATGAGAAACTAAATCGTGTTGAAAGGAATTCACCAGCAGAAGCTCTTAAACGAGTGTGGTCTAAGGTGGCAGCTAGAGATGGAGAGGTGGAAGCTCTTAAACGAATAACAACCGCTGAAGACAATAGAAATGGACAAACAAGCTGTAGTGCAGGAGCTTCATAAGCAAGCACGCAGAAATTTCATAAGACGACGAGTGATAACCAAGGGAATAGACGATCTTTGGCAAGCAGACCTTGTTGAAATGGGTGCTTATTCAAAATATAATAAAGGGCATCGGTTTATTTTAACGGTAATAGATACATTTTCAAAGTTTGCTTGGATTCGTCCCGTAAAATCTAAAGGCAGCGAAGACATTACTAATGCAATGAAATCAATTCTTTTACAAAAGAGAATTCCAAAAAACTTGCAAACAGATAATGGTAAAGAGTTTTATAATAAAGCATTCCAAACCCTGATGAAAAAAAATAATATTAATCATTATTCTACATATAGTATCATGAAAGCATCTATTGTAGAACGATTTAATAGAACTATAAAAGGAATGATGTGGAAAAAATTTAGTTTGCAAGGAAATTATCAGTGGATAGATATATGTAAGGACTTAATTACCCAATATAATAGTCAAAAGCATAGAACTATTGGAATGATGCCAAAGTCCGTTAACGCAGGAAATGAAAAATCTATACTTAAACGTGCTTATAATCATCCTAAAGTTTTCAAAAATGGTAAACTTAAAGTTGGAGACCACGTTCGAATTAGCAAATAAAAGCATATTTTTGCAAAAGGATATACCCCAAACTGGACAACTGAAATTTTTAAAATTCGCGCTATTCAGAATACAAACCCTGTAACTTATTTATTAAACGACTATCAAGACAATCCAATTATCGGAGGGTTCTATGAACATGAAGTACTGAAAACACATTTTCCGAATACTTACTTGATTGAGAAGGTTCTTAAAACAAAGGGACAGCAAGTTTACGTTAAATGGCTTGGATTTTCTAATCATCATAATTCTTGGATTAATAAAGATGAACTACAACAACAATACAATTAAATACTTATCTTTACTTGATATATATCTGAAAACATATACTTAATAAAGAAAAAATGTTGTTTTTTTTTTAATAATAATAATGAAAATTTTATTAACTTTTTATTGAAATTTTGTTCTAAAGAATGTTTTTTAAAATTGATGTTTTAAAAGATGTTTTTCTACTACACATGAATCATCAGCTTCATCATCTTCGCCAGAACTTTCATATAAGTTGTTGTTGTTGTTGTTGTTGTTGTTGTTGTTGTTGTTGTTATTGTTATAGAATATATTTCCATTTTCCTTCTTCTTCTTTTTAACCATTAAGGAAAATACACCATGCAGGTCTTTGGTTTTCAATAGAACGTGTAATGTTTCATTTAAATAATCCATATGATTATTAACAAGACATCTAATACTTTCACCATATTTTGAATCTATTCTCTCGATTCTATTAATTTCATATGGGACGTTTACTTCCATATCCTTTATGGGTAAGTATTTAATACTAGGATTTTGGAAAAGATTTTTTAAGCTTGCTTTCATCATTTTTTTAAACTTTACACCGTGATAGATATGTTTATACTGATTTCATGAAATTTAAAAAATGTATTTATTAAGCATATTATATTTTATTATTATTATTATTTGTCGAGTTCTTATCAGTTGCGGTTTTACATCCGGTTATTTATTAATTTCTTATCAGTTGCGGTTTTACATCAGGTTATTTATACATTTTTAATCAAAACGCATGTGAAATATTACGAAATGTGATGAAATTATAGCATATATATCAAGAGAGAGAGAGAGAGAGAGAGAGAGAGAGAGAGAGAGAGAGAGAGAGAGAGAGAGAGAGAGAGAGATAGAGAGATAGAGATAGAGATAGATATATATATATATATCTATTTCTCTCTCTCTATATATATATATAGAGAGAGAGAGAGAATATATCTTTTTAATTTTAGAGAGACGTGTGCAAAATAAAAAATATAGAAAACTATAATAAGAAAGAGTTAGTTGTTGTATTTCATTCTTCTTCATTAAATATGTATTGGGGACAACTTTAAAAAGTCATGATAAATACTGTACTTGTCATGCTCAGTGGAAAACTTTCCAAATAATAAATGTCATCGTTTTAGATATTATTTTGCAGGTGTTTCTAACCGCAGAAGGAGGGATTAGAACACAAATATTTTCCCTCAGTAGAGGACAACAAATGCCCCCAAACCTTCCAATATTCGAATTCAGTCACAATCAACATATAAAAATTTAAGTTACTGGCGGTATGATATCGCTTATTGGAACAGTCTATGAAGGTGGATATAAAGATATAAATCTATATTCATACAAACCAGGCTGTGTTTTCCGAGAAATAGATGGTTCTTTTGGAGGTATAGACAGAAAATATATAAGTAAAGTAGGAATCCCTGTAAACCGACTAACCCCATCACCATCAACGAATATTAGTCAACAAAAACCGCCCACCTCAAAAAAGAGAAAAACTTTCGATGATGATAGTGAAATTGTCAAAGTAGGGGGTGGTGGTAGTGGTGGTGGTGGTGGTGGCAGCGCAGTTGACAGCCTATTTGAAGTAGAAGATGATGAGGATTATTAAATTAGACTATAAATACGAGTAACAATTCTTATCATGTCATTTAAAAATATTCCGTTGACAAAAGAAGACATCTATTAAGAAAAAAAAAATAAAAATGAAAAATAATTTCATCATATTACTTACATATTTTTTTATTGTCCAAGTATTTTCAGCTGTAGTACCTATTGATTTGAGCGAAAATGAATTTAAAAATACAGAGTTTGCTGTAAAATTACCTAATAATGATACTGTAAGCATACAACTGAATTTCAAACTTTTAAAGTTTAGTAAAGATTCACTTGAAAACGCTGAGTCATCAACAGAAGTACAACCTAAGTCAGTTGGAGAGGATGAGTTGCATTCGCCTAGGGATCAATCGTTTACAGTGGATGAAGCTATTGAAGCATTTAGGCAAGATTTAGTTAAAAAGGAACAAAATATTGCAGGAATTATTGAAAGTTCACAACCATTTTACAGGCATTTTCAACTGCAATACAAAGATAATATTAAATTGAGAATCCGTTGTACATATGACAGCAATTACTTGGAGCGTCTATTAAATATTTCGTGTTTTGAATATCGTCAAGTTGAATACGAGAGATTTTTGAGTAATGGTGAAATTGAGGTGGTTACTCAGGATGATACTACTTTCCGCTCAGATATGACATTAATCAACATTCAAGATTATAAACATGACTTGGAAATGGAGATATCTTAAATTTTTATTAAAACAGTTATAAATCTATCGTCGTCATGTTAAGAGGTTTCAACCATAAAAAAATGAATAACGAGTTTCGTGCAAAAATTTTGAAAGATTTCTTAAGCGAAGGAATACTTTTATGGCCTGAACACAAGATTACTTTACAAAAATTAAAGGATCGATTCGATGAATATGCATTATATAAGATACATACGTCAAAATTTGGTGATCATTATAACAATTGTGAATGGTCAAGAGATGAAGCAACTTGCGGTCCTGATACTTGTGGATGCTCCTCTATCGATATAATATGGGATGACGCATTGAATATAATAAACTTTTATTATAATATAAAAGCTCAAATTTTAACAAATTTCCTCCAGTTAACCTCGTGATAACATCGAGATAACGTTAATCAACAATGTCTGACGAGAGAATTTTAGTTCTAGACGTTCAAGGTTTCTACATAAATAATGATTTTAGTGTAAAAGAATTGAGTATTTCAGTAGACAATGACTCACAAGCTCAAACATTTATAATTTAACCACCTTTTCAATATACATCTCTGACGCCAAAGGAAAAAGTTTTATATAATTGGCTTTATAGAAATCATCATGGTTTAAAATGGGAAGATGGCGATTCAACTTTATCAAATATTATAGAATATTTTAAAACATATATTAGGGATAAAAATTTTATTTGTTATGTTAAAGGCTTAGAAAAAATTAAATGGCTTAAAAAATTGTTTCAAGACGACAATATTTTTTACTATAACTTGGACGATTTAAACTGTCCAAATTTACAAATTTTATATCAAAATGATCAAACAATAAATGTTTGTAGCTACCATACGAAACATTTTACATGTGCTGAAAAGAATGTATTGCTATTGAGAAAGTTTATAAATAAAAAATTAAAATTATAAAAACAATGTTATCATTTAATACTTAACCCAAATTAAATAAATATCGATCGTCAGTTCATAACGCATACTCGTCATGTCTATAACAATCTCTTTAAACGGAACCACGTCAACTCTTACTGGAAAATATTTTCCACCAATTGAATTTGCTACAAAATATGTCTGCGGGCTTGTAGACTTTGTAACGCTTCATTCTATACCCAATGTAGACACCGACAACAATTTATTTCATATCGGTCCTCACACTATTACAATACCTGTTGGCTCATATGAATTTGAAGATATTAGCTTTTTCTTGGAAACTGCCGTAAGAGACATTGATAAATCAATTTTCCTAGCAATTGAATCGAACAACAACACTCTTCAAACTGAAATTGAATCCTCTTTAGATATAGATTTTTCAAAACCGAACAGTATAGGACAGCTACTAGGATTCAGTAAAAGAAAATTGCTAATAAATGAGTTACCGTATGAGGACAATATCAAAGTGATTAATATAGAGCCGTTACAAAATATAGAAAAAACAAAATATATGCATGTAGACCAGTCAGTTAATAGGAAAAAATTTGACTCTGATTTACCTTTAAATATTACAAATATAAACACAGTCCGTATTGAATGCAACTTAACCATAGGATCATATATTAACAGCACACCAGTTCATACTATTCACGAATTTCCTCTCAATGTTGCACCTGGCTATAAAATAAATGAGAAACCCCAAAATGTCATTTATTTACCTGTCAACTGTCAACAAGTAAACAACATTACTATAAGAATCTTAAATCAAGACGGTGAGCTTATAAATTTTCGAGGAGAAAAAATTTCAGTAAGACTTCACTTTAAACCCGAATAAAAAATGATTATTTATAATAAAAGCATAATTCAGAAAGGATTTCTAGTTAGTCCTTCATCAACGCTCGACCGAGTCTATACAAAAAATAAATTGTTGACTGCAGCTAATAAAGAATATTTAACATCCTTGGGACTTAATCTACAATCATGAACGAGATATTAAATGTCCTTCAAAAACCGATATATGATGAGAGCATTATAGAGAGGGAATATCATACTAGTTACTCTCCATATTTGAGGTCCTTCAACAATAACGATGAAATTCGTATACCAATTCAAAATCAAGTCCCTTTTTGTCCTACCAAGTGAGAGTATGATTTACATTCATGGTTCTATAGTAAAAAAGGAAGGAGGAAATGATGTGGTAACAAAAGGAGTAAAATTTAAAAATAACTTTGTTACATATCTGTTTGATGAAATTCGATATGAAATTAATGGTTTTGAAGTTGATCGTACACGCAATCTTGGAATTTCATCCACCATGAAAAATTTTGCATCATTTAGTGTGGTTGAAAGTGATACATTAAGAAACGCTGGTTGGGTTCCTGATAAAAATTTTACATTGGAAAAATCTCATTTTAGTTGCTGTGTGCCATTAAAAATGTTGCTGGATTTTGCTGAAGATTATAATAAAATAATATTAAATTCGAAACATGAGCTTATCCTTCAACGTTCATCATCTAATGAGAGATCATTTCATCCTAATAATGCAACAGATCAATTAAAATTTACTATATTAGATATAGTATGGAAAATGCCTCACATACAACTATCGGACTTTGCAAAATTGGAAATGTACAAAATAATTAACAACAAAAATCCTATATTAATGCCATTTCGAAGTTGGGACTGTCATGTAAATCCAATGTTACCAAAGAGTACAAAGGTTTTATGGAATGTAAAACTATCTCCGCAAAATGAAAGACCTCGATTTCTCATCATCGGCCTACAAAGAGAAAAAAGTAGAGAGGAAGGAAATATATTCGATCATTGTAATATCTCTAATTAAAAAGTTTATCTAAACTCTGAATCATATCCCTATGATGATTTAAATAGTCGCTTTGAAATGGGACAGTATGCTGTACTATATGATATGTATGCAAAATTTCAACAAAGTTATTGTATGCGGGAACCTCAACCATTGTTAGATGTCAGTACATTCAAGGCTATTGCTCCGCTAATTGTTGTTGATGTAACACACCAAAATGAGGCAGTTAAAGTTGGACCTATTGATGTACGAATTGAATTTGATACCGAATCACTCAAGCCAATTCCAGATAAAACATCAACCTACTGTTTGGTAATTCACGATCGTTTAATTGAATACTCACCTCTAACCAGCGAAATTAGGAGAATTATTTAAATATTTTATCAACTAATTTTTCTAAACACAAATAAAGAATTTATAAACGATTTTGTTTTTATATATATATATAGTTTTTTATTTATTTAATAGTTTTGATTAAAAAACACATTTTCTTAATTAATTCTATAGTGACCCCATGTAAGGGTGTCAACACCATTTTCTTTAATAAATAATCTAAATAACTTAACACTATTTTATGAATTTCTTGAGTATATATAATATGTATCTTAGATCTAAAAGTAAACATTTTATCATAATAAATTTTCTTATTAAATAAACATTTTTTATAATCATTAATACTAAGATTCATTAATGCTGATTTTTTTACACCTTTTGGTTTTTTAATATCATTGTCACCCTCAACACTTATAGAATACATTTTAGATCTTAGTCCAATGAATTCCCTCATTATCTTCCCATTATTTTCATCTTTCATTAAACCTAATACCTTTTTATTTTTTTGTTCTATACCATATGGATTGATAGGCTTATACTCGTAGTCAGATGTATCAAATTTCAAATTAATATCGGGTATTATATCTTTATAAAAATCTTCGGTATTAATTGAATATATGAATGAATCCGTATCCATATAGCACAAACTTAAGTTTTCATTATATTTTGGAATCATATAATTATAATGAAAATCATACATTTTTTCTTTAGACTTTTCGAGAACTGCAAACCCTACAGAAATAGGTTTATTAAATTCTATGTGTACTCTATCCAGTTGGATAGCTACCATATTATCGGCAAACCTTGTAGAGCTATGAAAATTCAGTTTTGCTATAAGACTTCTAGCTCCCAATCTTTTTCCAACACTTTCCCACTGGCATACAATTTTTACATCTTCCTTTTCTCTACATTTTCCATGGTTTTACCATAGACATCATTGTTAAGTAATTTTAAAAAAGTTCTTTTCAAAGTCATTTTTAGCGTTTGTTCTATGAAAAGTATTTAGATCTATGTATTTCTTGAGCCAGGAGGATTGTTTAAATTTTAAAATTCTATGTACTTGTTTAAGCTTTAAGCCATTTCTTAAACATTGTTGTAAGTTAGTGTAATGTATGATATAATTTGATTTATTATATAAATCAATAATAAGCTTTTGATGTTTACCCGTAGGACTTTTCTTGTTTTCAGCAAAAAACGGCAAATCATTATGTAAGTTATGTTGCTCAAAAGGAATCTCTAAGTCTACTTCTAAAATAAAACCTTCGTCAGAATCATCTTTACATTCATTTAAATTAAACGAATCAATATTTTCAACCCATTCAAACTTTCCTTCTGGTAAATACTGAGACATAGCCCATCCATATAAATTATTAGCGTCTAGATCAGTGTCGGGCAAAACAATACATAAACATGCAAGCTTGTGTCTGTGTCCATGAGAGAGCGACAGCGCTGGTTTTATTTACACTGTAAATAAAATGCATTTTTTTTATGTTTTATTTATATAATTGTAATTATTATGATTTATAATTATAATTATTATTATCATTTTTTATTATTTTAATTATTATTATTATCATTATTATAATTATTATTATCATTATTATTATTATTATTATTATTATTATTATTATTATTATTATTATTATTATTATTTTTATAGTAACTTTTCAAATTCTATTATATCGTCTATATTTATGTTGCCTTCATAACTTTTAATGCGCAGTAAATCTGAGATATGTTCATCTGATAAACGGTTTCTAAATTTATGTTGGATAATTTTGAGGGTTGAAAATCCAACCTCGCAATCGTATGAGGAACTGAACATAGAATATATTTTGAAGATTTCATGTTTAATATTTGGATATGTTTCCTCTCTTACCTGTTTCCAAAAATGTTGACCCATTTCCAAGGGAAGGCTTATATCATTGCGCAGCATTGTTAGCTCTGCGTGTATTTCTGTTGGTTGGTCGTTAATTTTGCAAATTAAAGGATTATTATGCAATTCAATTGCGGTTTTAATTATCTGAAAATCTTGAAATCTTTTGTTATAATTTATTAATAACTCTTCAACAATCCTTGTATAGTCTATTAATTTATTAAAATTTAAATTATCTGACCATATTATCCTGGTTTTATCCAAATTGGACAGATCATTATTTTTTAATTGAATTATTAAAATATTTAGTTTGCGCTCAAAGTGTTCTACAATAGGCACTAGCTCAAAAATATGTCTGTTTTTACCCTGCAGTGACAGATTTAATTGATTTAATAAAAGAGTAAGGTCGCATAAAAAGGCTAAGTCTAATAAAAAATCTTTATTCTTAAGATTTGAAATTAAATCATCCGATTTTGAAAAGAAATTTTGTTCCAAAAACAGTAAAACTTCATTCCTCAAATCAAAAAGGCGTTGCAAGCTCCTACCACGGCTAAGCCAACGAACCTCTGTGAACAAAATTAAATCACCAAACTCGGCATCAAGTTCATCGAGAAAATCTTTAAATTTTCTGTGCCGTAGTGCATTATGCCCCCCTCGAATTGCATTAATAATTTTGATGGCTATTTCCATTACATAGGAAAGGTTTAACTCTTTCGAAAAAAGCGACTGCTGATGGATAGTGCAATGAAAAGCTGGAATTTTTATATTATTTTTCATTAACCAACCTATCAGCCCTTGATTTTTTCCAGTCATCACTCTGGCTTCATCAGTACAAATCGCAGTCAACTTTTTTTTGTTAAAAAGTGAAAAAACATTTTGTTGTAGTATTTTAAAGAGGTTTTCGCCTGTAACATGCCCATGCATTGAAACAACGGAGAGTATTTCCTCTGTTGTTTGTAAGTTTTCATCAACTGACTTAACACATATGATTAATACGCTTAAGTTATTTATGTCCGTGCTCTCGTCAAGACATATAGAAAAAAATTTGCAGTTTAATAACCTTTGCTTAGTGGTAAAATATAAATATTTACAAATAACTTCCGTTCGGCGACTTATTGTTCGTCTGGATAAACGTATTTGTTCTACAATTTGTTGCATTTCATTTCCTTGCTCCCCAAAAAAACTGAAAACAACCTGACTTAATTCTTTAAAAAACATACCATCTTCATACGGTCGGCATTTTTTTGCCAAGGCCAATGACACAGCATAGGATGCCTTTTTAAATTGTAATGAAGAAATATTATGATGAATATAAGAATTATTTATATTTTGATTAAAATCATCAGCAATAAACCTTAAAAAATATTTAGCTTTTAATTCGAAAAGCTTTAGTTTTCGTTCTTCTCCTAAAATTAAATTGAATTGTGCGTGACAAACCGAGTAATGCCTTTGCACATACATCAATACGGAACGAGAAACAGTGCGTTCGCATATAAGACATTGCGCTACAGCGTTTGTATTTTCTATAAAAAAGAAATCTAGCATCCATTTATCATTAAACATTTTTCTCTCTGTAGTTGCGAAGCGAGCAGAAGCGAGTTCTTGCCTTCTTGAATGCTTAACGTCAACTGACATGATTTGAATAGCAAAATTAAGCTCACAGCTTCTCATAAGCACGAACCAAAGTCATAACTCGGCTACTGTTCGTACGCCACACGAAATTTTTATTGTGTACATGTGAAAACATTGACGTCGGCAGCAAATCTAGCTCAATCACATGTGAATAGGTTTTTCAATTTTGCCCGACACTGGTCTAGATACATGAGATAATTTGAAGGCTTCCCACTATCGAAATCAGTCATATATTTGTTGTTTGCTTTAACATGGCGTTTTGAACACTGAACTATGCCTCCTCTTATCCCGTTTTGAATGAATTTTATCATATCAATGTCAGTTAATAGATCCAACTCAATTTTAGTATATTTTAGCATTGCACTCCAAGATAGCCCGGGTGCTGTATAATACTGACAAGGATCTAAATTGTAAATAGATTTACATACTTTTCTTAAATTTTCAAATACATCAGTTAACAATAAAACATCTGTCTTGAGATATAGTTCCAAATAGTCTTTGACATTTGAACAATTAAAAGATGTCCACACTTTTTGAGCATGTTCATAATCAACAACACTACATTCTTGATTCGTCAATTTATTAAAAAACTTATCTCTTGAAGGTAGACATTCCTCTTGAAGTCGATTAATGGAATTAAAATAATCGTATGGAAATACTCCTTTTCTCTTCATAAGATTAAATTCGTTTTCATCGGTAAACTCAGACCTAAGAACATAAAAATCTGAAATCGATAAATTTTTAGCTAAACTCTCTAAACTTGAAGCCATAAATCTAAATGAATCTAAAAACCTAAGTTCAACACTATCACCGTCATCAAAATGAATATGTTTAGAAACTGATACATACATATATTTCTTTGTTAATTGGTACTACGTTTATTCTTCCGGGAATCGTTGAAAGTTCTTTAATGAATAAATGGCAATCATATGAAGAAAGATTGTGGAAAAATATTGGAATGAATTTTGAAATTTTTAAGTTTAGATTACAATCATTATGGGCTGGACCTCGATATTTTCCCGTTAAATGACAATGATCTGCTACTCTATCAACTCCCAACGGTTTTTCGCATTTATGGCAATCACGACTATTATTTTGAACATTTAATTCTACTGGGGTGAGGAAATTCATTGGAATAACTTTATTAAGATAATTACTATAAATATCTCTAGCATCGGCAACTAAAGAAGCAATAAATTTTTGAGGGGCATCTTCACCTGTATATAATCTAAACTTATCTAAAGAATTATTAAAACTACACTTAATATAATAACTAAATGCACACGGCTTATGCACATAAGTGTTTGTATAGTTTTTACAGATCCCGAGTTCTGAATATTTTCCTGTGTTAGGAAACACTCGAAATCTGCATATATTACAAACGGTATATCTAACTTATGTTTAAAATTTTGAAAATAAACTTTACTTTTGTCTGCATCCGGCACTTTGGTAACAATTCTGCTACATTCCTTGCGATGACGTTGCAACTTGTAGTCGGAATCAAAAAACTGCAAGCAGCCATTGCATAAATGCATTTTATTACGATGTCCTGTTAGTTGACTGCGTAAAAGTCTGTAAATATAAATAAAACAAATAAATTTTAAGATTCTTTAAATATTATAAATGTATATAGTAAGTTAGCAAGTAAGCAAGTAATAAAAAAAAGAAAAATGTATAAATATGATATTTACCTTGAAATATTTTTAATCCAGATGTAATGAAATTTTTCTCCTTCCTGTAGCAATAGTAGGTTAAGATGAGTGGTTTTCTCCTCCTTTGTATAGTAATAGGGTCCCACGATACTTTTAAGGTCTTCGTCGAATCCAAAGACATTAATGCTTATTTCGGGATTATTTTCCTCGAAAATTTTTACATCTTTCACTTTCATTGGAAATACAAGACTTTCAAAATTCAGAGTGATGCTATTGGCTAGCGTTATTTCAACTGCAGCTATATCTATGATGTTGTAACTAGAACATCTCTTTGAGTTATCATTAACAGGATATAAGGCTGAGATTACTGCCCATTTAAAGCAGTATACGTCATTGTTTTGCACATTTATACAAGCTTTTTTATCTTCTAGTATTTTTGGTAATTTAATGTATTGTGAACCTTTAATTGGTTTGTATTGATTCACGTTTATTTCCAAATGAGAGATTCTTATAAGTGTCCAACCACTATCACGTTCTTGAAACTCTGACATCTTTGTAATTAAATTATTGCATTTTGTAACATAAATCTCATACAAATTTGTAGCCTGTTGCACCATGATCATTTTAGTTTGATGTGATTTAAGGTCTATTGTTGCCTCATCTTCACTCATTTTGATGTATTCACAAATCAATTCCATATTAAATTTAAAGTTGGTGTGTTTTCCAACATTTCTTCAAGTGTTTTTAAAACTATATCCCTGATGTTTGCTAAAAACTCTTCTGGAATCAATAAATCCTCCTTATGATTCTTAATCATAAATGATTCTATCCGCTCATTAAATATTGAGCTGATTCTTGTTACGTTCTCGTTAACTATTTCACCGCTATTTCTCTTATGTTCGTTTGTTCTGATGTGATAAGCCCAATTCTTAGTTACTATCTCTTTCTTGCACTTGCTGCAATAGAGATACGGAATTGTTTTTTCCACAATAGCCCGAAGACTTGGAACCACATTTGATGATGATGATGATGGTCGAGATGATGTTGATGCCGTTGCTTTTGAGGTTGATGCCGCATGTTGATTTCTCTGATGTTTTTGTAAAGTATCTTTTCGCGAAAAAAACTTTTTGCATGTATCGCATTTAAAATGTTGCAATGGCTGATCTTGATGCTTTATCCGAATGTGCCGATTTAGGTTAGATTTTTTTGTGAAAGTGGAATCACATTCGCTGCATTTAAATTGATCCATTTTTAATTTTTATTTAATGACTGTGTTTGTAAAATTACGACCTTTTTTATTAATCACTTTATTGATTGTTTATTGATTTCGGATTGTTTTAAATCGCTTTTTATTGTATTTTACACTAATTGTTTAAATTGAGATATTGAATGTTTATTGATTGTTTTAAACAATTCACTTGTGTCTCTTTTAAGAATTAACTTTAAGCGCACTTGTAGTCGATAGAAAGAACTTTTGACAACTGAAGATTAAATTAATTTTGTTTGACTTACCAACTTTAAATTCTTATCTTTTTTTTTTGCCCTTGCACTTGACCGCAAAAATTGTTTATTTATTTTAGAAGTAACACAAAACCATGTTGAACTTCTACATTGCTGCCTTATCTTGAACTTGCGGGTTATGAGTGCGCTTACTATGAAGCTTGGCTCTTATCACTTTAACCTTGAAATTAGTATTGAAATTGAAATTAAATTAAATTAAAATCCGTATCGGAATGGGGATGGGTGACCTAATCGGCATACAATAACATAAGTCGGTTTCTAAATTGTTCTCGACGTTTCTGCATCCCGAAGCTTCTAGAAACTTCCTGACTCTTCTTGGTTGCGGTGTATTTCGTTTACTTAAAATAAAATACAGCGGCTTAGAAGTTGCTGGGTATAAGCGACTTGGCCGATGGTTATTAAGCGGGGCTTGTTACCTCGATGTCCCCCAACTGACGAATAGATATTTATATATACGCATATAGATATTTTCAAATGGTTGTTATCCAATTCTTAAACTACTTATTCAAATCTAATACACGCACCTTATACTTAGCACCATTATGACAAATTTATAAACATTTCTTTAACCCTTCAACCTTCTCCGTACCTAAATTGCTTCAACCCAGATTAATGCATATATTTTCATATAGCAAGTCATATCACTTCAGCTAAAGTCAGTCAGCAGAATTTGAGTCATTGCTATTAGGTATTCGAGGGTTCAGAAAAACAAAAAAACGAAACATGCAAACACTGATAAGAACTCGCTTGACTACCACTACCGATAATATAGTGTATAAAATTTTGACCAACGCTTAAAAAAATTTTTGGTGATGTTGTTGTCAGCTTCTAAAATGTTCTCGAAGTTTTTCTACATCTCGAAGCTTCTAGAAACTTCTTGACTCTTCCTGGTTGCTATGTATTTCGTTTACTCATGCGAACTCTGATAAGTATGCCACCACGCAGTCTACGTTAGAAGTCTTATAAATATATATTTATTTTTTGAGTCATTGCTATAACTAATGCTAGGGTTATGAAAAAAAATCATACAACATACAAACACTGATAAGAACATGATCAACGCTTAAAGCAAAAAACAACTTGCGGTTTTTTTGTCTGTCCGTTCACCAGCCCAAGCAGAAATCCGTTCATACTTGAGTGCCGGGCGTGACGTCATCGGCTCGCTCCACCTGACCCAGAACCCCCATATCGTATCTACTAATTCAATATGGCGGATTGAAGATGGCGGCCAAAACCAGGTAAAAAATCGTTTTTTCGAAAAATCAACCGATTTGCACCAAATTTGGCATATAGGGCTTTCGGGTTCGCTGATCACGAATTTTATTTTTTTTTTATATTACAGCGAACATAGCACATAGTATCACGAATTTTATTTTTTTTTATATTACAGGGAACATAGCACAAGGTATTATATATAAATCCTATTATTTTATACGGTAAGTAACCCAAATAAGGCCAACCTAACGGTTTTAACCGAATAGAAGAAAAACTGTTTTTTTTTTAATTGTTTTTACAAGTTTGTAAAAGTTTGTGAAACAAGTATGTTTCAAAAACATAAAAATAAAGTATAAAAAAGTAAATAATATATCCAGCTGAAAAGGTTATAAAAAGGTCTAGTTTTTGCCATATTAGGACCACCATGTCTAATGGTTTAAGAATCATAAAAAAAATAGTCAGAAAATAATAAAATAAGAACACATATCTATCTATATATATATATATAAAATTGTAAAAAAAAAATCTGTACATGAAATATTTTTTTGAAATTCCTTTTGCGATGGACATTTTTAACGACACTGAGTCCGAAAATCGCATTTTTAAAATTTTTGTCTGTCTGGATGGAAATAAATGAAACTTGGCATATAGGTTCCTTATATCCCCGGTCATAACATAGGCTACTTTTTATTCAGTAAAATAGGTTGGACCCTGTAGGGGGCGCTGCGATTGGGTTCCAGGCATTCTTTTTTTTAGCTTATCTCCGAAATCGTTCATCCGATTTGCATGAAAATTTGTATGTAGAGGTTCTCGGACACGCTGAGTTTTCTTGACTTTTCCACTATATTCTGTCTCTTCGAAAAACTCCTAAACCGTGCATCCGATTTACATGAAAATTGGGATACAGGGGTTTTCTGATACGGTGACCGCTTTGAACTTATCTTTATTGTACTATCTTGAACACCAGAGGGCGCTGTAGTACAAATATTTTAAAAAACGTCAAAATACTTCTAAGCCGTATATCCGATTTTCAAGAAAATTGGTATGTAGATATTTTCGGATGCTGTGAGTTTTCATGGTTTATCTACTCTGTTCTATCTTGAACACCAGAGGGCGCTGTAGTACAAATATTATAAAAAAACGTCGAAAAACTCCTAAGCCATTTATCCGATTTGCATGAATGTTGGTATATAGAGGTTTTCGGAAACGGTGAGTTTTTATAGCTTATATACTTTGTTCTATTTTGAGCACTAGAGGGCGCTGGTACAAATATTTTAAAAAATGTCAAAAACTGCTAAGCCGCTTACCCGATTTGCTTAAATGTTGGAATATAGAGATTTTCAAAACGGTGAGTTTTTGTGACTTATAAACTAGGTTTTATCTCGAATACCAGAGGGAGCTGTAGTATAAATATTTTAAAAAACGTCGATAAAGTCCAAAACCGTTCATCCGATTTGCATGAAAATTTCTATGTAGAGGTTATCGGACACGCTAAGTTTTTTTGACTTATCTACTCTGTTCTATCTCGAACACCAGGGGGCGCTGTAGTACATATATTTTGAAAAACTTCGAATAACTCCCAAACCGTGCATCCGGTTTGTATGAAAATTGGAAAATATGGCTTTTCTGATACAGTGAGTGTTTTGAACTTATCTTTTTTTGTGCTATCTTGAACACCAGAGGGCGCTTTAGTACAAATCTTAGGAAATCGTGAAAAACTCCAAAACTGCTTATCCGATTTGGATGAAAATTTGTGAATAGCGATTTTTGAGTACGGCAAGGCTTTTGGTGCTATCTTTTTTGCTCTTTGTCGAAACTAGAGGGCGCTGTTATACAATTTGTAAGTGTGTTTGTTATTAAACTGTTCCTTAACGGCTGCACTGATTTCGATGAAATTTTTTGTGTGTGTTTGAGTGGATCCCTTGATGGTTCAGATTCACAATTGGACCCAGTAGGTGGCGCTGCGATCGTATTTAAGGCATTTTGTTTTTTATGAAAGGATTTTCATAAAAAAATTTTATGAAAGGATTTTCGTGTACCGTAACTGTCTTTCGGTATTCATCCGATTTACATGAAAATTTGTATTTTGGGGTTTTCGGGTACGGTAGTTTTTATGACTTATCTATTTGTTCTATATTGAACACCAGAGGGCACTGCAGTACAAATGTTTTAAGAATCTCGAAAAACTTCCGATCCGATTTGCGTGAAAATTTTTACATATGATTTTTCGGATACGGTGGGTATCTTGGACTTTTTTTCTACGCTATCTTAAATACCAGATGGTGCAGTAGTACAAATCACTTAAGAAATCGTGAAACACTCAAAACCCGTTCATCAGATTTAGATAAAAATTTGTATATTGGATATATAGGATGTGATTATCGAGTATGGAAAGGGCTTTGGCGTTATTTTTTTATTCTATATTGAAAACCAGAGGGCGCTGTTGTACAAATACCGCAAAAAACTCAAAACAATTCATCCGATAAGTATGATTTTTATAAGTGGTTTTCGGGTGCGGTGAGTCTTTTGGCGCTATGTATTTTGCTATATATTGAACCCCAGAGGGCGCTGTACTACAAAATACAGTAAGGCGTAGCAAAGCCCGAAGGGTGATAAATATCTTCTTTTCTTCATTATGTGTATTTATATTCCACTTTATTTTTTCGCAAAGCAGGACAGCTGGTGCCGAGTTCTGTGGTATTTGAGTACGCATCAACACATGCGCAAGTCAGTTGCGTAGTAAGTTGGCGTTGTTTTGACATTGCTATTTCCATTTTCAATGCTTATTTTATTTTTGTCCAGTTTCTCGCGAATTGCCAAAAATTTGTTTTTGCTCTAACTTTTTTCAAAAATGCGCAATCTATAGAATACAATAAAAAACTAGAAAATATATTTTTGCAAGCGATCGGCGGCACGCACGCACAAATCACGATTTTCCAAATTTTTTCTCATAATTTTCAAATGTTGAAGCTACATATTGCTCATTTCGCCAAAGCTACCAGTTTGAAAGATGCACACAAAATTCCTTCTAAAGTTTGTGAAAAGTTTTTTCAAATCGACGAATGAAATCGGAAATATTTATTTCAACTCCCGAGTTAAGCCGGGTATTCAGCTAGTATATTATATATATACTTATATATATAAAAAAAAATCTGTACATAAAATATTTTTTAAAATTTCTTTTGCGATGGACATTTTGAATGACGCTGAGCCCAAAATTTATTTGCATGAAAATTTGTACATAGAGATTTTCGGATATGGTGAGATTTTATGACTTATCTACTCTTTTCAATCTTGAACACCACAGGGCGCTGTGTACAAATATTTTAAAAAACTTCTAAGCTGTTTATCCGATTTTCATAAAAATTGGTATGTAGGGATTTTCTAATATGGTGACTGTTTTGGACTTATCTGTTTTGTTCTGTATCGAACACCAGAGGACGCGTGAGGAAATCGTGAAAAAGTAGAAAGGCGCTCATCCGATTTGGATGAAAAATTTTATTAAAGGATTTTCGTAGACGGCAACTGTTTTGGCGTTATTTGTTTTGCTCTGTATCGAAACGTAGAGGACGCTGTTGTACAATTTGTACGTGTGTGTGTTATTAAACTGTTCCTAAACGGCTGCACCGATTTTGATGAAATTTTTTGTGTGGGTTTAAGTGGATCCCTGGATGATTCGCAATTGGACCCGGTAGGTGGCGCTGCGATCGGGTAGCGTCGTGAGTTGGCGTTGTTTTGACATTGCAATTTCTTATTTCAATTCTTATTAAATTGTTGTCCAGTTTCTTCGCGAATTACCAAAAATTCGTTTTTTCTCTTATTTTTTTCAAAAATGTGCAATCTATACAATATAAAACTTGAAAATATATTTTTGCAAGCGATCGGTGGCACGCACACGCAAATCTCGATTTCCCTAACTTTTTCTCATAATTTTCAGATGTTGAAGCTACATTGTGCTCATTTCGCGAAAGTTATCGGTTTGAAAGATGCACACAAAATTCCTTCTAAAGTTTGTGAAAAGTTTTTTCAAATCGACGAATGAAATCGAAAATTATTTATATCAACTCCGAGTTAAGCCGGGTATTCGGCTAGTTGTTACTATAAGTGTTGTGTTACAACAATACTAAACATAAATGCTATTTGTGCTTCATAGCTTATTTTGAAAATTAAAATAAAGTTACTGTGGCTTGTCAAAAAAAATTTTTGTATTTTGCTGACCTTTATAGTGGAGAGCTTTCTTTCTGTCAATTATTTTTTTTCCTGCTAGATTTAGGTGTGAAATTACGATCGGAAAAATAAACCCTTTTTCTTATTTTGACAGTGTCTTTTAATATTGATAAGAGAATATCAGTTATCGGAGTCGGAACAATCGTCTGCATTCTTTGAAAGTAGTGGATTATTGCGAGCACCAGCAGAAGTGGTTGGCAGCTCAACATCCTCAAAACTATCTTCTGATACTTCAGTAGGTATAGAGGGGCAAAAGGCTATTTCTGGAATTGCATCCGGATCAAATAAATAGATAAGTGCTAATATTTCCAAAAATTGTATAAAATCAGAAGTAATTTGGAGAAAATCTATCTTTATATCAAGACCACTGCTTGCAACACTGTACAGCAATGATTTCTTTATTTTGGAGAAGTATTCGATTAAAAGATGAGGCAATTCTCATTTCTTTGTTTTGTAAACTAGAAGTGATTTATTTCAAGAATGCTTTTCTTATATTTCTAGAAAAAAAGGTTGACATCAACGCTTTTAAACAACAACAAGACCATGCGCAATTCATAAAGACGTTTTGATTCCTAGTTCTTAACGCGATCAATAGCTCAGTGGGAAATCGTTTGACTTCAATGTTCAATGCCAAGCTTGGGTGAAGTTTGAAGAAAATTCATAACAAAGTTTTCAATTCATTTTTACAACATTAGAAATTCCTGAATTAAAAAAAAAATACTTTCTACGATATCATAAGAAAAATCTTGCGTCACATATTTTTTATTTCAAAAATAGAAAAAAATATTTAAAAAAATTGTCTGAGCCCTGTGGATTTGAACCGTGGACCTCTTACCTAGAAATCGGGCTTGGACCGCAGGGCTACCGAAGCAATTTTTACCCTGCAAATTAAGTGCTTATGAAAAATGTACTTTAATGGAATAAGAAATTTCAACACAATTACTCTTAATTTCTTCAATTTAGCGAAATAGTTCCTAAATTATGGGATAGCTATCTTTAAACTATTTCACACTTTCGGTGTCAATTTGACGAAAAATATGTACACCATTTTAAGAAAATCTGCCATGACGCTCAATGAAGCCCGATTTTCTAACGATTTGGTGCTATTTTTCGAGATATTGTGGAAATTTGTTTATCATACCCTAATAAGGCCAAATAGTCTCAGAGCCATGAAACAATTTGACTAACATGTTGGCACAAAGCTCAATTTTTGAATATGCGTAATTTAGTGTTTTTTACACATCGAAGCAAGTGTAAAAAAAAGGGCCCATACTAACATGGTCGCACAAAGCTACAATTTTAATATGTTGTTATTTTTTCATTACTATTTAAGG
The DNA here is from genome assembly GCA_914767935.1 of Coremacera marginata. NCBI lineage: Eukaryota > Metazoa > Arthropoda > Insecta > Diptera > Sciomyzidae > Coremacera > Coremacera marginata. The sequence continues at coordinate 113,126,729 of OU612047.1, read as the reverse complement.
AAAAAATTGCCAGGCAGACTTTGGAAGGGCACAAACACCTGCCAGGCGGGGTTTAAAGTGTAAAAAAATGGCTCTGACTAACATGTTCGCACATGTAAGCTTTAATTTTAATGTTTTAATCCTACCATTATTATTTACAAAAACATACAGGTTTTAGAAGGGTACAGATACCTGCCAGGTCAGGGTTGATATATTAAGGAAAAAGCAGTAAATTAAATTCTCAGGAAAAAAATTTATTAATAAATGACAAGTCATATGAAAAAAAAGACAGGTGCGTTTTCACAGTTTCATAGATTTCATAATTTTATGGTTCTTTTTTTAAATAACTTAAATTCAAAAAATTTTAAATAACATTAAATAAATTAAAAAAAAAACACACGTTAATATTCACACCAGTAAATTGTATTACATTTCATTATTATTTTATTTATTTTATTACATGTTAAACTCATTGTTATTTCAACGCACTTGTGGGAAATTGTAAATTTTTCCTTTGCACTATGCAAAAACAAAACAAAAGCCTGTACCAACAGCACAAACGCATTCACATCAAAAAAAATATTATTTTGCCCACCATGAGGATCGATCCTATGACCAATTGATTAATAACCCTACACTATTTCCACCGATTCAAACAAATTCGATGTTAAATTTTGACGTTGATTTAATATTAAATATATAACTGCCTATGTTAACAGTTGTTAACAGATGGCGTTAAGGATGAGGACCAGTGTTGTCACTTGGTGGGTGCATTTAAAAAAACGGAATATATTTTTGTTCTTAAGGAAATATTCGACTGAAGTCCCACAGCAAAAGAAATCATAAGAAGTATACCATAAAGTAAGTTTTTTTCACGCTGATTTAGTTTTATTGCAAATAATTCTCATATAATGTTCTTAAAACAGTACTAAAATAAAATATTAAATGTAATAATAAATAAAATATTTGTTAAGAACCAAAACGGTATCAACAATTAATGTAGCGCAAGCCTTAAGCAGAGCACGCATTAATTTTTGAACCTATTAATGTAGGCCAAGCAGTGTAAGCAAAAAAACATTTATAAACTGTCTATAGTGGCTTACAATGCTTAGCATGCACTAATTCACTAATGATGACGTGAATTTCCGCATAGGTATTTGGATAATATTTTAAGCTTGTTTTTTATTTTACTTTGTAATATTTTCTTATTGTGTGATATAAATTTTGGCATAAACATTTTTTACCTATAAAAGGTAAATAAAGGTAACAATAAATAAATATATTAATCAATTACGTTAAAAAACTTCAAAGTGTTTAATTTAAACCCTGCTTAAGTAGTTTCAAGTGCCAATTAAGTGCCCCCTCTTTATCAATTACAAGTGTTGATAAAGGGTCTGTTGGAATCATATAAGATTCCAAAAGATTCATTGTACATTGTCAACTCGAAAACATTTGGTGGTCCTCTACACCAAACATGCTCATCCAGTAACTCATCTTGACCGCGTTAACCGCCATACAATTTTTTTTTTTATAATGAGCTTTGCCTTAGCGCCTATGCGGAAACACAACCACTTATAAAAAATAACAACACAATCTATAAAAAAAAACAAATGCACTACAACAAATAGCAGCACCAGAAGCCGCTGTTGACGATTGTCTTATTTTGAACGCGTAAACAACAACAACAAATTCATGCAAATTATCCCGTTGCTTGTGTGAAAGCACACAGAATTTGTTTTTGCTTATACATTTTGAAATCGAAGTAGAGTTTCAGTCTAGTCGCAGTTAAATCTAGATAATTTCATATACAATTTTTTTATTTTGGGATTTTCTTTTTCATTGCCAAAAGTTACGATGCGCAATATTTTGTGTTTGATTTTGTGTTTTAAAAAGCAATTGCTCTTTTGTAAAATTTCGTGAGCTCCACTGATCTACACAACGTACGGAGGAATCATCTACAAGTAGCACAACAGCTATACAACATTCGCAACTCAAATCATCAAAAATATTAGCTTCAACCTCAGCACCTAGCAGAAACCATCTCCATCAGCATCATGACAACCTTTAAGGATTTATTGGAATTACAAAACAAAACTGGAGATGAAATACAACGAATCATTACAAATGTCAAAAGGGATTCTGTAGAAAGGAAGTCGAACGCCGCATATTACACAGAGCGATTGCGATGGCTCAACGTGGCTTGAGAAGAGTACGAAGATCGGGACAGCAAGCTGAGGTGCAAGATCGATCAACCAATGAACCACGAGTACTTCATAAATCAGTATGATAAAACGCGTGAATTAGCTGAATCATACATTGAGCTATACAAAAATGAAATAATACCATTGAAAGCTGAAGTCGCGTCAGGACTCAATGCTAACGCTAACAAACGTGAGCACAATCAAGGGACTAGTACAACACCAGCACCACAACCTGAGACAATCAACAAATCGTCAACGGCAGGACCCACAATCATTATCAAGGCTTGATTCGAAAAATTTCAGCACGCATGACGGCCTTACGGTGCTTGCTAAATGCACTATCAGTCACACATGAAGAGGAATCAACTCAATATTACAAAATCAATATCAGAACTATAAATCAATTATGGAATCAACTTGAAGACCTTCGAGATGAAGCATTGGAAAAACTGGAAGACCGAGCCGCATCAGATTTTGACCAAACCAATTTTAATGAATTGGGTGATATGGTCAGACAACAGCTGGTCAAACTGTCCATTAAAGCAGATTAGCTTTAGATTAGATTAGAAAGGTCAATTTGGTCTAACAACGTTACCACTACCAAAGGTAACAAATCCAAACTTCAATGGAGACTACCTAAAATAGCAGGAATTCCACAATCTTTTTCAACAAATGATAGACAAGCAGCCGTTGCCATTGGTCCAAAAGATGTGGTATCTGAAAACAATTGCTTCAGGAGAAGCAGCATTTGACATTGTCATTGACTGTCATTTGTCATTGACTGAATCAAATTACAATGCAGCTTGGATGTTGTTGCAGGACTGTTACAACAACAAGCGAATCCAGGTAGGAGCGTTAGTTCAAAAATTACTAGAGCAACTTTCTGGTACATCAACAGCTCTTGCGGTAAAAAATCTACACGACACAACGAGAGAATGCTTGCTGGCTTTGAACAATCTAGGAGTGGAAACAACTCCCTGGGACCCGCTCATATTGCACACATTGATCAAAAAATGCGACAGATCGATGCACATTAGATTTGAGCAATTATTAGTAAGAAATACTGAGAATTGATAAATTGTTATCGTTTTTGGAATTACAATTCCAATCAATGGAGTCGATCGGTTCAAAAGACAAATTGTCATCTACACGGCCTACGACTAGAATATTCACTACAGTTGCAACCACACAGAAGAATAACAATGCATGCAGATTGTGCAACATAGTCTCTTATCCATTGTACGCCTGCAAACAATTTCTTCAATTATCTACACAAGAAAGGCTGAATTGTATAACGAACACTCCAGTTCGTTTGCATTTGCTGGGGTATGCTCAGCGAGTAAACCAAGGGTTCAATACAAAAAATTTATAACTCCGTAGTTTTAGTTTTTTAAATTTACAAGAATTCTTTATTGGCCATTTCTTTTATCTATTTAATACTATTACTTCAATAAGATTAGATTTTAAACGTTATTATTCAAAATATTAATATTATATTTTATATATGATAAAATAAAACATTATTCAAAATATTAATAATTTCTGTAATTATTATTGTGAAGTAGTATTTTTTAACATATAATTAAATAATTATATTATTAATTAGACTTCGTGTATTTACTTATATGAAGTGGAACAACTTGAGCTAGAAGGGTGTAAACGCCTTCACTATATAAAATAACCTGCGCTTAAAGGATGTAAACGCCTTTACTATGAAAAACCTGAGCTTAAAGGGTGTGAACGCCTTTACTATGAAAACCTGAGCTTAAAGGGTGTAAACGCCTTTACTATGAAAACCTGAGCTTAAAGGGTGTGAACGCCTTTACTATGAATACCCTGTGCTCAAAGGGTGCAAACACATTTACTATGAAAACCTGAGCTTAAAGGGTGTAAACGCTTTTACTATGAAAACCTGAGCTTAAAGGGTGTGAACGCCTTTACTATGAGAACCTGAGCTAAACTGACCTAAGTCTTTGCACATGTGCACGCGACTGTGCTCTGTTCAAGACTCCCTGTCCTATGCTAGCGCGCCGCTTTTTAGTTGCTTGCGTTGTTTTTCTGTTTCGTTGTTCTGTTGTTTTGTTTACATGCATGTGTATTAGGGTGGGGCGATTTGAACATCTTAATGGGCGCTTCGCGTTTCTGATTCTTGGGATTGTACTGAGCAAAAAAGTCCACTAGACTATACGTCTATGGTGAAAATCGAGCTTCCAGATTTTGACTTGCAGTTTTTTCTCAGACTTTATTTTTTTTGGAAAATTTGCAAATTTTCTTGGGCTCATATTTCGTAAACTATTTTGACTTATTTTCAAAAGTAAAGTTGTAGCTATTGTCTCGGGCTACAATTTCTCTAAACATATTACTTAGAAAAAATGTCGTTTTCATGGTCAAAAAGTCGAAAATGTAGAAAATTCACTTTTTGTCACGTTTTTTTGGATATTTTGGCCTATAACAGACAACCCTTGGGGATTTTCGATTCAACTCTCTAGTACATCGCAAAAGCATTGGAACGCTCCTTCCACTTTTTTCCACTTTTTTTATCCAAAAACAAAATGTTTTTTTTTTGTTTTGTTCAATATTTATTTTGAAAATTAAGAGAAATTCATTAAAAGTACAAAGTTATTGTATTGGTAGAGACAAGGTATGAATCAAAAAGAAAGCAATTATTGTTTTAAACGATTTCACATCAAAAATTCCAATTCAGTGTATTTTTCATTCAAAGAGTGCCTTCCAAATCTTTTCGAGATTCCATACGAGGCGCTTTTTTTCGACGATCAGATACAGATGCCATTATACCTTCACGGTTTTTGTCGATTGAGCGCTTAGCAACACTAGCTAGTAGCTGGACATGACGCTCCGTACCTTGAATATGACAAGGTATTAGCGGGTCTAGAAATGGTGGATCTTCATCATCTACACATTCGAGGTATTATTGTAAATGCTCATACGGAATTTTCCTGGTAAATGGCGGTTCAAATAACAATGCTTTGTTCTATAAATCGATCATGTGAACGGAATCCGTACAATCAAAATTGATGTTTGGTTTTACATATTCGCGAAGCTCAGTTAAATCGCAAACGTTGTCGCTAATATACAATATTTTTTTGAGTACCAATTTACGAATTTCTTTACAATCATCGAATAACATGCTCAACAAAACATTTTCACTGTGTGCGAAATAGGAATTATTCTGTATTACTGGATTTATGATGTTACGTAAGTTGTCTGGTAAATATTGCGTCCACTGGATGAATTTTCCAAGCAGAGCACTACCGTATACAGCCGAATTGTAGTATTTGGCGTTGAAATACATGGGAACATACACTTTCATGATGTACCTTGCCAAAATTTGTAAATTTTGTGATGGGTCTTCTGTCGCAATATACACACAGAACAATCTACTAGCTTTTGTTATCCATCTCGATTATCCTAACGGTCCAGGTTTGATGTTTGCAAGATTAATTGAGCAACTACCATTTGAAACGGCTTGGGCAATTTGGTATAGATATTTAACGTCCGTGGAAAGTTGATTTTCAGCATCTGTACTCATTGCAGGAATGTGTTCAAGTGTAATAAGTTGAAAATGTTCGATAATCTGAAAAATGTTTAGATTATTTCAACAAAAAAATTACAAAACTATATCGTATAGAGAAAGAAGTACATAAAGTTATGATATTTACTTGTAATATATTGCAAATATCTATCCTTTGAGCTAACGATTTAGTGCTTTTTGTCCGTCCAGTAGTGGCCGATTTTTCGACAGCGTTGTACAGATGTCGGAACGGCAATTCGTTGTAATGAGGTAAACAGATAAACCAATGTATTGGTCTATCTAGATAGCGTTCGATGAGACGCAATACACCTCCAGATGTGCCAGTGTTTGCCACCTCACCGTCACTACAGACGGCAATTAAATTTTCAAGTGAAAGCTTTTTAGATTTGAAAAATGCAATCAATTCGGCTTGTTTCGCTTTGGAGGTTTCGCCTTTGCCTACTAAATTCACATAGCCAATTAGTGACGAATGTTGTTCACGTATTACTACTAGGTGTGGTTCTTTCGCATTGTAGTGTGATATACTTCATTAATTTTCTCCCGTGTTAATGAATCATTTTTGCGACCATCAAACCAAAAAGCGATCAACGATTCACCATCGTGATTTGCTCGTAAAATATCGTGTCTAGATTTTTCACGCTCTCGGCTCACTTTTCTTTTATCCATAATAATGGTTTCACCTCGCTCATCCTTAAGCTTTATGTCAGTGAATAAAGCTGAAGCCAAAACAGATGCTAATCGATCGGATATCCCAAAGCGATCGCACATCATTGCAAACCGTGGTGTACTATATCGTGGAGTATACATTCTTCGCACGGTTGGTGTATGGATTTCCGAACCAGGAGGTTTATAGTTTTCCAATTCATGCACATCTGATGCGGTTGGTTGAAATATTGGATCAGATGATGCACCCGAATGTAAAGATGGTAACACAGTCGATATTTCTGTTTCGACTGGCAAATATTCAGGTATTGTAAGTCCCCGTTCGTTATGCTGATCCAACATGAATTCATGGAGTCAGTAAGGAATTTTGCCACTATTACATCAACCTGTTTTGAGCTGGCATTTACATTTTCCGATGTAAAATATTTTCGTTGTGCTGTCAACAAGTTCTCTGAATTTAGCATCATTTTTTGTTTGTCTCCTACAAGCTTCACGGTAATTTTTCAATAATCTGCCCAATTTCTTAATATTTTTTTTTTTATAAGCTCAATATTTAATTTGTTCCAAATTTGTATAAATTTGTCGCAAACGTGTGGGGTGAATGTGCCGTATGAAAACATTTTATTTGCGTTTTTGCAACGAGCGGCCAAGAAAAAATAATGTTTCAAAATGTCGCTCGTAGTTGGAAGCGAAATATCGTCTAATTCAGCCTCTACACCGAATGCCAATACGTTTTGCGAAGGCATATGTTCTAGATTTGATGATGACGCTGATGATTCTGTCTGCGTCTCCATCTCCACATTCTCTGTATTATCAGAATCCACTGGATTATCCATATTTTTTATATCTTAAATTAAAAAAATTATTTATTAGCACTGCACAGTTTATACACGAAACAATTATTTCTAAAACTTACATTTGCGGCAGATATTTTAAAATGCGTATTTAATTTTATGTGTATTTAATGCTGTGATCGTTTACAATAAACTAACAAAAATGCGTCAAATGAACTGAAAACAATAGAAGAATAAAAAATAAGAAATAAAATAAATAGAATAAAATAGAATAAAATAAAAAAATAGAATAAAAAAAAGAAAAATAACATATTTATGACTTTGCGCTATGAACAACTGAAAATGGTAATTTATCAATATTTTCACGAAAAATTAGCATTTTCACAAGGCCAAAACTGCCTGAAGGAGCGTTCCAATGCTTTTGCGATGTACTAGAGAATTCTTAACTATTGTCTTGGCTACAATTGTCTTAGTATTGGATCGAAAATCTCAATGGTTTGGCTGTTATAGGCCAAAATATCAAAAAAAAACGTGACAAAAGTCTGAGAAAAAACTGCAAGTCATAATCTGGAAGCTCGATTTTCACCGTAGACGTATGGTCTAGTGGAGTTTTTTGCTCAGTACAATACAAGAATCAGAAACGCGAAGCGACCATTAAGATTTTTTTCCTTCCATACTAATCGCCCCACCCTAATGTGTATGCATGTATGCGTGTATGTGTATACTTATTTTTATGGAAATGTTATTTGTACAAAGTGTATACTGTTTTAAATATTAATGATAAAATAATAATAATATAATAATATAATGAATTTCAGCATTTTATGTTTTATTAATTCAGTTCTCTTTTTTATTTTTATTTTGTTTGTTTTTTTTTTTCTTAAATTCAGTTTACTCATTTTATTTCGTTATTATCTATATACATATATATATATATGTCTGTAACCAGCCACAACAACAACAACAAAACAAAAAAGTCGCAACAAAAGACACCGGTGTCATATTCTCCACACGACAACGGCACTGCATTTTTGTCCGCAACTTGGCATTGAAATTGTTTAACTGCAAAAAGAAGGAGTCAACGACATGGCCTTGGACAAGTGCTTGAGCTGCTGAGTGCTTTTGTTGTTACTTTATATATATTAATATATTTATATTTTAATACTAGTGTAGTTATATTGTAATTGTACATAGTGTATATACATTTATATAATTGGTAATAATAAACTGTTAAAGTTAGAATCTTATTCAATAAAGTTCAGTTATCTTTTACTAGTGAACGAGGGTAGTTTCTCAGTTTGTTTAAACCCAAAATTGTGCACAAGTACCAAGAGCTTGGGCACAAAACAGGTAACAAGTACAAGGAATTAAAGGATTCAATTGTCTACAGCGGCGGACCAAGTAGTCCATCGTGTTCAATAAAAAACATTTGTGCACAAGTACCAAGAGCTTGGGCACAAAAGGGTGTCTAAGATAACAAGAAACTAGACACGCAGCGGTGAACAAAACAGTTCATCGTGTTCAATAGAAAACATTTGGTGACCCCGACGTGATCACGCCAAGGTGATTAACGATTCTACTAAAGACCAGTTGCAGACTTACCAACAGCGACCATGGCCAATTTCCTCAAGTTTGTGCAGGAGCAGACTCAAACGAGTACCAAGATTCAACAGCTCATCAGAAATGTCAAAAGGGACTCGTCGGAGAGAAAAACTTTGGCCTACTTTCAAGAACGGGCAAGGCGCCTTGAACAAGCCTGGTTGAAATTTGAAGACGTGGATTACCAAATTCGTCTTCTAGATAAGCCACCCTTAGACCATGAATATTTTACGTCTGAATATTACAACCAACTAGAGAATTTGGTACGGCAATATCAGAAACTATTTTCAACAGAAATAGCAAGTGCAGCACCTGAAAAAGGTGATGCCGACACCGATAATCCCATACCAACAAGAAGTGTATCAAAAGGTGCACAAGAAAAAGCACAAGCTCTCGATGATGACATCATAAGATTGCTACGCCGACAATCTGTGACATTTGCCTTAATTCGCCGATTTGTGCCAACATTACCAGCAATAACCGAAAATCAGCCAGCTCAATATTTCGATGTCAAATTAAAAACATTAAGTCATCTCTGGCAACAATGCGAAGACGGAAATCTCGCTATATGGGAAATGTGTGAAAACCCAGAAACATCAGAGTATAATGTTCACGAATATCTGGAGATGGAGGACTTGGTTCAAGAGCACACAATTAATTTATCAATTCAGGCAAAGGAGCGACATAGCCATTGCACAATGAATGTACCAGACTCAATGTCAGCCGAAAACCCAGTGCAATTACCAAGAATCACTATACCAGAATTTGATGGTAATTGGACCTGGCGACAATTTTACGAATTATTCAGCGAAATTGTCCATAAAAAAGCAATGCCAAACATACAAAAGTTTTGGTACCTTAAAATGAATGTAACTGGCGAAGCAGAGAGACTTATACGTCATCTCACGTTATCCAGCGAGAATTACGAGACAGCATGGAAAATGTTGCAGGATAGATACAACAATCAACGACTCCTGTCCTCCAGCCTTATACAACAAATTGTAGGACAACCTGGTTACTCAACAAGAACTGCATCAGCATTTGATCTAAAAAACATGCACGATACGACACAAGAAGTATTATTGGCACTGGAAAATCTTATTTGTTACACTTATTAATAAAAAAATTGGACAATCAAACCCACATTTTATACGAACAATCATTAGATGATCCTAAAGAAATCCAGACAATAAAATCCTTTTTAAAATTCTTAGAAAATCGTTTTCAATCTTTAGAAGCCATAGGTAATAAGCCAAAACAAAACTTTGAACAAAAGGGTCATTCCAATCCAAGAAGGCTGACTACGCTCACAACAACTGTTGCTCGATGTGCAGTTTGCCAAGAAAACCATTCACTTTACGCATGCAAGGGATTCATCCAGCTATCACCAGAAGAGAGATTAAAATTGGTGCAAAAAAATAAATTATGTGTAAACTGTATGAAGGGCGGACACGGCAGTAAACAATGCACTCTAAGAGGCTGCACAGTATGCGGGCGAAAACACAATAGTTTAGTTCACCTGAACAATGAAGCACTGAACACCTCAAGAGATTCATCAGGACAAGGCCATCAAAATCAACCACAATCAAGCAAATGCACGCATTCACCTCCGAACACGGATCCTAAGTTGTCATTAACAACCTTTAGTAATGTCAGCCCTAAGAGCTATGTAATGTTGAGCACCGCCAAGGTAAAACTAAGTCTAGACAATGGAAGAGTTGTAGAATGCCGTGCATTATTGGATTCTGGATCCCAAGTAAACATAATAACAACGAATCTCATAAAGAAACTCGGACTCCACCCCAAGGGCAATTCCACAACAATTCAAGGCATCGAAAATGGACGTTTAAAAATTGAAGGTAGAGTTAACTTCATTTTAGGATCAAGAGAAAACAATTACACTACTAGAATGGAAGCTTTCGTGCTTCCCCAAATTACATCTATGCAACCATCTTGCGAAATAAAAATTGCGTCATGGCGCATCCCTAAAAACATTAACCTTGCTGATCCAGAGTTCAACACACCAGGTCCCACTGACTTACTGATTGGAGCAGAATTTTATCATCAATTAATTTTTGTTGGACAAATAAAATTAAGTAAAAACTTGCCAACTCTCCAAAATACGGTCTTTGGATGGGTAGTGTCAGGGAAAATAGATGGAACACAACAACAGATTTCAACCTGTAATGTAATAACCACAAACAAGTCTCTTAATGAAGCTTTAAAAAAATTCTGGGAGATAGAAGATGCAGATGAAATAAAGACGACCTTGACTCCAAAGGAAGAACTATGTGAAATCCATTTTGAGAATACTATCCAAAGACGAGGAGATGGACGATTTATTGTTCGCCTTCCATTTTCAGAGAATACAGATAAGTTGGGAGTATCTAAGGACATTGCTTTACGCCGATTCTTGTCACTCGAAAAAAGATTATGTAAAGACAATGATCTACGAGAGCAATACACCAGTTTTATGGATGAATATTTGGCATTAGGCCATATGGAAGAAGTAAGTAAGGGAAATGAAATCGACATTCGAATACCCAATTACTATTTGCCACATCATTGCATTTTAAAACCAAATAGTAGCACGACTAAATTAAGATTGGTTTTTGATGCGTCATCGAAAACTTCTTGTAACGTATCACTGAACAATCTTCTCCTGGCAGGGTCGACACTACAGGATGATTTATTCACAATACTACTCCGATTCAGAATGCCACGGTTCGTGTTCACGGCAAATATTGAAAAAATGTATCGCCAGATCCTCATTCATAAGGAAGATCAGAATTTTCAGCTCATCTTTTGGAGGGATAGTCCAAATAAGCCAAATAATCCAAATTAAGGAAATGGTGCGCAAATAATCAGAAGTTATTGGAAGACATAGCTCCAGAAGATCAGGAAATTGAATTAGACTTCGACATAGATGAAGAAACCCAAATTAAAACATTAGGCCTAATGTGGCTCCCAAAGTCTGATTTGTTTTGTATCAAATGCAACCAAGCAGAAAATGGTGGCTAAGAGAATAGAAGAGAATAGACTAAGAGAATAGTGGCTTCAGATATAGCTCGACTTTTCGACCAATTGGGAATAATGGCACCCATTGTGATAACCGCAAAAATCTTCTTGCAGCGTTTGTGGCAACTTAAATTAGATTGGGATGCAGCGCTTCCACTGGCAATGCATACTCGATGGATCAAGTTTCGTGAAAACATGAATGCGCTCAATGAAATCCACATCCCACGACATGTATATGCACATGATATTCCTAAGGAGGTGCAACTACATGCATTTGCGGATGCCTCTGAGAAGGCTTACGGAGCTGCAGTCTACATTCGGTCGATCAATCAAAGCGGAATAGTAATAGCAAGATTTCTTTGCGCTAAGACACGCGTAGCTCCGCTGAAAAAATGTACTATTCCACGGCTGGAACTTTGTGCTGCCAAACTTGCAGCAGAATTTACCGGACGTGTTAAGGCGGCACTAAAGTTAACCAATGTAAAGGTATATTTTTGGTCGGACTCCGAAATAGTATTAAATTGGATCAATTCTACATCCACAAACTTTCATACCTTTGTAGCAATTCGAATTACGTCAATTCAAAATATTTCTGTAGCACACCAATGGCGACATGTAAGCAGTAAGGAAAACCCAGCCGACATTCTATCAAGAAGCATTTCACCAGATAAATTAATCTCATGCAAACTTTGGTTTTACGGCCCACTCTTCCTGCATGGCAATGAATCCTTGTGGCCACCACCATTTCAAAAAAACACTAGTCCCGAATTGGAACGAAGACAAGGCCCCATTCATAACTCAGAGGAAGAACTGGGAAGGGAATCAAACACTCAATGCAGCCAAGGCAGAGAACCACAGGTGGAACCAATCACACTACTTGAAGAATTAGGAAGTGAATCAATTAAGCAATGCAGCCAAAGCAAAGAATCACAGATTGAATCAGCTACATTATTTAGAATTTTCTACATTTATTAGAAAAGAACTCAGAAGTGAATATAATTGACCAAATAAATCATCGGAATTCATTTCGAAGACTGCAAAGAATAATAAGTTATATGCTACGTTTCAGACAATTAGCCAAGGGTCAGAAGAGGCCTACCTCAGAGCATCTATCGACCGCAGAACTAGAGCGATCCCTTCAAAGCATCAATAAGTTGATGCAAGCTGAAGAATTCAAAGAAGAAATACGGTATTTAAAAAATAAGAGTCAGTTACCAATGAAGAGTCCTCTCATTGGGCTTACACCATTTCTGGACAGTTGCGAAGTGCTACGAGTTGGAGGGCGGCTAGAAGCGTCACAATTATCATATGATGCCAAACATCCAGCACTTCTACCATATTCACACCCCTTAACCAAACTACTAACGGAGGCGCTGCATCGAGAGAATTTACATATCGGACCGCAAGGTCTTTTGTCAACAACAAGACAACAGTTCTGGCCCATCAAGGGAAAAATACTTGCTCGATCAATTGTGCAACGTTGTATGCGTTGCGCCAGAGCTAAGCCAAAGATGCTAAATCAAAAAATGGGAAATTTACCAACACGCAGAGTTCAGCCAGCGCGTCTATTTGTGAATGCAGGTATAGATTTTTGTGGGCCTATTTGGATCCATTATCGTCTCAGAGGAAAACGACCCCAAAAAAGCTACGTCGCACTATTCATCTGTTTTGCTACTAAGGCAATACATTTAGAAATAGTAAGCGATTTGTCAACGGAAGCTTTCATTGCTGCCCCTAAGAAGATTCATTGGGCGTCGCGGTCATTGCAGCCACTTATATTGTGATAATGCCACAAACTTTGTTGGCGCAAGAAACCGACTAGATGAATTGACTGAAAACATTTTCTCAAAAAGAGGAAGGGAAATGGTACAAAACGAATGTAGCTCAAGGATGATGGAGTTTCACTTCATACCACCAAGAGCACCCCACTTCGGTGGATTGTGGGAGGCTGCGGTCAAGTCAGCCAAGCATTTGATGCACAGAAGTATCGAAACTGCATTTCTTACCTACGAGGAATTGGAAACCTTGATAATAGAAATCGAAGCTATCTTGAATTCTAGACTACTAACCGCCATGTCAGACAACCCAAATGATTTAACGGCATTGACTCCTGGTCATTTTTTGATAGGAGAGCCTTTAACAGCCAGCATACATTTAAATGCAGAAATAAATCAACAAGGTTTATTATCACGATGGAAATTGGTTAATTACATCAAAAATTAATTTTGGAGAAGATGGTCAGTAGAATATCTCCACGAGTTGCAAAATCGATGTAAGTGGAAGGTGCCGTGCAGCAATATTGAACCAAATACCATAGTTATAATTCAAGATGACTGCAAGCCTGTGATGAAATGGCCCTTGGAAAGAATTATAAAGACTATTAAGGGGCAAGATGGTTTCGTACGTGTAGCAGATATCCAAACTTCAAAGGGAATTATTCGAAGACCCATCAGCAGACTATCACCACTTACTTGCAAGCAAGATAATACGTTTACCAAAGGTGATCTAGCACAGCCAAATGAAACAAACATCGCTTATGGTGATAAGACAGTACAACACGCCGAGAAACACAAAGCCAGCACCACATCATCAAATGATGACAAAATTGTCTCTAAAAAAAGGAAACCTAACTCATTTGCAACATCTATGGTGACGTTATTATTAACCTGCCTCATCGTACCGTTTTCTAAGGGAACACCCATCAACATTACACAATTTCCATCGCAGCCTGGAATACACTTTGACAATTTGGAAAATTCGAAATTAATATCAGATGAATGGAACCTAGTTGTTTATTATGACTTAAACTAGTATTGGAATGAATTTGAGATGTTAAACAATGGCACAAACCTTCTACAGCACTTATGTAGCCAAATAAATCAGAAGAGTAGTTGTTTATCGCTGATCGATCAAATTCAGTACTACATTTCTGAAATAGTTGAAGACAACGGATTGCTTGCACGTCGTCCTGTGGCCGTCAGAGCAAGACGAGGAGCTGTAAATTTTGTGGGCAACATAGCCAATTCACTTTTTGGAGTACTAGACAATCAGTATGCAGAGGAGATGTCAAGGAAATTAATACAATTGTCAAGCAATCATGAGTTTATTTTAAATTTGTTGAAAAACCAGACATCTGTCATAGACCCAACGATTAACATCATCAAAACAGATCAAAAGAATGCAGAGAAGAAATTCGAAAGTTTAGATATTCAGATCACCGAAACCATCAACCGAATAAACAATAATACAGAAGAACTATATCAGCACAGAAAACAACAATTGTTCTCATCATGGTCAATACATTTACTTCTAATTATAAGGAAACTTCAGCGCATCCAATCCTCCATTATTGATGTTATCACTGATACTCATCATGGAAAAATAAGCCATCTTCTTCTATCTCCACAGCAACTAAGACAAGAAATAACAAAAATCAAGACTCACCTGCCGCCAACCTCACGCCTTCCAGCCGAAAACATAGTTCAAATATACAAATTAATGTCTGTTGAAGGAACTATCGTAAATTACCACGCAATATTCAGACTTAAACTGCCACTAGTTTTTCAAGACAAGTTCGAGATTTTTAAGTTATTCCCCGTGCCAGCCACAGTCAATAATACCCGCGTTTCCATAGAAATTTCCACGAATTTCCTGGCCATAAATTTGCATCGAGATAAATTTTACCCAATGACCGAAACTGAGGTCTCAACATGCGTCAAAATTGAAGAAACTGAGTTCTTTTGCAACCAAGTTCAGCCGATATTTTCAAGAGTGTCGAACGGAGATATTTGCGAAGTAAATGTATTCAACAACAAATCAAACACTGAATGCATATTAACAACAGTCTCAGACAACCCTATCTGGATACATTTATCACACGTTAGCCAATGGATGTACGCAGTGACAAAAAAGACCATGTTTAACGCAGTGTGTAACGAAACAACCTTTGCAGTTACGATTGATGGATCCGGAATAATATCAATACCACCAGAATGTACCCTAAGCCATGAGCTGTTAACAATCAGAGGTCATCACGAATATGTTAGTCAGATACGTTCATCATACACTGTTCTGAGAGAACCAACTACTTTCGAACTACCAGCAACCGATGAACCCGTACAAACCCATTTGCTTCACTACAAAACTCAACAAGCAAAATTAAATGAATTAATACATCAACTCGCATCGCAAACCTTAGAGCTTCCGACAACCGACAATAACAATAATGCTCATCATTTTATTGTGAATTACGTACTTTTGGGGCTCGCAGTCATCATCATAGCATTTCTGATATTACTAACATGGAAGGTGAAAGTAACACATAACAGCCGTAAACCGACTGAGCAGCCTATTCCATTGCCACGACGATTTCAGAATTTGGACTTCTCTCTTAATGCCTGAATACAGATTGTTGACCTCAAGGCTCAACGAGGGGGAGAATGTCTGTAACCAGCCACAACAACAACAACAAAAAAAAAAGTCGCAACAAAAGACACCGGTGTCATATTCTCCACACGACAACGGCACTGCATTTTTGGCCGCAACTTGGCATTGATATTGTTTAACTGCAAAAAGAATAAAAAAAACTGCAAGTAAACAGTTTTTTCTGAGGAGTCAACGACATGGCCTTGGACAAGTGCTTGAGCTGCTGAGTGCTTTTGTTGTTACTTTATATATTTATATATTTATATTTTAATACTAGTGTAGTTATATTGTAATTGTACATAGTGTATATAAATTTATATAATTGGTAATAATCAACTGTTAAAGTAAGAATCTTATTCAATAAAGATCAGTTATCTTTTACTAGTGAACGAGGGTAGTTTCTCAGTTTGTTTAAACCCAAAATTGTGCACAAGTACCAAGAGCTTGGGCACAAAACAGGTAACAAGTACAAGGAATTAAAGGATTCAATTGTCTACAGCGGCGGACCAAGTAGTCCATCGTGTTCAATAAAAAACATTTGTGCACAAGTACCAAGAGCTTGGGCACAAAAGGGTGTCTAAGATAACAAGAAACTAGACACGCAGCGGTGAACAAAACAGTTCATCGTGTTCAATAGAAAACATTTGGTGACCCCGACGTGATCACGCCAAGGTGATTAACGATTCTACTAAAGACCAGTTGCAGACTTACCAACAGCGACCATGGCCAATTTCCTCAAGTTTGTGCAGGAGCAGACTCAAACGGGTACCGAGATTCAACAGCTCATCAGAAATGTCAAAAGGGACTCGTCGGAGAGAAAAACTTTGGCCTACTTTCAAGAACGGGCAAGGCGCCTTGAACAAGCCTGGTTGAAATTTGAAGACGTGGATAGCCAAATTCGTCTTCTAGATAAGCCACCCTTAGACCATGAATATTTTACGTCTGAATATTACAACCAAATAGAGAATTTGGTACAGCAATATCAGAAACTATTTTCGACAGAAATAGCAAGGGCAGCACTTGAAAAAGGTGATGCCGACACCGATAATCCCATACCAACAAGAAGTGTATCAAAAGGTGCACAAGAAAAAGCACAAGCTCTCGATGATGACATCATAAGATTGCTACGCCGACAATCTGTGACATTTGCCTTAATTCGCCGATTTGTGTCAACATTACCAGCAATAACCGAAAATCAGCCAGCTCAATATTTCGATGTCAAATTAAAAACATTAAGTCATCTCTGGCAACAATGCGAAAACGGAAATCTCGCTATATGGGAAATGTGTGAAAACCCAGAAACATCAGGGTATAATGTTCACGAATATCTGGAGATGGAGGACTTGGTTCAAGAGCACACAATTAATTTATCAATTCAGGCAAAGGAGCGACATAGCCATTGCACAATGAATGTACCAGACTCAATGTCAGCCGAAAACCCAGTGCAATTACCAAAATTTGATGGTAATTTGATGGTAAAGTTTTGGTACCTTAAAATGAATGTAACTGGCGAAGCAGAGAGACTTATACGTCATCTCACGTTATCCAGCGAGAATTACGAGACAGCATGGAAAATGTTGCAGGATAGATACAACAATCAACGACTCCTGTCCTCCAGCCTTATACAACAAATTGTAGGACAACCTGGTTACTCAACAAAAACTGCATCAGCATTTGATCTAAAAAACATGCACGATACGACACAAGAAGTATTATTGGCACTGGAAAATCTAGGTGTAAATATAACATCTTGGGACCCACTATTGTTACACTTATTAATAAAAAAATTGGACAATCAAACCCACATTTTATACGAACAATCATTAGATGATCCTAAAGAAATCCAGACAATAAAATCCTTTTTAAAATTCTTAGAAAATCGTTTTCAATCTTTAGAAGCCATAGGTAATAAGCCAAAACAAACCTTTGAACAAAAGGGTCATTCCAATCCAAGAAGGCTGACTGAGCTCACAACAACTGTTGCTCGATGTGCAGTTTGCCAAGAAAACCATTCACTTTACGCATGCAAGGGATTCATCCAGCTATCACCAGAAGAGAGATTAAAATTGGTGCAAAAAAATAAATTATGTGTAAACTGTATGAAGGGCGGACACGGCAGTAAGCAATGCACTCTAAGAGGCTGCACAGTATGCGGGCGAAAACACAATAGTTTAGTTCACCTGAGCAATGAAGCACTGAACACCTCAAGAGGTTCATCAGGACAAGGCCATCAAAATCAACCACAATCAAGCAAATGCACGCATTCACCTCCGAACACGGATCCTAAGTTGTCATTAACAACCTTTAGTAATGTCAGCCCTAAGAGCTATGTAATGTTGAGCACCGCCAAGGTAAAACTAAGTCTAGACAATGGAAGAATTGTAGAATGCCGTGTATTATTGGATTCTGGATCCCAAGTAAACATAATAACAACGAATCTCATAACTCGGATAAACTCGGACTCCACCCCAAGGGCAATTCCACAAACAATTCAAGGCATCGAAAATGGACGTTTAAAAATTGAAGGTAGAGTTAACTTCATTTTAGGATCAAGAGAAAACAATTACACTACTAGAATGGAAGCTTTCGTGCTTCCCCAAATTACATCTATGCAACCAGCTTGCGAAATAAAAATTGCGTCATGGCGCATCCCTAAAAACATTAACCTTGCTGATCCAGAGTTCAACACACCAGTCCCACTGACTTACTGATTAGAGCAGAATTTTATCATCAATTAATTTTTGTTGGACAAATAAAATTAAGTAAAAACTTGCCAACTCTCCAAAATACGGTCTTTGGATGGGTAGTGTCAGGGAAAATAGATGGAACACAACAACAGATTTCAACCTGTAATGTAATAACCACAAACAAGTCTCTTAATGAAGCTTTAAAAAAATTCTGGGAGATAGAAGATGCAGATGAAATAAAGACGACCTTGACTCCAAAGGAAGAACTATGTGAAATCCATTTTGAGAATACTATCCAAAGACGAGGAGATGGACGATTTATTGTTCGCCTTCCATTTTCAGAGAATACAGATAAGTTGGGAGTATCTAAGGACATTGCTTTACGCCGATTCTTGTCACTCGAAAAAAGATTATGTAAAGACAATGATCTACGAGAGCAATACACCAGTTTTATGGATGAATATTTGGCATTAGGCCATATGGAAGATTAGGCCATATGGAAGACCTGGAAGGTCCGACACTACAGGATGATTTATTCACAATACTACTCCGACTCAGAATGCCACGGTTCGTGTTCACGGCAGATATTGAAAAAATGTATCGCCAGATCCTCAATCATAAGGAAGATCAGAATTTTCAGCTCATCTTTTGGCGGGATAATCCAAAAAAGCCAAATAATCCAAATTAAGGAAATGGTGCGCAAATAATCAGAAGTTATTGGAAGACATAGCTCCAGAAGATCAGGAAATTGAATTAGACTTCGACAAAGATGAAGAAACCCAAATTAAAACATTAGGCCTAATGTGGCTCCCAAAGTCTGATTTGTTTCGTATCAAATGCAACCAAGCAGAAAATGGTAAGGTAACTAAGAGAATAGTGGCTTCAGATATAGCTCGACTTTTCGACCCATTGGGAATAATGGCACCCATTGTGATAACCGCAAAAATCTTCTTGCAGCGTTTGTGGCAACTTAAATTAGATTGGGATGCAGCGCTTCCACTGGAAATGCATACTCGATGGATCAAGTTTCGTGAAAACATGAATGCGCTCAATGAAATCCACATCCCACGACATGTATATAGTTATATTATTTATTTATTTATTTAGCCAAACAAGGCAATATACTTATTCTAACTTATTTTTCTAACAGGTTGTTGTTGTATTAATTTTTTTATTTTTTGTTTTTCTCTCCTCTTTCCTTGTTTTAGGTGTAGAAGATATGCAATTCTCAGTGGGCGTAATCCGCCCACATGAATCGACACATTTTCAAAAACACGTCAAAAAGAAAAGACAAGAAGAAGAACGAAGGGGGAACTTATATACTAAGCTTACATACTAACAGATTTTATACACATAGTAAAAATATGTACAAATTTTTAATACTATGCTAAAATATTATTAAGATGGAAAGCTGAGTGGGAGAACAACTAAATTTTGTTTAGGTATGGGTGGTAGACGGCAATGTAAGAAGAGGCATTTGGATATGGGAGAATAGAGTTAATATTACAATGCGGTGTTTTACTTATTTAACATTCAAATTTTTGATTTACAATTTTTCTACAAATGCTAGATCAAGGAAATAGAAAAGGGGTCAGAATGGTGAAAAGGAATTGGAGAAGATTCTGAAGTAGTTATGTAAAGGAAAGTGATTTGGAAAGAGAACGCTTGAATCTGAATTTCGATATTGGCGGTGTATAATGCTCGCTGATATTATTAAATATTTTACAACATCTATTCAAGGGCTCGTTCAATGCGTAAATAGTGTTGCGATGCGATTCTTTTAACAATTTTGTATACCTTGTTCGCCTTATTGGTTCATTAAATAGTACCTTGCTCGAGATGTATTCGCTATCGATGTTACCAGTAATAACATCGAATGTAAAGCATGAGCAAAGTAATATTCTCCTTGATGACAGCGACATTAAATTGAGGATTTTAAGTCTACTCTCGTATGGTGGTAAATTTGTATAGTCAAGAGGATCGTATAGGTCTCTCAATGCAAAAACCAAGAATTGTCTTTGAATAGATTCTAGCCTTTCACTATGCACTACAAAAGCTGGGTTCCAAATTATGCAACAGTATTCTAAGATTGGTCGTACTAATGTGCAGTATAAGGTTTTAGTTACCCAAAGGTTTTTGAATTCTTTTGCACGTCTTTTTATGAATCCGAGCATTTTGTTTGCCCTGGATATGATATGATCGTAGTGAAGGTTAAAGCGCATCTTACTATCAAGAATTATTCCAAGATCTGCTATGTGGTTGACCCTTTTAAGTTCTACCTTATTTAGCATGTATCTGCTATATGTGATTACGTTTTTACGGGCAAAACTTATAACGTAGCACTTATTTATATTTAAATAAAGTTTATTTTTACTACACCACTGTTCCAGAGAAAAAAGCTTATTCTGTAAGAATACTGAATCCACTTCTGATCTAATGTTATAGTATAATTTTAAGTCATCTGCATATAAGAGATGGGGGACATCATGCAAAACTTCAGATATGTCTGCAATAAATATGTTAAAGAGAAGTGGGCCAAGATGGCTACCTTGAGGTACACCCGACGAGACAACAATCTTTTTAGACAAAGTACCCTGAAATTTTACATATTGGGATCTTTCACAGAGATAAGACTTGAGCCATTTCAGCACAGTACCTGATATACCAAATTTTTCTAGTTTCTTAGCTAGGATTTCGTGATCAACACGATCAAAGGCTTTACTAAAATCTGTATAGACTGCATCTATTTGGTGGCCCTTTTCCATTTTAGTAAGAATGTCTGATGCCATGATTGCAAGATTTGTGGTTGTTGATCGTCCTTTACGAAAACCATGTTGCTGCTCGTTTAAACACGGATTAATTATGCTCGTGAGTTTGGAACATATAATTTTTTCAAATAGCTTTGGAATTGCTGACAATATTGCAATACCCCTATAATTTTCAACTGATCTCTTGTCGCCATTTTTATAAATTGGCGTAAGATGACAAGATTTCCAAAAAGTTGGGAATATACCTGTATGCAAGGATTTGTTAAAAATCATATGTAACGGCGTAATTAATTGGTCTAAACATTGAACAAGTGAAATTGGTGGTATAAGGTCTGGACCTGGAGATTTATTTGAATCTAATTCTTTAATGGAATTGGTTATGTCACTCCATGTAATATTTATTTCACAAACCAATGTCGGTCTACTAGTTATACTGGCAAATGTAGGTTGATTTTGGGAAGTAGTTGAACAAAAGACTTCTTTAAAATGATCCGCAAAGAGATTACAAATTTCCTGTGAGTTAGATGAAGTAACATTGCCTTTAAACATGAAGTTTGGGTATCCGGTCGATTTCCGTTTTACATTCACAAAATCGAAGAATTTTTTCGGGTCTTCAATAATCCTTTCTCCAATTAAATTGGTGTAAAGCCTATAAGCCTCTTCGGACTTAATGGAAAACTCCTTAGACAGCTCTTCGTATCTAACCTTTACCTCATCACTTACAATGACGCAATTTTTAATGACTCTGTAAAGTTTATTTCTTTGATTTCTCAAATTTCTAAGATTTGAATCAAGCCACGGTTCCGATAGTTTATTTTTTTTCTTTATTTTTGGAACATGAGTATCAAATACAGAAAAGACTTTTTGATAGAAAGACGATACAGCATCGTCCAATTCTAGTGCAGACAAGTGGTTCCAGTCCAAACAATTTAAGTCATTTTTAATGTTATTGTAATCGGCATTGAGGAAATCGTATACAATAGAATTATTGAATGACTGTATAAAAGTTATGTTGTTAGTACATAACTCAGTAGTAAAAGCAGTATGGTGGAGGGTATTGGAAAATATCTGCTCAGCCTCACAGGTTGGACTAACCTTTACATCGTCATATGAGTTAGTAAAAATCAAATCTAGCCAGCGATTGTTTCGGTTTGGAGCAGGAGCAACTTGCTGACAATCATTACTATAAAAAGTACTTAATAAATCGAAGTCGACCGCATTGGACAGGTTAATTGGAAGGAGATGGTTGTCATCATCATCGTGCACAAAAGTTATATTGGGACGGTTGAAGTCTCCAAAAATAATAATTCTATCATCTTCGTTTAACGCAGCTGTTATTGACGTTATGATTTCACATAATTCATTGTAGGAATTGTGGGTTGAATTCGGAGGAATATAAATAACACCTATGTATACGGAAGCTTTTTGATCTAGCCTTATTTTGATTATTTTGTGCTCAAAGCATTTGGAGGAGCAGGTTACAATCAATTCACTAGATAAGGAGTTATGTGTGGCAATTAAGACACCGCCTCCTCGAGACAGGCCGCAGCTTGCATAGTTTCTGTCATTCCGGTATATTGTCCAGTTGCTATCTAGAATTTCTTCATTTTTGATAGCGTCATTCAACCACGTTTCCGTAAAGACAAAAACATTGAAATGACAAGATTTAGCTTCAACAAACAGTTTATTGAGTTTGCCTCTCATGCCACCATAATTGTGGTAGGATATATTAAAAGACGCAATTGAAGGTAGTGTATTTCGGGAGGCTGGATAATCGGACATTGCTTTAGGATGAGAGTTAGGGACAATAAAAATTTTTGAAGTTAGAACGAGCTCTTTGTAAATGCCATATATACTTTGAGCTAGTATGCGATGCAAATGCCGTGAGGTCGTTTTCAACATCAGTGGGTGAAATGTTGAGGCTTTCATGGAAGTTAATGAAAATTTTTTTCAGCTCGACAGGGTCGGTAGGAAGACCTTCTTGTTGGATGGATACCATAGCACTTGTTCTTGTTGTACCTTCAATACAGACTGAGTCAGACTTATTATGTAAATAAGACAGGTATAATCGAACATTATCATACAACCGACGGTCTCTTAGACGAGACATAACGAAACGACCTTCACTACTAACGTCAGCGAGATTTTTTGTGAGCTTCGCATTAGGTGGCAGAAGAGGATCCAGAAAGGCTGGTGTAGCATTAGTGAACGTTTGAGTATTAGTGCAAGTAATTAAGGGAGGAGGTGTGTTATTGGAGGGTGTGATTGCTGGTGAACGTGTTGCAGTAACAGGTTGTGTAGAAGTAGGCTTAGGTATGACTATTGCGGGCTGTGGGGTTGGATTTAGTGTATGGGAATGGACGAAATTAGGATAATTATATGAATAAGTTTTATTTTTTTCGTCGTTATTGAGGTTAAACGAAACACGTTTAACTTTAGGATAAGGGAGTTTCGACGATTGAGTAATAGGAAATTTAGAAGAAGATAACAGTTGAGAAGATAGTTTTGACTGTGGAGAAAACTTTGGGAATAAATTTGTTTTATATGACCAGTTTTTATCTTGAGCTGGCTTTGAGGGTGTTCTGGCAGGTGGGCTTATATTATTTTTATTACTATTAATATTAGTAGGCTTAATAGATTTAATCATAGGCTTAGTGATAAGCTTAATACTAGGTGCCTTAACTTCCGTTTTTGGTTTTTCCGTCCATTCAGTTATACGAATGTTTCCTTTCGTTCGCATACCTGCACTAGAAAACATCCACGCATATGCCTTGGGTATATTAAATTTAAAACTGCTAACCTTGGATCGTTTTGACGACTTTTTATGGCAGTCTGAGATGGTTAATTTGTACTTCTTTTTGAAGTAATTTTTTTAATTATTAAATGAATTAAATGAAACAAACTGTTCAGTTTGTGAGTTGTTCTTAAACTGATCTTTATTATTCGAAACATCTTACAGCTAACTTAAACATACATACATACATAATTATTATTCTTAATAAAGCGCATCCAACATACATATATAATTCTGATGCTTTCTGCATTTAACATACAAATATAATTCTTTGAAATAATAATGATGCAGCTGCATGGTTCTCACGAAAAGTGTCAACCATGCAACTAACGCTAGTTCGAGTCACGTACGTTGGTCACTTGAGTGGACCAGCAGCTGGGTCATATGTGACTCCACCAACCCCAGATTCAACAGTCCCTGTTGAATGAGGAATTACATTTAAATCAATATTAACTTCACTTTTTTGTTTCTTGCATTTGATAATATAAGAACATAATATTTTAATAATAGATAGTACAATTAATAGCAACACAATATTAAAACCATAAGACACATTTTTATAATATTTTAATTCTTTAATAACCTTTATGTTTTCAATTTGATTGATTTTTATATCTTCAAATGTTATTTGTTTTTCAAATGAGACCTTGAGGTCATTATTAGGGTAAAAATATCTTTCGTGTTCTATATTTTTCCTATTTTGAAATTTTTTATTGTTCATTTCAATGCTACAATTTGAAAAATTTATGAGGTAATGTTTATTCAATACAAAATTTCTGTCGTCACAATTATGTTGAATTCTCATATTTATCGCATTTTTTATTAATAATGTTTCATTGTCCAACTCCCCAATAATTGTTTTATTATTCCATTTTAATTTACAATTACGTTTACAAACACAATTTGTACTTTCTTTGAATTCTTTCATTATTGCATTTTCTTTATAAGTGTACATTTTATTGTTTATTGTGACAACATACTCGTTATTTTCATCTATTTCTAAATGGTCTCGATTAGGTAAGGGAGTAATTAGTTTTAAGTCAGTTAGTATGTAATTTCGTGGAATTTTTAGCGCTAGTATGAGCGAATTGTCTTTATAAGTCATCATTCCCATTCTGATTAGTTTTAGTTTGAAAAAATCTATTTTATAATTTTCAATTTCTTGTGGTGTAAGAATTCCCGGATGTACTAGACCGTGTTTAGCAGATGCAATGTTGTCCTGAATATGGTTAATTTTGTCTTCAATAAGTTTTAATTTCAACATTTGGTCAGTGTATAGTAGTCTCCTAGCAATTTCGTTGTGTCGTTGTTTTACCTCACCTAGAATGTCTTTAACTTTAATCCTATCTTGTTCAACTGCTTTTTTCAAAATATTAATCGTTTCATTGAAATGCTTATTGATAAAGATTTGTTTACTCAAAGTTGTTATCGAATTGTGGCTATTTTCATCAGTTATCTTTAAGTGTTCTAAGATTTCCTCCCTGTCATTATCGTCCATAAGGCCGAAAAGCCATTTATAAAGAGTACCTGCAGCATTTATGAGTCCCCTCTTTTTCCTCAAAGTAGTGTTAGGAGTTATTGACATTATTTTAGCTTTAATTATTCTTATTTCAATTTCTAAAAATTCTTTATTGTCTACATCTAACTTATCTAGATTCTTTTCAATTTGGTTGACAATTTCATAAATTTCTTTGGGGTTAATTATATGTAGTACTATATCAGTATCATTTGTTATTTCTAATTTTTTTATTTGAATTTCTGCGTAACCTAGTTCCGTTTGTATGGTGTCAATTTGGAGAAATGCGGTAGTGGCCATTATTTGTACTAGTAACAAAATTTCCAGGGCCATCGTCATTTTTCCCTGAAATTGAATTTAACATTTAAAATTAATTTTGAAAGATTTTTGTCAATGATGGTTTTGGAATTTATTTTTCCTTTTAACTTGTGTTTTATAAATTTTTTTGAATTTATTCTGTTTGGATTTTATGTGATTGTCCTCTATTCTGTAGTTAGAAATTTCTTTGTACTTTGGCTTTGACTTGCTTACTCTATAGTTTTTAACGAATCTATTCTCAAAATTTGCATCGTTACTCCTATTCGTATTCATATTAATTTTATCTATTTTTTTTATTTTATTTTCATGGATTATTTTCGAGATTTGTTTAAGTTCGTCTGCAGAAATAGCGTTATTTAGAAAATCTATAGGTTTCATTCTTGTAGTTGAATGTATTGAATTATTGTAAAAAGTTACTGCTTTAAATACCTGTTCCTGAACATCATCAGTATTGTTGGGATCTGCATTAAAAAGTCGAACGTGTTCGTTAAGTGTTCCATGCAGTCTTTCTACATCTGCGTTTCCAGTCTTTAGGTACGGTGTAGTGATGTGAAAATTTATATCGTAATCTTTTAGAAATTGTCTTATTGAAACTGTATCTAGTTCGTTGTCTGTGATAAGAAGTTTTGGTTTCCCTAAGTATTGTATTCTAGCTTTTATTCCTTCTATTATTGATATCCAAGTTCTATCCTTTAAAAGATGTGCGGTTGCGTATTTCGTAAGTTTGTCTAAACTAGTAAGATACATAATGTTCCTTTGTGGAAACCAAATATCGAAATGAACTATATCATTATGTTTTGTTGGAGTTTCTGTGACATTAAAATTGTGCTTAATTGGGCTTCTGTCGAATTTTGCCAAATTACACGTTTCGCAATTATTTATATATTTTTGAATTTCTTTTTGTATACTCGGAAAATAGTAGTGCATTTTTATTTCTGAGAAGATTTCATTTATCCCCCTGTGATTGTTTTTCAAATGTTCTTTTTCTATAATTTTTAGTAATTTTTCTCTGTCAGTTATGTCTTCTAACATTTGATTAGATTTCAGAACTTTGAGATTTCTGTTGTTTGCAAAATATTTTATATAGAAATTTTGAAATTTAAAGTAAAGCTTGTCACTAGAGCAAAATACTGCTATCATTCCTTTCCCTGGTATCTTTTCTCGCATTAATTTTAAAATATTACTTTGTGGGTTTAACTTTAAAGTGTGCCTTATTTTTTTCTTAAACAATATCTTTGTACGACATGACTCAATGGGTGAGTCCTCAAGTATCAACTGATTTCTAAAGAGGTTAATGGGTTTTTCCGTAAGTGGAATAAAATGAGTACTATCAGTTTCTGCACTGTGCACAGTCTCAATATCCTCTTCAAATAATTCATTTAGATTTATTGATACATCTTCGATTTTTGATTCTTCGTAAACAATTCTACTCAGTCCGTCTGCTATAACATTTTCTTTACCTTTAATGTATTCTATATTAAAGTCAACTTCGTTTAATTTGATTTTCCACCGTTGTAACTTAGAATTGGGTTCTTTTAAATTATTTAACCATACGAGTGGGCGATGGTCTGTTTTTATTAAGAATTTACGGCCGAAAAGATATGGGCGGAAATACTTTGTTGCCCATACTATAGCCAAGAGTTCTTTCTCAATGGTACTATAGTTCTTTTCGTGACCATTTAGTGAGCGGCTAGCATAACATATTATTTTATTACCTTGCATAAGGACTGCTCCTAATGCAAAATTACTTGCATCCGTTATAAGTGTAAACATTTTAGTAAAATCGGGGTGAACAAGTATAGGGTCCGCTTTAATCAATTTCTTCAATTTCTCAAAGGAGTCAATGTAGTCTTGATCCTTCGTATTAATTTTAGCGTTTTTCTTTAAATATTTTACCAGATGATACGCAATTTTGGAGTAATCTTTAATAAACCGTCTATAATAACCAGTTATTCCAAGGAAAGATTTTATTTCTTTTTGGGTCTTGGGTAGACGTATTTTGTTGATCGCCTCTACTTTTTTCGGATTAGTTTTTATCCCTTCTGTCGTTATGACATGACCTAAAAATTCTGTTTCTTTGGCCAGAAAAGTACATTTTTCTAATTGAATTTTGAGATTGGCGTTGTTTAAACAGTTTAATACTTTATTTAAAGATTCTAAGTGTTCTTCTAAGCTAGTAGAAAAAACCAGAATATCATCTAAATAAACTATACAAATTTTATTCAAATGCTGCTTTAAAACATTATTCATCAGTCTCTGAAATGTGGCTGGCGCATTTCGTAAACCGAATGGCATACGAAGAAACTCGTAATGACCATTAGTTGTTGAAAAAGCTGTTTTGTGAATGTCGTCGGGATGCATTTCAATTTGGTGGTAGCCTTTTACCAAATCCAAAGTGGTGAAATATTGGCATCTACCCAATTTGTCAAATATATCGTCTATATTTGGCATTGGAAACCGATCTTCGATTGTTATGCTGTTTAATTTTCTATAGTCAATTACAATACGCCATTTTTGTTTGTTGGAAGCATCCAATTTTTTTGGAACTATCCAAATAGGGCTATTATATGGGCTATTTGATTCCCTAATAATATTCTGTGCTAACATTTCATCTATTTGTTTATTAACTTCATCCTTATGTACTTCTGGATACCGATATAATTTAGAGTAGATTGGCAAATCGTTTTTTGTTATGATTTTGTGCTTTGTTTCATTTGTAAAAGTTAAATTGTCAGTATCATTATAAAATATTTTTCTATGCCTTTTAATAAATGATTTTAATATTTTTCCTTCATGCTCGCTCAGGTGGTCTATTCGAATTAAATCTTCTACATTATTGTTTTTTACTTCCTTGTTAATCATTTCTAAAGTGTTTTCTTTATAAGCTATCTGATCATATATTTCCTCTTCTTTGGAAAAATATAATGTTATGCAGGCGTTACTGGTTCTGAGCTGCCTATTAGGGTAGTCTATTATACAATTAAGGTCCTTAAGTATATTATTTCCAATAAGTCCGTCATACGCGTTGTGGTGGTTCCACTCTAAAAATTCACAGGTGTAATTCTCCATTTTAAACTCTTTAAAAATTGGGAATTTACAAAGTTTTGTTACTGTATGTAAGTCTCCTAAGCCTATAATTGATGCGTTTATGTCTTGTTTCCATTTTGGATGGCAAACGTCGTCGTTGATGATACTGAATTCTGCACCAGTATCAATAATAAAATAAAGAGTTCTCACAGGATTTTCAATTTTTATATAGGGTAATTTCTTCCCCCATCTCCCTGAAAATTTACACTGGAGTTGCATACCTCCATAGGTTCAACTTGCTGGCTTCGGTTACCAGACTGTCTTGAATTAATGGTTCTGTCTGTTTGCATTCTAGAAACACCTGAGGTGTTCCCCTGGTTACTACGACCATATAAATTATTATTCCTATTTCTGTCGTTTGGAATGTTTGCAAAAGCTTGGTTATATCTGCCATTATTGTAATTATTGGTATATTTTTGAGTCATGCTGTCTCTGTTACGAGTATAAAAGTTATCACTATTATTTCTGTGAAAATTTCTATTATAATTTTGGTTACTAAAATTATCACTATTATTTCTATTTTGTATCATATTTTGATTAAGTACCTTGATTTTCATAAAAATTTCTATTATAATTTTGGTTACTAAAATTATCACTATTATTTCTATTTTGTATCATATTTTGATTAAATTGATTTTCGTAAAAATTTCTATTATAATTTTGGTTATTATTATTATTTCGATTTTTATTGAATCTTAAATTATCACTAAAATTTGTTCTAGTCTGTGTGTTACTTCCAATATTTCTAATTGGTCCGAATAGGGTATAGTTCTGATGGCGAGCCTATAAAATAACCTTATAGGCGTCGTCTAGCGTTGATGGATTCCTACCAAAAATCATGGTCTTCGTCGGTTCTGGTAAATGTTCCTTAAATACGTTCAACCCTATTCTGTTAACTTCAGTCGTACTAAATGTACCATCGGAATGTGTTAAAATTCTATTGTTTAATCTGTTAATTATTTTACTGATCCTAAAATAATAGTTTTCTATTGTTCCGTCTAGTCTACACGTTTTTAATTTATCCATCAATTCATTTGATGTGTCTTTTTCTCCAAAATGTTTTATTAAAATGGTTTTAAGTGAATCCCAGTTATTAACATTGCCATACTTATGTATAGCTTCTCTGGTACGACCAGTGCATTTGTTTTTAACATAGCCGAAGAGAATTTGTTTGTTATTGTTATCGAATACTTCCATACTTGGTAATATTGCTTCTATTTGGGATAAAAAATCAGGCAATTGATTTAAATCAGTACCATCGAAATTCTGGATTGCTGTTATGCAATTTATTATTAAATTGAAATTATTTATTAATGCTTGCTCCATTTTAAAATATAAATATAAATACAATAATGCTTTTGTTATTATTTTTAAAATTTTTTTCTATATTTTTTCCTTCTCTTTTTTTTTTTTTTTTTTTTTTTTTTTTCTTTAAACTATTCTTGATAAGATTAAGGACTTACAAGTTAAGAAAATATATTTAGTTACTTAATAATCCGCTTTTTTTTTTCTTTTCTCCTACGATGTTGAAGATACTTGCTTTCGTTGTTTTGATGTTGAGTTTTATCACTATTGCTGTTGCTGTTGTTTGTATAATTCTTCTTATTAGCTGAGTTTGTAACCGCTGATCAGGTGGTTGTTGTTGATGTTGTCTAGAGTTGCTGTTGATGTTGTGGCGATGTTTGTAAATTCACTGCTCTTGTTTTGTTCTTAGTTGTAAAGTTTCGTTTAAATAATGTTTTGCTCATACTGTTTGCTGTGTATTTTTGTATTGTTAAGTTTTTAGCGAGTATTTTTTTTTTTTTTTTTTTTTTTTTTTTTTTTATATGAATTTAGTTAATTTCTTCTATGTTTTCACTTCAAATTTATAAAGATTTGTAGTAATCGTTCCAACACTTGACACAATTTTTATAACATTGATATTCATGCAGTTGATTTTTCTCTCACTTTTTTATT
The DNA here is from genome assembly GCA_914767935.1 of Coremacera marginata. NCBI lineage: Eukaryota > Metazoa > Arthropoda > Insecta > Diptera > Sciomyzidae > Coremacera > Coremacera marginata. Next base: position 113,095,371 of record OU612047.1, on the reverse strand, counting down.
ATCATCTGAGTTATTCTAGTCGTATTTTATTAATTTATTTATATTGATCTCACTTAAATGTTGAAGTTTTTTCAAACTGTTTGCTAATTTCGTTGCCGAATCTTGTATAGTTTTCGTATTTTATTAATTTATTTATATTGATCTCACTTAAATGTTGAAGTTTTTTCAAACTGTTTGCTAATTTCGTTGCCGAATCTTGTATAGTTTTCGTATTTTATTAATTTATTTATATTGATCTCACTTAAATGTTGAAGTTTTTTCAAACTGTTTGCTAATTTCGTTGCCGAATCTTGTATAGTTTTCGTATTTTATTAATTTATTTATATTGATCTCACTTAAATGTTGAAGTTTTTTCAAACTGTTTGCTAATTTCGTTGCCGAATCTTGTATAGTTTTCCTCGTCGCCAGTTATATTAAATGAAACAAACTGTTCAGTTTGTGAGTTGTTCTTAAACTGATCTTTATTATTCGAAACATCTTACAGCTAACTTAAACATACATACATACATAATTATTATTCTTAATAAAGCGCATCCAACATACATATATAATTCTGATGCTTTCTGCATTTAACATACAAATATAATTCTTTGAAATAATAATGATGCAGCTGCATGGTTCTCACGAAAAGTGTTGACATAATAATGATGCAGCTGCATGGTTCTCACGAAAAGTGTCAACCATGCAACTAACGCTAGTTCGAGTCACGTACGTTGGTCACTTGAGTGGACCAGCAGCTGGGTCATATGTGACTATATGCACATGATATTCCTAAGGAGGTGCAACTACATGCATTTGCGGATGCCTCTGAGAAGGCTTACGGAGCTGCAGTCTGCATTCGGTCGATCAATCAAAGCGGAATAGTAATAGCAAGATTTCTTTGCGCTAAGACACGTGTAGCTCCGCTGAAAAAATGTACTATTCCACGGCTGGAACTTTGTGCTGCCAAACTTGCAGCAGAATTTACCGGACGTGTTAAGGCGGCACTAAAGTTAACCAATGTAAAGGTATATTTTTGGTCGGACTCCGAAATAGTATTAAATTGGATCAATTCTACATCCACAAACTTTCATACCTTTGTAGCAATTCGAATTACGTCAATTCAAAATATTTCTGTAGCACACCAATGGCGACATGTAAGCAGTAAGGAAAACCCAGCCGACATTCTATCAAGAAGCATTTCACCAGATAAATTAATCTCATGCAACCTTTGGTTTTACGGCCCACTCTTAATGCATGGCAATGAATCCTTGTGGCCACCACCATTTCAAAAAAACACTAGCCCCGAATTGGAACGAAGACAAGGCACCATTCATAACTCAGAGGAAGAACTGGGAAGGGAATCAAACACTCAATGCAGCCAAGGCAGAGAACCACAGGTGGAACCAATCACACTACTTGAAGAATTAGGAAGTGAATCAATCAAGCAATGCAGCCAAAGCAAAGAATCACAGATTGAATCAGCTACATTATTTGCTTTAGAAAAGAACTCAGAAGTGAATATAATTGACCAAATAAATCATCGGAATTCATTTCGAAGACTGCAACGAATAATAAGTTATATGCTACGTTTCAGACAGTTAGCCAAGGGTCAGAAGAGGTCTACCTCAGAGCATCTATCGGCCGCAGAACTAGAGCGATCCCTTCAAAGCATCATTAAGTTGATGCAAGCTGAAGAATTCAAAGAAGAAATACGGTATTTAAAAAATAAGAGTCAGTTACCAATGAAGAGTCCTCTCATTGGGCTTACACCATTTCTGGACAGTTGCGAAGTGCTACGAGTTGGAGGGCGGCTAGAAGCGTCACAATTATCATATGATGCCAAACATCCAGCACTTCTACCATATTTACACCCCTTAACCAAACTACTAATGGAGGCGCTGCATCGAGGGAATTTACATATCGGACCGCAAGGTCTTTTGTCAACAACAAGACAACAGTTCTGGCCCATCAAGGGAAAAATACTTGCTCGATCAATTGTGCAACGTTGTATGCGTTGCGCCAGAGCTAAGCCAAAGATGCTAAATCAAATAATGGGAAATTTACCAACACGCAGAGTTCAGCCAGCGCGTCCATTTGTGAATGCAGGTATAGATTTTTGTGGGCCTATTTGGATCCATTATCGTCTCAGAGGAAAACGACCCCAAAAAAGCTACGTCGCACTATTCATCTGTTTTGCTACTAAGGCAATACATTTAGAAATAGTAAGTGATTTGTCAACGGAAGCTTGTCAAAGGAAGGACGAGCGGCACGTCTGTACCCCGTCAATGCACGATAACTATTCCTACTTAAAGACTTAAACCAATCAGGGCACATCTAGTTCTACATGAAGGGGGATCTGGTAAGTTCCAATTCAGTTGGTGAAACATAAACCTAGTGAATTTTCTTTGTATTTTATAGATACGTTTTGAATGCAAGTGAGTCGAAGGGTTCCTGATGATAGAACAGTATTCTAAGTGAGGCCTGACGAGAGATGAGTATAGAGACTTTAAGGTGTAAGAATCGGTGAATTCCTTGCTATTTCTCTTTAGGAAGCCGAGGACAGCATTAGCCATAGCATAGCATTGTTGACTATGAAGTCGATATGGTCTCTAAAGTTAAGTTGGGAGTCTAGAATGATTCCTAAATATTTTTGAGAGGGGATTCACTCCAGCGGTTGAGAATTTAATTGGTTAACCTGGTAAAAATTAGAAAGTGTCATTTCGATATGTTGAGTGGCAAGTGATTTGCTTCACATCAGGCGAAACTTTAATTTAAATGCTTGGACAATGAACATACATATATTCTATGATCATGAGTGGCCAACATACATAGCGATTTTATTTTTATTATATTCATTTAACGCATTTCATACACCTAATTTAATTTGTTTCTTTGTTATATTTCTTTGATATTCGTTGCATAAACCGAAGTGCAGTGTCAGCGATTAGATAGTTATTTTGTTTAGCTCAAGTGTCTGTATTTTGATCGTTCTGTTTGTTGGCTCGGCTAATGCACCCATGACCGTCAAGGTTTCATTATTCTGATTATTTATTTACTTATAAATATTCATGTGTATTAAGGCACATAACGCATGTATGTTCATGTATTTGTTAGTTAAGGTTAAGTTAATAAAAGTTAATAAAAGCTGGTTTTAACCGACCAGAAGGTTTTTATTTGTGCGGTAGTTTCTTTTGGTTTCTAGCTGTCAGATTTCCACAAAAGAGTGAACATATTTTTGGTGACCCCGACGTGATTTCTTAGTGACTTCGATTATAGTACGTGATTTAATTCTTTAACGTGATTTCGGTTATTGACACGAATTTTTTAATATGGAAAAGCTGAGTACTTTATTCTTACAACAGAATGAATTGGGAAGAAATATTGAAAAATTCATCGTCAATACTGGCAAGGATCCAATTGCCAGACGAACCTTACAATACTACGAGACAAGACTGCAGCGATTAATAGAATTGTCAACAGTATTCGCAAAGAATCACGAAAACATTGCTGTACTTGCATCGGGAGATTTCTCTCACAAGTACTTCACTTCAAATTACTACGAACAAGTGAGAGAAGGAGTTGATCATTTGTTATCTAATATTACAAAAAATATCTCAAAATTGAAGTCAACATCCATGCAACAAACAACAGCATGTGATGATCATGATAGATCTGTGCATGTGATGAACCAGCTTCTGATGGAATTGCAACTAGAAATAATGAGGTCAACGAGGAAGAAGCTGGTAAGAGCAAACCAACTACCAGTGACACGACAAGCATGTTTGAACTTTCTTTCAACGTCTTGCGTAACCAAGAAGGGTTTGACGCAAAGTTGCAAGGCTTGATTAATAGAAGAAATTCTATTATAAGAATGCTCAATCATTTAATTGAGCAAATACAATCTGGATCATCGGAACAACATTCCAAGTTATATTTTGAGCTACAAATAAAAAAACATTAACAGCTATTGGTCAACTATCGCCGAATTAAACCTATCAATATGGGAGCTTGTAGGGCAGGAGTCTGAATATGCGGAATGCACCATGCAGGATTATTTCAACTTGGAAGAACTAGTTCATAAAACTGTTCTTGAACTGTCCGAGGCTCAAGCCAGCATAACAGTTACTCACCATCAACAAACACAGCTCAAATTGCCAAAGATTACCATACCAATTTTTGATGGCGATTATTTAAAGTGACAACAGTTTTATGACATCTATACTCAAATGATTCATAATACGGCCATATCAGATTCAGACAAGATGTTCTACTTAAACAGTAATCTCACTGGAGAGGCAAAATCATTGGTTCAACACTAGCCAATATCAAATGCGAACTATGCATCAGCATGGAAAATTTTAACACATCGTTATAACAATAAACGTATCTTGATAACAACACTGCTCAACAAGTTACTTTCTCAGCCCAAGTCGCAGTCTGAATCAGCCACAGCGATCAGGTCACTACATGACGTGACAATAGATTGCACATTGGGCTTGAAAAGTTTAGGTATTGCAATAAACACATGGGACTGTTGCATTTATTGGTTAATAAACTGGACAAGACCACACACAGTCTGTACGAGCAGTCCTTGAAGCAATCGAGCGAGCCTCAGAACTTACAGGAGCTCTTGGATTTTCTGGAGTTGGAATTCCAGTCGCTAGATGCGGTCGTATACAAGGGACAACAGCACGCAGACAAACCCATAAGTATAAAGTCTCAAAAGATTTCATTTACAGCTTCATCCACAACGGCTAATTGCAAACTGTGTCAACAGAGTCATCCATTATTTTACTGTCCAAAATTTCTTCAGATGAGCCCACACAATCGTCTGAAAAAGCTGAAGGATATTAAATTATGCATTAATTGTTTCTCAGTTTCAGTCACATTTCTTCGGACTGCACGTCGCATCGTTGCAAGGACTGCAACAAGAAACACAACACATTGGTACATGGAGCCTTCATCTGGAAGCAAAATCATCTGGAAGTCCACAAGCATCCGGCAAACAGCATACATCCATAACATCAGACAATAGCCAATCAGCAAAGGATGAGGCGATCGTTGGGTTTGGTGTTCAGAAGAATTGTCACATATTCTTAGCTACAGCAATCCTCCGGGTTGTAGACGTCTACGAGCGATCAATTGAGTGCCGTGCTTTATTGGGCTCAGGATCTCAGGTGAATCTTATAACTAAAAATTTATGTAAGAGACTCAGTGCAGGGTTTTCTAAGAGCAATGTAAATTTGACTGGTATTGGGGGATCGAAGCAATCGATTCAAAAATGTGCAGAAATAAACATAAGATCGAGAACGTCATCGTACTCTCGAATGATAGAAGCATTCATCCTCGACAGTATCATCGACGATCAACCAAATTATGACATTAATCCACACAATTTTGATATCCCACAAAATATTCAGTTAGCCGATCCCAAGTTTTATGAAAATCAAGGAATTGATTTATTGATCGGAGCTGAATTTTATAGTGAACTGATGATGATTGGCCAGATTGCACCATATAAGGGCGTTCCAACTCCACAAAACACGGTATTTGGTTGGGTTGTTCTTGGAAAGGCCAATAACGTACGAGCTTCCTTACAATTCTGTGGAATAAACACTTTAGACGACCAACTTCAAAGATTCTGGGAACTAGATGAACTTCCTGCTAAAGAAACTACAATGTCTTCAATGGAACAAGAATGCGACAACTTTTTTCACCGTACGACACACCGAAATGACATGGGTCAATTTGTGGTGCATTTACCATTTAAAAAAGACGTTTCTTTGCTCGGTTTATCACGCGAAATAGCAAGAAAAAGGTTTATGACACTGGAACGAAAATTATCCAGAAATAAACTGCTACTGAATGAATATGTGAAGTTCGTGAATGAGTATGAAAAACGTGCCCACATGGAATTGTTGGAAGAGAAGTCCATTAATGAACCAAATTATTTTATTCCTCATCATTGCGTATTAAAGCCAAGCAGTACTACCACAAAGCTAAGAGAGGTCTTAGATGCGTCCTGCAAAACAACGTCGAACGTTTCACTTAATGAGCTTTTACACACTGTCCCAAAATTACAACAAGAGCTATTTGATATTCTTATTCGATTTCGACAGCATAAATATGTCTTCACAAGCGATATAGAAAAAATGTACAGACAAATCAGAGTAAATGATCAGGATTGTGATTTACAGCTCATATTTTGGCGCCCTAATTGTCAACAAAACCTTAATATTTACCGGTTGAAGACTGTCACCTACGGGACAACATCGGCTCCATATATGGCCATAAAATGCCTTCAGTCGGTCAGAATAGGTTTGGAATCGAAATATCCATTGGCCACACAAATGGTAAGAAGAGATTTTTACGTTGATGATTTCATGTCTGGAAGCGGTGATCTAGAAGAAGCTGTAAGCATGCAATCCCAAGTGATTAACTTATTAAAGTCTGCAGGGTTTACGCTACGAAAATGGTGCTCAAACCACAAACGTTTACTAAAAAATATTCCGCCAGAGGATGTTGAACACGCGCTTGACATAATTAAAGACCCTGAAGATGGTATAAAAACGCTTGGCATAACCTAGGATCCAATATTTGATGTGGTCAGAATCAAGACTTCTTGGAATGAACCTACTAGAATAACTAAACGCACGGTACTCTCAGATGTGACTCATATTTTTGACCTTATAGGTTTAGCTAGTCCTGTAGTAATTATAGCTAAAATTTTTGTTCAGGCATTGTGGAAGCAAAATTTCGAGTGTGATGCTTCTTTGCCAATGCATCTACATACAAAATGGGTAAACTTTAGACAGAATTTTAAACACCTTAATAAGGCCATCATTCCAAGACATATAAAATGTTCTAATATATGTGTGGAGTCGCAGTTTCATGTCTTCTCAGATGCATCTGAGAGCGCGTTTGGAGCAGCGATATTCATCAGGTCTGCTGACGATTACAATATAACTGTCAATCTTTTATGCTCTAAATCAAAAGTAGCACCATCAAAGATAGTTACGATTCCCAAACTGGAACTTCAAGCAGCTAAATTAGCAACAGAATTATGTCAGCGCGTCAAAACGTCAATACAATTCAATGACACTAATATATATTATTGGACTGATTCGCAGATAGTTTTACATTGGATATATTCAGAATCTTCATCATTTAAGACTTTTGTTGCTAACAGAATCTCGCACATTCAACGACATTCTGTCCAATCACACTGGAGACGTGTCAGCTCAGGTGAGAACCCAGAAGATCATATATCAAGGGGGATAATGCCGGAATGTTTGCAAAGCACGGAAATATGGTTTCATGGACCACAATTTTTAAGGCATCCACAATCGCTATGGCCTGGACGATTTGAATTGAAAGAGGAAGTCATTGAAGAGAAGAAATGCTCTAAATCAGTTTTATGCACATTAAGAGTTGATGACAATTTCGTGTTTCGAGTTAATCACAAAAACTGATTTTCATTTTTAGTCCGAACTACTGCGTATATTATAAGATTTACAACGATACTATTACAAAAACGTCAAACAAATCCGTTTCTGCTGATGTCTGAAATACATAAAGCATTCACCTTGATTATAAAATCTCTTCAAAATTTATATTTCCAAGATGAAATTAAAATCCTTGCAAAAGGAGGTGAATTAGCCACAAAAAATCGACTGTCATCTCTTACACCCTTTCTTGACAGACAAGGTTTGTTAAGAGTCGGGGGTCGAATTGAAGCAGCAAATGTATCGTTTGACGCAAAACATCCTATGCTACTCCCCGCTGATCATCTATACACTCAGTTAATAATGGAGGAACTTCACATACTGCTGCATCATGTAGGACCGCAGACATTACTTGCAATAACTAGACAACGATTCTAGCCGATAAATAGTAAGCGGATTGCTAACAAGATCGTACACAACTGTATGCTGTGTTTTAAAGCAAAACCAGTAACTATGAGTCAATTGATGGGAAACTTACCGACCGCAATCTTGTCGACCATTCATTAACACTGGGGTGGATTATGCCGGTCCAATATGGACACATTTTAAGATAAGAGGAAAACGCCCACAAAAATCGTACATCGCAGTTTTCTGTTGCTTTACAACCAAAGCTATTCATTTAGAAATGGTGTAAGATCTATCTGCCGATGGATTTATTGGTACGTTGAGAAGATTCTGGAGTAGAAGAGGAAGGTGCAAGACGATATATTCAGATAATGCTACAAATTTTGTAGGTGGATGCAATGAATTACACGAATTGTATGAGATGTTCAACAACCGGCAATCAGCCGCCAAAATTTATTCAGAATGCATTGGAAAAGGTGTAGAATTTCAGTTCATACCCCCACGAGCACCGCATTTTGGTGGTTTGTGGGACAGTGCAGTTAAAGCAACCAAACATTTGTTGTTTCGGACCATGAAAGCTGCATCCCTTACATATGAGGAATTGACTGCGCTAACAGCCAAAATTGAAGCGATTTTGAATTCAAGACCGCTAACCCCACTCCTTGCGGATGCCAACGACTTGGCGGCATTAACGCCTGCTCACTTCCTTATCGGAGAGCAATTGACTACAATACCGGACCCTACAGTTGAAACAAAAATTGTTTACCATGCAACTAGGTGGAAGTTAGTTTCTTACATTAAAAACGAATTCTGGCGTCGATGGCAAGCTGAGTATATATCCAGTCTCCAGCATCGATACAAATGGCGAATTAAATGTCAAAATGCTGTACCTGGATTAATGGTTCTCATAAAGGAAGACAACGTACCACCAACTCAATGGAGGCTAGGTCGCATTGAAAAAACCTTCAAAGGTCATGATGGTCTCATTAGAGTCGTGGATGTAAAAACCATATATGGCACATTCAAGCGGCCCATTCATAAATTGTGTCCACTTCCAATCCAGAATGACAATGAAGTAAGTCAAGACGATGACCAAGGTGCAAGTAGCAATAATGAATTGTATGATAACAGAGACTCAATGGTTAAAACAGACAAATCTAGAAGAGATAAGGGCGTTAAACAATTGTCATTTAATTCATTATCAACAATACATACTTCTAACTCTTTTAGTTTTGCCAATGTTTGTCAAGGCAACCATACCACTGGCTGTAGAAATAACCAATTTCAATTCGTATCCAGGAATTTACTTTGAGAGTTTAGGCCTGACAAACTTGATTAACAATGAGTGGCATCTTTTTGTGTATTACGACATGCAACCCTACTGGGATGATTTGCAAGGATTCGAGGCTGGAATGAAAAACTTAAGAAAATTTGCAACAGTATAAAAAATGCAACATACTACGAAAGCATTCTCACATTATTTGAACATAACTTAAACGACATACGCGTATACAATGAACTGCTTCTTAATTCAAATGTGAGCACACGAAAAACGAAAAGAGGGGCTTTCGACATTATTGTCACAGTTGCAAATAGATTATTCGGTGTTTTAGACGAAGAATACGCTGTTAAAATGGCCGATACGATCAAGACAGTCAACAAAAATGAAAGGACATTGTTTAATATTCTGAACAACCATACCGTCATTCGAGAAGCCACAGCAAATGTCATAAAGAAAACACAGGAACAAGTGAATCAGCAGTTTGAAATATTTCATGAGAAGCTCGGTGACATTCAAAACAAAGTAAATGATCTCGATAATATTTTCGATCAACAAAGGATGCAACACATGTTTTCTTCATTATCATTGCGAATTTTATTAATGTTGAATAATTATCAAAAAGTTCAAGCCAGCTTAATTGATATATTAACAGATTCCCATCATAGTAAACTAAATCCATTACTTCTCACTCCCATTCAACTAAAGACTGCACTATTAACCATCAGGGACAATTTATCACCAGACCTAAAGATTCCGTTTTTTGAGACGCCTCAAATGGACTTGAGCAGCATTTACAATGTGTTGCATGTGCAAGGTCGAATGGCTAAGGACCACATCATATTTAGAGTACAGTTGCCGCTAGCATCAAAAAATCAATACGAAACATTTCGCATGATCCCAATTCCAATCAAAGTAGAGCACGAATACCTTATCATAGAGCCTTCTTCTCCATTCTTGGTTGTTGGCTTACATAGAGACTTATTTTATCCAATGAGTGAAGCTGAAGCAATGGCTTGCATTAAAGCAATTCCAAATATGTTACTTTGTAAGCAATCACAACCAATTTACAATAGAAATTCTAAGGTAAGTCAATGTGAGATGGCATTGTGAAATCACCAACCAATTCAACCATCGTGCAAAATTCTCAAAGCAAAACAAGCACAAGAATGGATTCAGTTATATAATCCAAATAACTGGATTTTTTCACTGACTAAAAATACTATCATCAATATAGTATGCCAAGACGAATTTGAATCTGCCACTTTGCACGGCATGGGATTGCTCAAAATACTCAAGAATTGTATTATAAAACAAGAAACACTCCCATTAACTTCACATAATGTCCATCCGACACAGTTGCGCTCATCGTTCATACCAACTGTGGACATATTCAATTTGATCAATGTGACCACTGTCACCAACACCCCGTTGCACGTTAAGCCAGAAATGCCCAAAATTTCTACGAACACCATAGTGGAAATTCAAGAACAAATCCAGCATATCAAGTCATTGGGACGGGACCAGACCAATTGAGTTCACATGACGTCCATCAATACATGATTGGCTACCTCGGACTTTCGATCGGCGTGCTTTTAGCAATCATTCTCTTGTGGATCAAGGTAAAACCAAAATTGAAAATGTTGCGGAAGAAGGCTCCTGTACCAATGCCCAGAACGCATGTTGCTGCTCCTGACTCCGATTTTACTTTTAACATCGACGAAGAAGTAAATATTTAAGCGTAAACGGCTCAACGCAGGGATTATGGACAATGAACATACATATATTCTATGATCATGAGTGGCCAACATACATAGCGATTTTATTTTTATTATTTTCATTTAACGCATTTCATACACCTAATTTAATTTGTTTCTTTGTTATATTTCTTTGATATTCGTTGCACAAACGGAAGTGCAGTGTCAGCGAATAGATAGTTATTTTGTTTAGCTCAAGTGTCTGCCTAGTGCATTGACAACTTTGTTGTTCTCGTTCAATGCCCTGATGACCATGAAATGTGTATTTTGATCGTTCTGTTTGTTGGCGAGGCTAATGCACACATGATAGTCAAGGTTTCATTATTCTGTTTATTTATTTACTTATAAATATTCATGTGTATTAAGGCACATAATGTATGTTCATGTATTTGTTAGTTAAGGTTAAGTTGTTGGTTAATTTTAAGATACATTTATAGTTATAAAAGTTGGTTTCAACCGATCAGAAGGTTTTTATTTGTGTGGTAGCTTCTTTTGGTTTTTAGCTGTCAGATTTCCACAAAAGAGTGGACAATCCTCTTGAAGAAGGAGAGGGACAGTCATTGTCTGACTTGATTTCACGAAAAAGTTTTAGGTCGTCCGCAAATAGGAGATATTCAGAGTATTTGACTACTTGAGGGAGGTCGTTGATGAATAGAAGGAGCAGTAACGGGCCTAGGTGACTCCTCTGTGGGACACCTGAGGTTACCCTAATTGGATCTGAAGTGCAGCCGTTAATATGGACACGCTGATACCGACTTGTCAGATAGGATTTAGTCTAATTAAATAGATTGGAGTGAAATCCCATAGCTGAAAGTTTAGATAATAGAGAAATGTGATTGAACACATTTTTAAGAGTGTCTAGATAGGTTCAAATATAGTTTCGTATATTTTTGGTCACAAGGAATAGTTACTTAAGACGAAATATAGTGAATATGGGATGTTTCATTTTTCTCACCACGTTTTTTTTCAGAAAATTATGAAAGTATCTAATATGAAAATTTTAGATACAAAAATTGGGTTTCGTTTTTACAAAATTTTGCTCGGTTTCTAATAAATTTCCTGAAGCAAAAAAACTGGAACTTTTTCCATGATACATAAGCTTAGTTACCATTCATTGTTACCATCGATGTGTCAGGACTGTAAAAGATTACAAGCAATTTCTATGTATATTTAAGTTAATGCCAACACAGCGTAAAGTTTACATATTTTCTTTTTTTTTTTAATGAACAATTGATTTTATTTTAAAAATATTTACAAATGTATTATCGTAATTAAGAGATTCGAAAAGTAATCTAAATTTTAATTACCAATTACAATTCCGTAATGGAATTGACCTTTTTTCAATTCCACTTCTGAGTAATTGAAAAATTAAATTACCAATTACAATTTCGTAATGGAATTGACCTTTTTTTCATTTCCATTCCTGAGGAATTAAAAAAATTTAATTACGAATTACAATTACTGGAATGGAATTGACGATTTTTCCAAACCCATTCCTGAAGAATTGAGATGTTCAATTACCAATTACAATTCCTCAAATGGAATTGGCGACTTCTTTCCAATTCCATTCCTGAGGAATTGAGATGTTCAATTACCAATTACAATTCCTGGAATGAAATTGACGACTTCTTTCCAATTCCATTCCTGAGGAATAGAGATGTTCAATTACCAATTACAATTCCTGGAATGAAATTGACGATTTTATTCCAATTCCATTCCTGAGGAATTGAGAGCGCCCAATTACAATTCCTGGAATGGAATTGAAGAATTTTTTTCCAATTCCATTCCTGAGGAATTCAGATAACCAATTACCAATTACAATTCCTGAAATGGAATTGACGAATTTTTCCAATTCCATTCCTGAGGAATTGAGATGACCAAATCCTAATTTCAAGGAATTGAAATTGAAAAGTAATGAATACTTGTCGACCCAGCTCTGCATAGAGAATACCCCTATCAAGTTATAGAGAGCATAAATGTGAATTCAAAAATGTGATTGACATGATCTTAGAAACTATTATTTATTGATGGTGGAACAATATCGCTAGTTCTTGCTAGTTAAAGGTATGTTTATTTCATTCTTATCTTCAATTAACTATAGATGATTAATATATCTGAGCTGTATGCTAAACTGCGGCCATTGATTTGTTCTAGCTTACCAGAATTTCACTTTTTAACTGGATGTGATTGCAATCCTTCGTTCTTTAAAAGAGCTAAAAAAGGCCTTTTGATGTTCTGGTAAATCAGAACTCTCTGGTTCGAGTCCCACCTGACACAGAAAGTTTTTTCAATTGAATTATTTTTCTGTTCGGCCGTCACCTCTCTGCAGACAATGGCAAACCTCAGAGAGTAAAAACTGCCATGAATAGCTTCTTGAGAACATAAGCCGTTCTGAGACGGCATAAAAAAACATGTAGGTCCAATTCTCGACCATATGTGTTCAAACATTTCACAACACACACAACACAATTGATCATTAGAAGCTCGGGCTTCAACCCATTTCAAGGGCTGAAATGGTCATTTCGTTTTTTTTTTTATCAACAAAAACAGGAACAGGAAGCAATATTGATATTTTGAAAATAATTAAAAAGTGTATACACTCTGCGAAATTCAATTAAAGGCAGTAGCATTTATGCTAAAATCTTTTGTTTAAAAAGTAACGGTGCCTTTTTTTCGCTATTTTCCTTTGGGCTTTTGTTTCGCATTTTTGTTTTAGTTCGCAGAATATTAGTTCCGTTAGTTTTTTGAACGAAATATACGTATTTGTAGTTTTAGTGCTTACTGTTAGTGCGAAATGCAATTAAAGGCAGTATCTTTAAGCTATCAAAATTTATTGTTTAATTTTAAAATATTACAGTTATGCGTAATTTGTTAACACCCGTTCATTATGGGGAAAGGAAAAACTCTTTCGATAGAAGAAACAGCCCAAATCCACGCATACTGTATTGCTGTAAAAGTGAAACGATCAGCCACAGCAGTAATAATGTCATCAAATTTAAAGCTGCATACTATAAAAATCGCAAAAATAATAACAATCAAAAAATTTCGCCACGTCAAAAAGCGGCTAATGTTCGAGCTGGTCTCCAAGAAAATATATCTGCAGCAAAAATTATATCGGATTTGCAGTTAAAAGTTTGTAAATGTCAAGTACAACAAGTTTTAGCAAGCAGTGGTCGTCTCGTTTGGAAGAAAATTAGGTCAAAGCCAGCGTTGGAGGATATATATAAAAAGGCTAGGTTGGACTTTGCCAGGAAACTTATGTCATGGACCAACGAGTGGAAAAATGTGATATTTTCTGATGAGAAAAAATTCAATCTTGATGGGCCGGATGATTTAAATTTCTACTGGCACGATTTGAAGAAAATTGGGCATGTTTCCACCAGGCGCAACTTTGGAGGCGGTTCTTTCATGATTTTGGCCGCTTTAAACTATGACAACAGAACCCCCATTTGCAAAATTTCCACTCGGATGAACTCCGACAGATATAAAAACTTAATGGATGATGTTTTGGTTAACTTTCTGGAGCTATACATTTGGAAGGCAATGCTGCTATACATGTGTCAAAGTCCACTCGTCAGTGGTTTGCAGATAAGCAAATCACACTTTTAGAGTGACCAGCCCGTTCCCCAGATCTCAATCCAATTAAGAACATGTGGGGAAACTTGGCTCGTCGTGTTTATACTAATGGACGAAAATTCAAGTCGGTGAAACAGCTCCGCAAGGCCGTAACTGAATCATAGTCCCAAATCCCAATTTCTGAATTTCAAAAAGTCGTCGACTCGATACCAAGCCGAATTAACGAAGTCATTATCAGGTCAGGAAGCTGGACTCATTATTAATTTAAGTAAAATAATTTTTTTCTTTATAATTTTTATGTTTTTGATTATTTTCTTAATACTGTTTTTAAGGTATAATATACGTATATATATAATTTTTAAATATATATATACGCATATTATAATTTCTAAAAAAAAATTTTTTTGTTGGCTTAATATGTTCTTCATAGTTTCTAGAATATACATATGTACATGTTTTTAAAACGATACGTATACCTGGCATTACAGTTAAAATAATAGTAGGTTTATCAACCGATAATTTTAAAAATATATGCAAAATTTCGAAAAACAAGAGCTTTAAACGCGATTTCCTCGAAACTAGATTTTTTAAAACAGTTCGATAGATAAATCAAAATCTATTGGTTTAATTTCAATGAATCTTTTTGCATTTAAGCATACCCATAAATTCAAGTATCTACTATTTTTTTATAGACAAAAAAGCGCGCGTAATCCGTTCTTTAATTTTTACTTTAATCGATCCGTTTTTTAATTTTTACTTTAACTTTCGCCATAATTTTGAAAAAATCCTCCAGGAGTCATGCGTAGGAGGGATGCCAAATTACTGGTCTGTACTTAAAATGACATTTCATTTTTTTGTTTCAGATACATGGGAAAATGCGATATCCTTCGAACCGTTTTCGATATCTTTTTTTTAATGTCATTTTCAGCGCCCTCTATGTAAAAACCTGAAAACTATTTTCAAAAAAAAGTTTTTTATAAAGTACTTCTTATGTACAATACATACATTTATAAAAAAAAATAATAACTCCTTGTTTCTAAAAAAAAATTTTTCAAAACAAATGCGTTTTTTAGTTGTAAATTAGTACCTTAATTGAATTTCGCGTTTCAAGCTTATGTTTTTTTGTTTAAACATCAATGTATAACATTTTTGTTGATAAAAATATGAAATAATGTTTAACTTGGACTGATTTTGAATTTTATAAAAGTAGTTGAACTAAAAATACCTGCAAAAATATTTTCATTTTGAAATTTTTAAGAAAAAAAGGTGCCTTTGATTAAATTTCGCTGAATGTATGTGAAATATATAACGTAAAGACTAATAATGTGAATAAAGCTAGATTTCTTTAAATTTGTAACAACGTAAAGTTCAAAAAATGTTAACGATGCTTTTCATACAAAATTTTCAAATTATTATGCATAGCGTGACCAACCGTACTTCTTTTGGTAGTACAGTACAGCTTTTATTTCCAATTTACTGCGTTCTTCGAACTACACACGTATGTACATCTTTTTACTTTTTGTACTCTTTTTTTGTGTATTTTTTATGTCTCTTAGACATAAAAGTCTTAAATTTCCAAAGCATTTCAATTTGTGGAAAGTATCGAAAGTTGGCAAAAATATCCAATCCAGTATACCATTATACCAATTTATCGGAATACCAACCTCGGTGATTTTTTATGAGACGCTGTCATTAAGGTTTTCATGCTGGAAAATTGTTTCATCAATATCGACTAACCACCCTAAATGAGTGAAGATCCATATCCAATATAATCCCCAAAAACTCAGATTTTAAATTAAAAAAAGTGATATATTTTATAATTTTGTACGATGATTTCTCTTTAAAATTACGTTTCTTTTTACGTAAAACCTTTGAAATCCTGCAATAGACATTAGACCTTAAAAGTTTGTACCTATTGTCTTCTCATTTAAATTGATTGATGGCGGATCCAATATTGAGCCTGGAATGAAACATTGAGGGAATGAAACATTTTACTCGTAAACGGTAAATTTTAAGGAAATTAGTAATAGAACGAGAAGTATTTAGAATAATTCAAAGAACACTTCTTAGTTTTTTAGAATATTTTGAGACATTTTTGGGGTTTCAGCACCATTTCGAGTAAAAAAGTCATTATTTTTTATTGATGGATTTTAGTTTAATGAATTATTTCACGAATTTCCTCATATTTGATTTTTCTTTAAGGGTGTTTTTCTTTTTTGTATTTCTATTTATTCTGTGTACTACTTTTTTACTGCTTTCAAATTTCGAAATCAGTCGAATACTTCTTTCTGTTTGAAAAATATTGGTCACATTAAATATGCATCAAATTTGTTTCCTTTCCAATCAAAGCTGTTTCAGTGAGTTCACAATATATCAACAGTATATTTCGCAATGCTAATCTCAAAACTCCAACACTGATCAAACTAGTGATTCGAGTGAAAGTGAAATCAAATCACTATGAATTCGATAGTTGGTATCACTTTTTACACTTTAATTTAATTTTTATTTGATTTTAAATCGAGATACGAATCGAAAAATAAATGAAATTAAAACGATAAAAGTGATACAAAAGGTCCAATTCATAGTGATTTGATTTCACTTTCACTCGGAAATTTTCTTGGAAATGCTGACCTTCTTGCTACTCCGTTGGCGTTGGATACCGTACTTGAATTTAAACTGAATGGATCTGTGGTCAGATATGGTTAGCCTATCCACGACTCTCCAGTTTTCTATTCTGTTCAGAATCCTTCTGCAAATGAGGGTTACATCAATGAATTCCACTCCCCTCGCGTCAACGAAAGTCGGCTGTGCACCTCTACTTGCAACCAGCAGATTGTACCTCTCCACAAAGTCAAGCAATTGCTCTCCTCTGTCATTGTTGTTGGTGCTTCCCCACAAAGTGTTCTGAGCGTTGGCATCACATCCTATTATCGCTCCAATGTTCCTTTCCTCACAGTACTTTACCAGATTCTCCACCTCTTTTGATTGTGGTTGGTCCGGAGAGTCGTAAGGATGATTCGATGAAGCTACCATATAAGCACCTGCACCATCCCCGATTCTAACAACGGTGAGATCCGGAGAACATAGGTGTGGCATATGTACAGCTAATATACCATGTCTCACCAAGATAAAAGTCCTCCGCCTGCCATCTGTTAACGGTTGGTACAGCGTGACCTTTCGCTCCGAGAGACCTTTAATTCTATTGTGAAGAATCCAAGGATCTTGGAGCTATGCTAAGTCAATTCCATCCTCCTTCATGCAATCTGCCATCTGTTAACGGTTGGTACAGCGTGACCTTTCGCTCCGAGAGACCTTTAATTCTATTGTGAAGAATCCAAGGATCTTGGAGCTATGCTAAGTCAATTCCATCCTCCTTCATGCAACGCATCATCATTGCTGATGCTGCCCTACTATGGTGTAGATTGAGCTGACACACTACGAGGTTTTCCTGGTACGGAATAATGATTCTGTGAAATATAAGGCGAAGTTGAGGAAAACACTGTCACAAAAAGCTATAAAAGTACCAGGGAATACAGCGGAAGTGAAAAGCCATGTCACACATCTTAGTTCGGCCATGGTCGAAGCTTACGAGGTGGCATGTCCTATATTTTCAGTAGACGAGGGTGATCCGAATTGTCGTGGAGAGACGTCTGCTCTGAGATGGAAACTATTTCGGAAGCATGTAGGCTTCAGAAAATGGTTTCAAAAGATTCATTCTCCAAAGTGGGACTGATCCGAAAAATGGATGGAACCATGGCAGAGAACTTAGAGGAGTCGATGAAAGTTCTGATGGAGGTGCATTTTCCTGGAAGTTTTAGGTCTGACGACCTGAGGACACCCTTGAAGAAAGGGGTGCACTGGGTTGACAGACTGGAAGCCGAAAGAATGAACACTATGGACGGTGTGAGGAGTGCTATACGCTTATTTGCCCCATACAAAAATCAGGGATGGACGTTATATTTCCCGCTATGTTGCAGTGGGGGGGAATATCTCATTGCACCTAGACTGTGGGGTATATTCGTTACTTGCTTAGCGAATGGGTACGTTCGGAGAGTCTGGAGAGAGGCGAAAGTTGTCTTCTTCAGAAGCCCGGAAAAAAAGATTATGCGGTGGCGAAGTCGTTCTGACCGATCAGCCTTACGTCTTTCCTCTTGAAAACGTTGGAAAGAGTGATGGTTGACTGTCTTGAGAGCACTTCGCTGATGCATAATCCTCTGAGTAGATGCTAAAATGCGTATTGCTCTATACGCCGTTGGTCTACGGAGAGTGGACCTTGACCGGACCGGAAATGCCTCTTCTAGGAGGCATTGCGACGGCCACATTTATGGACATCGGGGTGCTTTCCACAAAATATGCTTTAGAAGGCTGCGGCAAGCCTTGACAGAGCGCAATGTAAGCCCAATGATAGTAAATTGGGTACACAAGATGCTCAAGCACAGGGCGGTCAACGTGCAGAATGGAAGAGTCAAGACTAGAGGTAGATGTCCCCAGTAGAGGATGTCCCCAGGGCGGGGTGTTATCACCAACCCTGTGGAACATAACTGTGGAGTCACTTCTGGTTAGACTGGATGAATCGGGCATACGCACGATAGGGTATGCAGATGGCAATGCGTTGGTGGTCTGTGGTAAGTTCGTTGACACCAGGGAGCACTCCGAATGGTAGAGGAGTGGTTCGAGAACAAGGCTTTACCGTAAACGCAGGAAAATCAGACAATATTCTCTTTACTAAAAAGAGGGCAGATCTGAGGAGAGAACCACTCAGACTTTTTAGAGCTGCAATCAACATGTCCACGAAAGTTAAATATTTAGGGGTAACCCTTGATAGCAAACTTAACTGGAACGAGCATGTAGAAGATAGGATTCAAAGAGCCAAGAGGGTTCTGTTTCAGTGTAGACGCGTTTGTTGTCTCAAATGGGGGCTAAGCCCAGAGTCTATGAAATGGGTCTAAACTATGATGGTTAGACCTGTCATCACGTATGCTTCGGTGATTTGGTGGACAAAAGTCAGCCAGAAAACCATTAAGAGACTGGATAGAGGCCAACGGCTGGCATGTGTTGGAATAACAGGTGCAATACGCACCACTCCCAGCGCAATGGAGGTTCTGTTAGGTATGCTGCCTTTGGATTTAGAAATAAAAAAAACGGCGGTGCTAACAGCCCTCAGGATGTTGCGAAATGCTACGTGGCATGGATCAACGACCCTACGTGGTCATATGCGCATTCTTAATATTGTACATAGAGATGTCAGGGAGACGGGTATGCCTTTGGACAGAAGGCAGAGAGTAAGGATAACAGAAAAATGTTATAAAACTCTTATAACAGATGGAGTCATCTGTGAAGAAATCGCTGGTAACGATATCAGTATATTCACAAACGGCTCTCTGATGAATGGCAGAGCCGGGGCAGGCGTTTACTCAGAAGAGTTGAGCCTATACTGTCTACTGAGGTTAGGGAGGTTTGTGTCTGTATACCAGGCGGAAATGCTTTGTGTGGTGCAAGCACTGGACCACCTGATAGATGACCGGGTCAATAGCAAGAAAACTGTCATTGCTCTTGACAATCAGTCGGTGATTAGGTGCATGCAACGTACAGACATCACTTACAGGTTGGCCATAGAATGTCTAGCCAAACTCAATAGATGCGCTCAGACAAATGGGCTCACACTTATGTGGGTGAGAGGACATTCTGGCATAGAATAGAATGAAAATGCTGATTCTTTAGCGAGAGAAGGATCAGAAGAAGAATTTTGTGGACCAGGAGACAACATGGTGGCAGGCCTTATTAAGCAACGGACTGACTCGGAACATCGACCAAGGTGGGAAGAAGCTGTTAATTGCAGGCAATCGAAGGCGGCCGTGAAGTGATCTCGTAGCAAGGCAGCAAAAGTTATCCGTTACAATTGAAGGAGTTTAAGCTGGCTTACTGCACTGTTCATCGGGCATGGTCTCTACATGTACCATCTCAGGAAGATGACTCTGACCGAGGACGATGCGTGTAGGTTATGCCTAGAGGAGCCGGAAACGGCAGCACACATTCTGTGCCAGTGTCCGGCGCTGGCAATCATAGGATTGACCATTCTGGGACGTCCATTTATTGGCGAAGCCGATATTGGTCAACTGACCTACAAGGATATGCTTGGGGTGACAAAGGATGCTTATGTAAGGAGCATGCTCATGAGGGCTCCAAACGGTAGCATCCTTTGTCCAATGGGAACAAAAAGGGACCCAATGTGGTCCGCTTCGGCCAATCCCCGATTTATTATATATATATACACTCAGTTCTGTTTTTACACGGTAGATACGTTCCCAAAGATTTCGTGCAAAAAAAATCGTGTAAAAAAATGCATTGCACTTATGGAAAAGTAGAAGATTGGTTCCAAATTTATCAAATCTGTAGAAATAATACAATAAACCATTTTTAAACTCATATTGGAGCGTTATAGCTAATATTTGCGTATATATTCATTTCATAAACTTATAAAAGAATGCAAAAAAAAAAACAATTTCATAAACTTTCATAAAATGCAAAAAAAAACAATTTCAGAAACTTAGAAAAGAATGCAAAAAAACAATATAGTACACATACAATACAATAGGGACGACTGTTGACATGCATGTTTGCACGCGGCAACACGGGAGTATAATAAAAATTAAAAATTTTATAGCGGTGAATACTGTTAGTACTAAAATTGTTATTTTCAGAATTTGGGTCAATCGTGTTAAATCAAAATAAAGCGTGTAAAAACAAAATAAAGATTTATTTTTAATTCGTGTTAAATCAAATTCGTGTAAAAAAAGTTGTGTAAAAACAGAACTGAGTGTATATATATATATAAGACTTAAGCCTTATTTGGAGAGGGGACCTTACTTTTCTTTTCCCAATAAAGGTTTCTGATAAGCATGTCAAAAAGAATAAACGCCAAGATAATAGACAATGATTCCGATGATGAACTATCATTTGATTATGATGCTGATAACTGTGTTTTACCTCAATCAAATAATTCCGATGTCGAAGTTGCACAGATAATGAAGAATCTATTTGAATAGGAAAATAAAATTTTTTACCTGGTTTTGGCCGCCATCTTGAAGCCGCCATATTGAATTCCACCTGACTGACGGCCCAATCTTTTTCATATTCGTGATCGGCGACTACGAAAATACCTATGCACCAAATTTGGCGGAAGTCGGTTGAACTTCGAAAATTTCGTCCGCCATATTGGATCCGCCATCTTGAATTTTATAAGTTTAACTTCAGATTCGTGATCATCAGCTCCGAAAACCCCTATATACAATATTTGGTGCAAAACAGCGGTTTTGGCCGCCATCTTGAACCCGCCAAATTGAATTTCATCTGACTATCGGTCCTACGTTTTAGTTAAACTCAATGCGTCACCAGATATAGAGATTCAGCACCCTACATCATTGGCTTCATGTTCATATTCACGATTATTTAAAAAAAAATGGTTTTATTTTACATTTTATTGCTTTAAAGAAGCCACCACATTTAAAAAATGGCGGCAGATGGCGTTAATCTAAGATCAGATTTGAAAAGAGCATGAAAAATTTATGTGGGGTGTGAAGTTTGAACTAAATTGAAAATATTTTTTCAAATGAACACAGCGATTGAAAAACACATGCAATTTATGGCATTTCACCCAGTGACGTATATATGGGAAGATCCGCGGGTCCGGGGCCACCCTAGAGCCATGAAAACCATTACCAAATATCTCAAAGCACGAAACCACATGTATATGTATTGCAAAAATAATTTTTTAGATAGCTCTCAAAATTTGATTTAATTCAGTGTTTATTTCTTCCAAATAGGGCAACAACAACAGGATTGGCCAGGAACAACAGTGACATGTTGATAAGTTAAATTTTCTACTAAAATCCAAAAGTGTTTCTGAACCATGCACGCTGTAGAAATTATGAAAGGTGGTGAAAGGAGAACTTTAATATTTCAAAAACGAAGACAGCTCAAAGCAAAAACCGTTATTTTATATTATTTTCGAGTCGCAAGTATATTATTATATAGAGTCGCAAGTTAAATTATATAAAGGATATTAAAATTGGTCTTAAATCGGCATGGTTAACCATTTTCTTGCAACAAAAAATTTACCCCGACCATCCAACAAAAAAAAACAATATTAAGAGTTAATAAAAAATACTAGTATCTGTTGTGGATATAATTTCCGATGGAGCCAGTTGATAATGAAAAACAAATGATGTGCTTTAGTTTCAAAATTTATTTTAGAATAGAAAATTTTTGTTCAAAGGAAAATTTTCTATTTATGATTAAAAATACAAATACGAAAAAAACTTGGATAAGAATAGTTTTTTCATAACAAGTATTTTAACAAAGTAGAAATATTTTTGTGTTGCTTCAATATTTTCAACACTCCTTCTCAACACAATATTTAAATATTTACAAGTATTTATTTTAAGCCCAATAGTGAAGTAAACTTTGAGTGTTTTAATTTTGATAAATTTTTAGTTAAAACATCTGCTACCATATCGTTTGTAGAAACATAACTTAGGTCTATTTTTCCGGCTTGATATGCTTCTCGTACATGGTGATATTTTATATCAATGTGCTTACTCCGAGCATGGTAAACTGGATTCTTAACTAAATGTTGTGCGCTCAAATTGTCACTAAACAGCATCATTGGATTCTTGAAGTCGTGAATGCCAACTTCTTCGAGTAATTTCTGTAGGTATACTGCTTCTTTAGCTGCCGTAGATAAAGCCATATACTCAGCTTCCGTACTGCTTAATGCGATGGAACTCTGTTTCTTAGATTCCCAAGAGAAAACGCTTCCACCGAGAAGGTATGCATACCCAGTATACGACTTTCGGTCGAGTGTATCACCGCCCCAATCAGCATCGACATAACATTGAATAGGGTTTCCAGTTTTTTTATAGTGAAGCTTCAACTTCGAAGTGTTTTTTAGATATCGTAAGATATGTTTCGCAGCGGTTTCATGCTCAACGTGTGGATCTGTATTTCGTTGCGAAAGTTTGCATACGGAATGCAATATATCCGGTCTTGTTGAAATTGCAAGATACATCAATGATCCAATCAAAGATTGATATTCCGTTTGATTCACTTTCTTGCAATTCTCCTTTGTGCATTTTACTTGAAAACCACCATCTAAAGGTGTTGACACCACTCTGCAGTTCTCCATATCAAATTCTTTTAATATATCATCTATATACCGTTCCTGGCTGAGCTTAATTGCTCCAATTTCTCCTTCACGTTCGATTTCCATTCCCAAAAAATGCTTCAATTGGCCTTTATCAACTAATTTGAATTCATCAGAGATCTTACCTTTTATTTGGCTCAATTGAGATTTATCTGAACTAGCTAAGAGAAGATCGTCTACGTAAACTGCTATAAGATTTATATTTCCATTTACATGTTTAGTGTATAAACAAGGTTCACTTTTACATTGCGTAAAACCAATTTTCTTTAAGACGGAATCAAGCTTTGCATTCCACTCGCGCCCAGATTGCTTAAGACCATAAATAGATTTTTGAAGTTGCAAAACACAATCAGGGTTTTGTTTATCGATAAATTGCTCCGGCTGTTTCATGTAAACTTCATCATGTAATACGCCGTTTAAGTATGCCGTGGATACATCCATCTGATGAAGATACAGTTGGTACTCTGCAGCTAACGCAATGACCATCCGGATTGTTGCATATCGAACAACTGGCGAAAAAGTTTCCTTATAGTTAATTCCATATTGCTGACTACATCCTTTTGCTACTAGTCTTGATTTGTAACGTTCAATATTTCCATTTTTATCTCGCTTTATGTTGAAGACCCACTTACAACCAATAGCTTTTTTACCTTTTGGTAAAGCGACAAGTTTCCACGTGTTATTGTTAATAAGAGATTCATACTCTTCCTTCATTGAATTTTTCCATTCCGTAGATTGCGATCCAGTCAAGGCTTCTTGAACAGTTTGTGGAACTGAAATATTCTTGTCACTCATCGCGTTCAGAACGTTGTATTGCTTCCGTGGACGTCCAGGCTTACCACTTCGAACTAATTTTGGCCTGCCTGGGCCAATCCTTGAAACTCCTTCTGAGTTTCCATCTTCGGTTACCTCTTCTGACATGCAGATAGTTGAAGATGTTGAAGGAATATTATTTGCTATTAAATCTTCATGCTGTCTTTCGTGTTCATAGTTTAAACAAGGACTTTTGTTGAGCTCTGGGTTTATTTCAAAAACGTCTAATAGAACTACGTCACTAATATTTCTATTGTTATTATGAGGAAATATATTTTCAATGAAAACTACATCTCTGCTAACTATCACGTTACGAGTGACGGAATCGAACAAACGATAAGCTTTGGATGTCTCATCATATCCAACCATGATGTACTCCTTACCTTTTGCACAAAATTTTCGATTTTGCTTTTTATCGAGACCAACTGCTAATGATCCAAAAATCTTAAGGTGCTTAACTCAAGCCTTTCTATCTGACCATATTTCATGAGGAGTTTTGTTGATTAACACTTTGGTTGGTGACCTGTTTCGTAAGTAAGCTGCTGTCGCAATAGCTTCCGCCCAAAACGACTCATCTAGACCTGCGTGAAGTAACATACTTCTAGCCATCTCGACTAGGGTGCGATTTGCACGCTCGGCTACACCATTCTGCTGTGGTGTGTATGCGACGGTTAGTTGCCGTTTAATGCCATTTTCCTCTAAATATTTGTTAAACTCTTTATTTACAAACTCGCCACCGTTATCACTTCTTAATATTTTTATTTTTTTCCCCGTTTGGCATTCCGCCATTGCTTTGAAAGATTTAAACTTTTCAAAAACCTCATTTTTCGATTTTATAAAATAAACAAACACTTGCCTTGACATATCGTCGATAAATGTCACAAAATATCGTGAACCACCAAATGAAGCTTTATTAATAGGACCACATACGTCTGAGTGTATTATTTGCAATAAATTTTCGGATCGACTTTCTGATTTTGGAAAGGGTTTAACAGACAATTTACTCTTTATGCATGTCGTACAACTAAAATTGTTTGGACAATTTATCTCTTTTAACCCATGCACTAAACCTTTCTGTCCTAATTCAGTAAGGCTTTGAAAATTCAAATGGCCATATCTATTGTGCCATTGTATAGCATCGTTGTTAACATTATTAGAATAATGGCATGAGTTAGCTTCATCTTCAATAACAAAAAGGTTATTTCTTTTGATACCCTTGATCAAAACTTCGCCACTTTTATCTCTAATTACAGCAACTTCGTTTTCAAACTTAACAGTATGGCCTTTGTTAACCGCTCTACTGACTGACATAAAATTCCCTTGCATACTTGGTACATAAAGCACATCAACTAAGTTTACGGTATAGTTTTTCGATTTAACACATACCTCTCCACGTCCTTGAGCTTCAATGCTATTGTCACCTGCTAAAGAAATTACCTCCTTGTGATCTTCGAATGATGTGAACATATTACGGTTGCAGCACATATGTGACGTTGCTCCACTGTCTATACACCACGTTTGACGATTAAGCATTTCTGTGTCTGCTCCACAAAGAATGGAATAATTTTTTGACGAAGATGCACTCGGCTGCTGTTTTCTAGGCCCTCTACATTTTGCTGCGTAATGACCTCTGCGCCCACAGTTATAGCACTTACCGATAAAGTTACTTGTACTTGATTTTTTCTTGTCAACGCTGTTAGATTTTGCCAAATAAGCCTGTTGACTTTCATCATTATTGCCAGTAGTCATATCACGAACACTTCTTCTTTCGTACTCCTCTAAGATTTTGACTTTTAAAGTACTTAATGTCGGTAACATATCGCGAGTCTCAATAGCGATTACAAAACTTTCATAGGTTTTTGGCAAACTGGAAAGCAAAATGATTACTTGCAATTCATCTGGCAGGCCAACATTAATTTCTGCTAATTTTTCAATAATATCGACGAATGCATTTATGAAATTTGAAATATTGCAACCTTCGGACATACTTAGATTTAACAATTGTTTAAAAAGTGATACCTTTCTGGCAGGACCTCTAGGCTGGTAAATCTGACAAAACTTTTTCCAAGCTTCAAAAGATGTCTTACAATGCCTTACATGATTTATCTGCGACGGTGATATACACAACATTAGAGATGCCAACGCCTTTTCATCTTGCTTGCACCATACAGCCTCTTCTGCTTCTGACTTGCTATCCGCCCTCACATGCTGACCGCTTACGATCTGCCACAATTCCGAATGAATTAGAAGACTCTTCATCTGGACACACCAAGAATCATAGTTCTTTTCATTCAGCTTTTCAATCTGATAAAGAGACGAACTCATTTTGATATTTAATCAAACGCTTATCTTTTTTGAATAGTTAAATGAATGCTTTAGTGGATTCTGGGCCCAGAACCTGTTGTGGATATAATTTCCGATGGAGCCAGTTGATAATGAAAAACAAATGATGTGCTTTAGTTTCAAAATTTATTTTAGAATAGAAAATTTTTGTTCAAAGGAAAATTTTCTATTTATGATTAAAAATACAAATACGAAAAAAACTTGGATAAGAATAGTTTTTTCATAACAAGTATTTTAACAAAGTAGAAATATTTTTGTGTTGCTTCAATATTTTCAACAGTATCGCCTGTGGCCGAAATTCGGCCATATCAAAATTAATATTAAAGTCTTCACTAAGTATCATAGTCACATAAGAAAATTTTTCGGTGAATAGTTTTTTGAGTCTTTTAGAACCTTCATTTAAATAATTCATTAAATTTTCAAAAAAAAAAACTTTCTTTTGAATTGACCCAAAGAGGTGATCCTGCAACATTTCATCTAAACACACCTAGCCTCTTTATGAATGTCAATTATATGAGCTGGTCCTTATATTTTTTCCCCCTTCAACAGCTTTTCTGAACACACTTACCTCATATCTACCAACCTCTGGGTGTCCCCATACAAGAAACACAAAACCTATCGATTATAGTTTATATCTCCTGATTTTAGCCCTAAAGCTGTCAAACATATTAGCTGGTCCTATTATTTTTGCCTTTCAACATTTTTTATTAACACACGTGCCCTTATCAGCCACACTTCTGGAGGTGACCATACAAAAAACACCAAAGCTGTCGATTGTAAGATATATATCTTCCGAATTGACCCCTAAACAAGTCAAATATATGAGCTGGTCCTGGTTTTTGGCCTTCAACATTTCTTCTGAACACATTTACCGCCATCTGCCACCCATGTGGGGGTCAAAATAAAAAAGACTGAAAAGCGTTGCTATGTTTTCTCCTTGCCTGGTAGGTAAATCAGAAATTGACAGTGCAAGAACCATTGACAGTGCAAGCCTTAACAATGCTAAATTAAACAGTGATGATATTAAGGGGGTCTTCTCATTGACCAACTTTTTTTTTCAACTTTTTGCATTTATTTATAGCTTGGGTAGTTGTGAATATGCCCCTAAAAGGATTTTTAGAAATTCGAAATACTTTAGAAGATACAGCCTTTTTTGTGAAGCAAGGTCTGATGGACAAGAAGGTGTGGAGGTAATAAAACCAGCTTACGAAGCGCTGTCGGCAGATAATTTGCTTGAAAGATGCCTTGGATCTGAAACTCAGAATTCCAATGAGTCCTACAATTCTGTTCTTTGGTCACTTTCGCCCAAACACATCAACTCAGGCGCACGCACCATCGAAGTGGCCAATTTCATTGCAACGTGCCTCTTCAACGACGGTTTTATACCCATACTTAAAATTATGGGTTTGATGGGTATTGCGATTGGCAAAAACGCATACGAATACGCACTATCTCGCAATGAAGACAGATTGAACCGATCAGAGACTCGAGCTGCGGCATCATCAAAAGCTGGCAGAACGGCTCGCAGAGCAGAGAGGGCAGCAGAAAGCAGTTTCTACGAAAAAGAGGAAGGTGGCCTGTATGGAGCTGGCATCGCCGACTAATATTTGTAAGTAAAAATTGTCAGCTCTTTAAAAGTGCATTTAAACATTTTTGATTTTTTTTTTTTTTTTCCCAAAAAAATTACTTCAAACTTTAAACGCGTTTATCTCGAACCCACGTTTTTCGAACTGGCGGCCATGATATCTCCAGTTCAACTGAACCGATTTTCATGAAACAAAATAGAATCGACGCAGAATTGTCACCATTCTCGGGTGAACCTCGACCATAATTTTAAAAAATTTTTTACTATTTTTTTTTACACTAAACTACAAAAAAAAAACCCGAAATTGAAATTTTTTTTTTGAATGGCCGCCATTTTGTCAAAAAAAACCACAAAATTAAGCTTGAGGTTCACCAGAGAATTACATCTATACTGATTATAACCCCGTTTTTTTTTTCATTTCAGACGCTCCGGAGACCCGGAATCGTGGCCGCCGTGACGACACCTTTTTTTTCACCACCAACTTTGAAGTCTCATTACTTTTTGAACAGCCCATCGAGGCAAAAAAATTTTTTTATTTACTTTGAACCTTTTGTAATACAATAAATAAAAAAAGTTTTCAATTATTCTTTGCGTTTTCAAATAAGAATTTTTTTAAAAAGGGTCCAAAAAACGGGTTTTGAATGAGAAGACCGCCTTAACAGTGGTGACAATATAGCATTGCTGACGTTAACAGTGCTGACGCGAATTCATAACTTTAACACCTACCAAGAAGTGCTCAACGCGCCTAAAGAAGTTTTTACTTCAAAAAGCAACAAAAACGACAATGCCACACAGCTCTGTTGAAGTGTCTGAGTCACACTTCCATTGTACTCTTGAGCGCAATAGAATATCTATATATATAAAAATAAAATGCATTGCGTATGAAATTGATGTTCTCTGTAATGCGCGAACAGATTTTGTTTTTTGATTCCCATGAATTTCCCATGAAAGGTGGCGTCAATACGAAGGTTTTTAAGTATAAACGGTTTTTGTATGTGTATTGTTTCATGAGTTATAGGCATTTGAACATGTTTTTGTGCGTAAATGGTGTAAATGGGGACATATTTGCAAAAAGCTATATCTTGGTAAACATGGGTACAATTGGTACAGACGTGAGTAGGGTAATTTTCAAACACAGTAGAAAAAGTGGGCTGAATAAGTCAAAGGGGCGTGGTACTATAAATAAATAACTATATCTCGGTAAACATGGGTACTAGGGTATTGGAATAAAATAGCAAGAAATACTCAAGAGATTTAAACGCAAAAACAGCATCGATGTTATTTTATTTAAAAAAAGGTTTAAAAAACACGCCCTTATATTGAAAAAACAAAAAAACACGTGAACGGATAAGCCGATTTGAAAAAAAGGGTATAAAATTGTTTTGTATTAGATTTAGATTAGAAAAACAAAATGTCTATGCCTACCTGATAAGCCTTTTAACATTGAAAAACAAAATTAGAAGTGAACCACTGAATCGATTTGAACTAAATATGAATCAAACAATTCTGATTGCATTTGGATGACACTATTTAGAAACGCTCACAATATTGAGAAATTTAACAAGAGAACGGCTTAATCGATTTGCAGTTTGCAGATTTGCAGTTTACCAAGTCAGCCTGTCCCGCTCACCTTATTTCAAAAAAACAATAAGATGTGAACAGCTGGCCGATTTCCGCAAAAATGAAATCAATTAATTTTTTTTTAATTTTATAGAGTTGTTTGATCCTTTTATAGAGTTGAATCCTTCTTAATTGCAATTTTTAAATATAAGAAAATAAAAATTCAATTCTGTCTTAAAAACGATTTTGAAAAAATCTTTTTTTTATAAAAAAAAATCTCCCCTCAAGATGTCGCCAAAAAAGTGACGAAATGTCGGGACAAAATTGAACTTTTATTTTTTATATTCGGCCGAGCAACTCTATAAAATTAAAAAATATATTCACATTAAAACTGGCCCCAAAAAATTAACTGAAATCAATTAAGTCTGTGTGCCATTGCGATTAACATCCCAGCAAAAAAGTGCTTCCAAAAGAAGGTAAAGTGGAAGGGAAAGTATTGAATTCCATCCACTTTTATACCCAGAAGGCATTCTTTCAACATATGCATGTAATTGGGTCATTCTCCAGAAGTGCTTCCAGAATGTTTTCAAAGGAAGATTTCTTTGAGGTATTCTATGAAAAGAGTGATCGTTGCTATCAACCGACCGAAGACTTTAGTTGAGTATAATCTATCTATATACATAAAAATTAATGTATTTATGTATATATGTGGGCGTGTATGTCTGATATAGACTCCGAAACCGCTAAGCCAATTTTTATGAAATGGGAAACTGTATCAAAGTCTCGCGATTTACTTTAAGTTTGGTGCCGATCGAACCAATGGGCAGACATTAGACAAGAGCATGCCACCTCCCCTTGGAGTTATAGGTCGCAACCTCGAATATCGGCATCAAAAATCAACAATGAATTCAAAATATGCCTGCAGAAAATCGTTAGTGGTTCAACGAACAATTATTAATAATATTTTTTTCGGCTTAACAATCTTTTTCAGTTAAAGTCATATTATTAAAAACATTCACACAAAAGTGTTGAAAGTTCAAAAATTTTATTGTTAATTTTTTTTATGCAAATTTGATACCATGACTAAAAAACATTCAATTACCCATAGAAATCACTGTATAAAGTGTTATTAAAAAAATTGTTTTAATCATGGTATCAAATTTGCATGAAAAAAATTATAAATAAAATTTTTTTAACTTTCAACACTTTGTGTGAATGTTTTCAATATGACTAATTGAAAATGATTGCTAAGCCGAAAAACCATTTTTAATAACTGTTTGTTGAGCCACTAATGTTTTTCTGCAAGCATATTTTGAAGTCATTCTTGATTTTTGATGCCAATATTCGAGGGTTTTCATTAAATTTTCGTATTATTCACCTTTCGTCGCCTGCAGTTAGCAGGTTATGACTTTATTTGAAATGCGGTTAAATGTTTTATGACTTTTTATAATTTATTGAATGGAGCTGCGGATCATGTTAAGAATTTTTGAAATTTCTGCGAAACTTTTTCCTATTTTATGATGACAAATCGCCAATTTATGTTCTTCAATTGGTGTTTCCTTAATGATTTAAGTTGTCGCAAGAAAATTTCGAAAAAGTCTTTGGAAATCTTAGAAAACAATCTGCATAACGGTATCTATCCCATTTTATGACGAAAATCAAGTTTTTCGCCAAAATTGAAACAAATTTATCAACTGTACGATTTTAAGTGACACCACTCTTTCGCTCGAGTCAAGTTGCTGCTATTCTTTAAAAAAAAAACCCAAACTGCTTTTTGTAAATTTTTTAACATATTAATTATATATATTGCATTAACATACTTTTCCATAAAATTTTGCATTTAAACAATTTTTTATTTAGGAATAATTAAATAAAATGTCAGCCTAAACTTGCTCTACGATTTCAAGTGACACTCACTGTATATGTAAATATAAATACATATTTGACATGGCGTAGCGTCTTTTTTCATACTTTTTCGACGTTTAAACAAAGTTGGGCTGTGAAACTGTCATTCGCTGTCACAAAACACCCTGGTACTCAAGTATTCAAAGAAAAATTGTTGAAGGTAATTACTTTTTTTAGATTCCCCTAGAACCAAGAGGTATTTACGCCACTGATGACACCTAAGCGAAATATTTGTCAGTTTCAATTCTGATTCCAAGAGCATTTGGTTTCTACAACAACCTCGAATAATTCTTTTGTAACATTTATGAATTAAAGTCGGACATAAGAGTTTACAAAGACTTTTATTCTTAAAAATATTTTATAAGTCTTATTTAAAAAATATAATATAAAAAACTTTTATTTAAAAAAAGTCAGTTATAAGTCTTTTGAGACATTTATATTTCAAAAGTCTTTATAAAAGTCTTCATTCTTTAATTTTTTTAAATCCATTCAGAGGTTTTTTTTATAAAGACTTCTATCGAGGCTTTTAAATACAACAGTCTCAAATAACTCTTATAACTGATTTTTGAGACAAAAAACTTTAAAGACTTTTATATAAATTTTTCTCGGAATAAAAGTATCAGATGGCTCATATATTTGAACGTCTTTGAATAGAAGAAAAAAATTAAGAATAAATTTTATTTTTAAGCTCAGTATGCTGCAGAAACAAAATTCCCAAAAGAAGTACATTGAGTTTTTGACAGCGAACAGGCGGCAGCGAAATTTTTAAGCGGGTGTTGAAGGAAAAAATGTGTTCAGTGCTGCCAAGTTCACAATCATGTGTGGTGAGTTAAAATGTCAAAACTTAGCTGGCAATTAAATGCCCTTTTATTTAATTGGCGCGGAAATTTGACATTCAACACTAAAAATATAAGCAGTAATTAACAATAAAAAAAGCAGTTGAATTTGTTATTAAACAAATTTATTTAGTTTATTAATGCGAAGTCT
Source organism: Coremacera marginata (assembly GCA_914767935.1). Taxonomy (NCBI): domain Eukaryota; kingdom Metazoa; phylum Arthropoda; class Insecta; order Diptera; family Sciomyzidae; genus Coremacera; species Coremacera marginata. The sequence continues at coordinate 113,062,532 of OU612047.1, read as the reverse complement.
TGCCTTTTAAAAAGCGTAAAATTGCAGCAATAAAAATATGAATCTGTCAACCAGAACAGCTAGTGCTTTTCTCCACACAAAAATTTTGACTCTACACCAAAATTTCTCGTGTAGAATTATATGCTCAAAAATTTTCATTCCTACAGAATACTAATAATCCGATAGGCAGCGTTGCAATTTTTCAAGGATTTCTGAAACGATATATGTTTGTTTAAGTACAATAAATTATCAAAACAAGCTTCAGCTGGTAGCGTCTTTCTGAAGCTGGCTGTGAAAAAATGTTAACTATGTAAAGAAAGAAAAAAAAATCATTTCTGAAGTCTCGAAAATTTTTAGAGTTGTTTGAATTTTTAGAGTATGTTTGGAAAAATAACAAACAGCTGCATTAAAAAATCTGCATTACTCGTCTGCTACCGTTATGAACCGGTATTAAAAAGTGAGGTTAGAAAATTATTTCTGAAGATACGAAACTTATATAGCGTATTTATAACACCTTCAAAAAGATAAAAAAAATAATCAGCTGTGCTTCTACTTAAGGAAAAGTCTTCAGCAAGAGGGTTAAAGGTCCGAAGTGTTCAGCTTAAAGCAATTTATTTAACTAACAAACTGACGTTCTTTCCACTTTTATCTCTTCATCTGACTACTGATTTCATTAAGTATCTATATTATTATTTTTTGCGCATTTTTTGTGATGACTATCAAATCTATACTATAGATGCGATTTTCATAAATACAGTAGCAATTGAAAGGTCTTGCTCTGTAGATGTGCAATAAGGTCTTATTTTTTCTTAAATATTGTTTGTTTAAAAAAAAGCTAAAACAAATTTCTATGAAAAGAAACCAAATTTCTTTGTGATGCCTAAAAGTATGTAATGGTTTTTTATTATAATGCTATGATAAGTACTACATGGCCATATAAACATAGAACATAGGACATAACAGAAACAGAGAAAGTTTCTATGAAATCCTTGGTTCAAAGCAAAATTACCAATCACTAGATATTTTTTATTTAGGCGTTTTAACGCCACACGGGATAACTAGTAGTATTTAATCTGTTATATGTAAAAATTTCAATATTTTTTTAATTGATTTAACCCTGATTTTGTCAGTTTAAACTCTTTTTTATGATGATGTTTTTTCACACAAGTATATTTTTTAACTAAATCAAGAAAATAAAACAGAATAATTTACTAATTTAAAAATAAAACTAATGTTAAAATGCAGTTTATTAAAAAAACACAGGTGCGTCATTGGACAAACGAGAGAAGCGAAGCTTTTTTGCAGTTACATATATTTGATAGCTTAATAATTTGTTTCTTTTTAATAAATTAACTTTTAAATTCAAAAATTTTAAATAACATAAAAAAAAATACATTTATACAGAAAACATATTTACTGCTTATTTTTTTATTGTTGAATGTCAAATTTCCACGCCAATTACATATACGGGCATATAATGCCAGCGACTCTTCATTTTAACTCTCCACACATGGTTGTGAACTTGGCTGCACTGAACAAATTTTTTTCCTAAAACAGCGTACTACCTAGTGAAAAAATCTGTCGAAAATTTTTCAGACTTCACTCCAAGCAAATCACAGAACGAGGAGCAAAAAGTTTCCCTTCAAAAATATATATTAAAGAACGCAAACGAAACAAAATTTAACCAACATTTTAGATACCTTGCCAATGTCATACATGCGTTTGTTAATTCCATATTTATTGATATCATTTATTTTTTTGCTAATTGCTAATTTTCTTTGTACCAACAACACCACAAACGCATTCACAATACAAAAACACCGATGCTGAAGACACCTTGTGGCAAATAAAAACAAATTTTTTTTAGTTGTAGCATAGCAAATACACAATCCTCTATCTATTGATAGATGGTGACGATCTACTGCAGCATAGCTTCTGTTATAATTAATACTGAATTAACAACTATTTTTAACAAGTCTTTGTGGCCTGGTGGATAGTGTTTCGGACTCTCATTTAAGAGGACACGGGTTTGATCCCCACGGGCGGGCCAAGAAATATTTTTAGTATTTAATATTAAAGTATTAAATTTTCTTGTTGTAATAAGCGCAACAAAAATCATGTTGATCATCATCAAATTTCCAAAAAAAAAATCTGTTGAAAATTTTTCAGATTTCACTCGAAACAAATTACAGAACGAGGAGTAAAAAGCTTCGCTTCAAAAATATAAGTAAATAGCATTGGTTTACTTAAGGCCAACAAGTGCTTGAATTATCTTAAATATTCATGACATTTTTAATATTTTATGTGTTTCATTAAGTATAGTATTAAATCTGTTATATGTAAAAATTTCAAGATTTATTAAATTGATTTAGCCATGATTTTGGTAGTTTAAATATCTTTATGATGGTGTTTTTTTCAAACAAGTATATTTTTTGACTAAATCAAGAAAATATTTGTAAACAGCATAATTTACTAGTTTATAACTAAAATTAATGTTAAAATACAGTTTATTTAAAAAAAATTAAGTAAATATCATTGGTTTACTTAAGACCAATAAGTGCTTAAATTCTCTTAAATATTTATGACATTTTTAATACTTTATATGACATTATATGTCAAATATTCATTAAATATACAAGTTATAAATATTTTACTTTTTAGAGTTGCACTCTCATATGCACTCTCATTCGCCTCATATCGTAGGTTCTTACCATACCTGAGCATTCTAGAATATTCCAATCAGACGAATGGTTTTTTAAAAAATTGAGCATCCACTGACAAATACCTTTAACTGAGTTCATTAAAGTAGGTGATCAACGACATCATTAAAGAAGAGCTTATACAGGTCTGAATTCCTTATTATATGTTTGAAATCATAAATTATATTGCTTAAAATCGGAAATTGAAAAAATTGGGTGGCTTGATAGTTATTTATACAATTTTACATTTACAGACCTATTTTTGAAAATCTACAATTGTAAACTAGTATTTTTCATATTTCTATGTGTTTGTTGTAATTTTTTGATTTCAAAACAAAATTTTAATCTTAAAAATAATAAGTTTTGATAAAAATTGTCAGCTACTTTTCATATATTGACCTTTTCATTTACAAATTTTTTCTTTTTTTTGAGCTTCAAATTTTATTTTGAAGTCAAAAACTTACAACAAACATGTAGAAATATGAAAAGTACTGGTTTTCTATCGTAAATTTTCAAGAATAGGTCTGTTAAACACTTACTTAAGCAAAAAACCTAAGTTAGTGATATTTGCTTTTCTGAACTGATACAAGAAAACTGGGATGATTTTTTTCTTTTGAGACCATCTCTTAAAATATATTGAATTTTCTTATGTCAGCAAGCACGTGTCGAATGCACAGTGTTCTCTCAATCAAGCGGGACAAAATAAAAAAACTGCAAGAAATAAATTTAATTTCTCTAAAATACAGCATATAAACACACAAAGCCATGTCAAAAGTTTCAGAATGATTGCTTATCCGTTATATTTACAACGGCAGTCGAAAAACTGTTTTTGGTGTATTTTTAAATTATTTCTTAGCCTCAAGTAAGCAGTTTTTGTGTTAAACGTGTTGATTATGCGAGGCATATAGATTAATATTCAATACAAGTAGCTTAATAAGTAGCTTATTGGAATGAAAGCAAAAAATTAGGTTGCATTTTGTTAGAATGCCATAAACTTAAACCACATCTGTACGCAATAAGATTACATTTTTACCAAGTTTGAGTCCCGTAGATAAAACATACTTACATTAAGCTGCAACTTTTTGCAATTTTTTTTTTAAATTATAACTTTATTTCTTAAAAACTCTAAAAGGTCCTACAAAATGACAATACCTCTCGATTTTAAAATTTTTTGTTTCAAGGTTGAACATTTAAAAATATTATGATTAAATATTTAAAAGTGTATTTTTCAGTAAGGCTGTCATATTCTACATTTTATCTTCCTATCTTGCCGGCTCATAAAACATTTGTTTATAATTTATCGCAATTTTTTTACCAATTGTATAAAATTGTGTAAAAAATAATTCAGTTTTATTTTTTTTATTTTTAATATGCAAGTTAACTCATTTTCTACGCGTGCACTTAAAAAAATACTTTGGCCGGTAAAAAAATACTTTATTACACCTGGCCAGTAATAAAACTCACGACTTGAACTATTTAACTTATAAAAAAATGCAGATGTTGCATTTTCCCACCTTCCATGCTAGGTATCTCGCACACGCATCCGGCCGCTGTTTCCAATCGTCACATACGGCGCCCACATTACTCCTTCTGTCTGTGTTGATTAAATATTGTCCAGCGCTGATTAAGTGTCGGCCGTCGTTGACTCTTCCCTCCTTAAAAATCTGCGTCCCGCAGAATACATTTCAGCTATCTTGTTTTATTGGTGATGTACTTCTTCGACCCGAATGACCGCTGGCACGACGTTTGGTAGGTTAAGGCTGCGATTAGATTTCCACCAAAAAAAAATGTTGCGACTAGGACGAGACCAAGGATAGCTGCTAGGTCTGAACACATAGAGAGCTTTACTTTTTTAGTCAGATTACCCAATTGCACGATGTTGTTGAACGTTGCTCCGTTTAGATAAGCCACGTCGATTTTATCCGTTCCCTTGGTTACGTTCGTGAGCAGCTGTGGAAGAACTTGGACTCTGGTAATTGTTGATGATGAGAAGATTCTTTCTTTTACATGAATTGTTTCGTTTTCCAATTGCACGATGTAAGTGCCATCTAGATGCCTTCAAAAGTTTGCAGAGCTGACTATTCCTTTAAAATTTGACAAAAAATTGTATGTATATATGTACCGCAAACAAGTTCAACAAATTCTTCCGTGTTGGTCTTGAAGAGACAATTAGCGTTACCGCCCTTGATTATTCTTACCACACAACTATCCTCTGGAATTCTACTAAGTGATGCCGTTTTGCAGACTTTTGAATTTTTGATAGGGAGACATCCTGCTTTTACCCCGAATGTTTCCTTCTGGCTTACAAACATCTTAGTGAACGGGATATCCACCTGACTGTTGTTCATCCCAGCGGCTCGTGCGAAGATATGATTGCAGTTTTCCTGCTGAACCTTTGGTAAAGAAACATTGTATCGTTAGCGAAAATTGTTGGTATGGCCTCTATCTCGTTTTCGTAAGGAAGAGTCTCAACTTCAGTTAGCACTTTGCTCATTTCCTCACTGTCCAGAAGATTTGTGTTGACTATTCCGCTTCAAGCCATTTGGTATGCTCGGATGATTTCTTGGATCTGGTCCCACAAGATAAACGATTTTTCTAAAAGGTTTTGCTCCAGTTTGCTGACAAGTCGGTCGTCTATGCCGTTGTGCATCATCAGTTCAGTTGTGCATCATCAGATCAGTTTATTGTAGTTGGTGATTGCTTCGTGCGTCATTTTAAACAATCCCTTGTTAATCTTATATTGCTGGTTGTTGTTTTCTACAATAGACTGTTCATTACGCAAGACGGAGTCCCAATTCACTGCGTCTGGACTTCCGGCCAACCACTTCCACGCTGATCCTATCCAATTAATAGAACGGGTTTCCCTCTGTTTCCTACCCTTTAATTCGTGGAAACCCACTCGAGTAAGGTGATATTGTAGCAGTGAAAGCGTATCGTCTGTAGCTGATATGTTCTTTGATGCTTCACTAATCTCTGATGTGAGCTTCTCAAATCGCGCCAGGTCGATAACATGAACGGGGTTGAAATGGCCATTAAGGATATAACCGTTACCTTTCCTTAAGGTTACTAGGGGAGAATTGTACTCGTAAAGATGGAGAGCGCATGCTGTCTTCAGGAAAAGTATTCTGCAATGATGGTGAGCCCTAGCTTTGGTGGTGGTTGGTGATGACAGAGTGGAACCTTAGGATATCTTATAAGTAATTATAGAAGTATTTATTGTGATATAATGTTCGGAATTCTTTTAATTATGAAAATAAAAAATTATAATATTATTCTGAAAGTAAAGGGTGATTTTTTAAGAGCTTGATAACTTTTTTTTTAAAAAAAACGCATAAAATTTGCAAAATCTCATCGGTTCTTTATTTGAAACGTTAGATTGGTCCATGACATTTACTTTTTGAAGATAATTTCATTTAAATGTTGACCGCGGCTGCGTCTTAGGTGGTCCATTCGGAAAGTCCAATTTGGCTATCGTTCGATGCTAACAAACTTTTTGTTGCCAAAAATGGAAGAACTGAACTTGGTTGACATGTGGTTTCAACAAGATGGCGCTACATGCCACACAGCTCGCGATTCTATGGCCATTTTGAGGGAAAACTTCGGAGAACAATTAATCTCAAGAAATGGACCGGTAAGTTGGCCACCAAGATCATGCGATTTGACGCCTTTAGACTATTTTTTGTGGGGCTACGTCAAGTCTAAAGTCTACAGAAATAAGCCAGCAACTATTCCAGCTTTGGAAGACAACATTTCCGAAGAAATTCGGGCTATTCCGGCCGAAATGCTCGAAAAAGTTGCCCAAAATTGGACTTTCCGAATGGACCACCTAAGACGCAGCCGCGGTCAACATTTAAATGAAATTATCTTCAAAAAGTAAATGTCATGGACCAATCTAACGTTTCAAATAAAGAACCGATGAGATTTTGCAAATTTTATGCGTTTTTTTTAAAAAAAAAGTTATCAAGCTCTTAAAAAATCACCCTTTACATAGGTTAAAATATTATTCAATAAAAGCCAATATATCAATAAAAAAATATTAAAAATTAATTAAAATTTCAATTATTGTTCATTATTCTGCAAAATATTAAAAATTTGTTTATATTAAATCATCAATAAAATTACCTAAATTAGAAAATATTAAAAATTAGTTTAAATTGAGACATTGTAAACAATTAAAACAACATTGTTACTCTGAAAATATTAAAAATTAGTTATATATTAAGACATTATTCTGGAAAATTGTTTAAAAAATAGTTTTGAATGAAAACGTTGTTCATTATTATTCTGAAAAATATTAGTTTTGAATGAACAGTAAAAGCTAGCAAAATACTAAATATTTAAAGATGCAATTTTCAAGTATTTATTTTGAAAAGCATGAACTTTTGTCTACCGGGAGTCGAGCCCCGGTGATTGCTCACCCATGTTTTGCTAGAGCCAAGCTTGTGCTTTTAGTGTTTCTATTACTAATGATTTTTGGTCCATTTGGGATGTTTTATTTATTTCTTTACTTTGAGATTTTTAGTGCAATTATACATGGGCTTTATGGATTCTTCGCCCAGACATTGTTGCGACTGTGACCTTATTGTCAGCAGCTACTACTTCTTTCTTATAAAGGGGGCTTTTGTTTGCTCTTAATTTTTTTGCCTTTAACAAAAATTACATCACCCCCATTATATTTTAGGAGTTCCGATCTTTTAGAATTAATTCTTAAATTTCTAAGTTTTTCATTTTGTTTTATAAGTCCCCTCAAGTCTTCGTTTAGTTTTTCCTGTTAAAGAAGATATCGCTCGGTATTTTCGTCGTAACAGAAAGAATGGAGTTATTATACCTGTCCACAGACACAACTCCGCCAGGTCTAGCTTGCGCCTGCCTGTCCCAAGCCAGGATAAAGGAGGAGGGTTGTTTGTAGGATACGTCCTGCAAACGTAAAAACTGATAGGGCCAACCAAGAGTTTGGGGTGGCGCCCATTTTGGTAGCAGGTCATATTCGGTGTATCGATATGAAACAAGCCTGCGAAGGTATATCAATTGGCAGTCTTTACCCGTCAGATGGGGTAGACCCTATCTATCCACCGCATGGAGACATTAATTCGGCTGGAAACAATGGTTGTGAAGTGTTGGCATGCGTGTATAAAAGTGTCAACTCTTCGGCTTTCCGAAGTGTTGCTTGTCAAGAGTTTGACTCGCACCCTCAAACTGACACGGCAGTCACTAAGGGAAGTGTTGACATTGGTTGTTATACCTAAGGGTTCTCATACTGAGCACGACAGTCCCTGAGAACAATGGCCAATACTCTATGTCTGGATGTTGAAATCCGAACGGCCAGAGTAAGAGTGGCAATTGCAAAGGTCCTCCAGAGGAGGTACCGGTCATGCGAAATAATTTCCAGCTGAGTCTGCAACTGCAAATTGTTAGACTTTAAGTGCTCATTGAGCACAGTCATGTATAAGAATGCATTTTTTCGTAATTGCATTTGTGTATTCTTGGTCTTTTTGCGGGGATGTTGTGGATCCTCATTTGACGGGATCGAGTTGCCCAGATGACTGTCGTGGGCTGGCCCTTCGGGGAGTCTCGTACTGGTTGTGGTTGTGTGAATGCTACACAGGTCAAGATTGACCGGCGGGGTCACGCATTGGTACGACCGGGATGGTACTCGTATATCCGTCTTAATATGCAAGAGATTGGGTAGGTCTCGTCTCCACCAGTAGATGGATGGAAGTACGTCGCTACGGAAGTCTAAACTGGTACTGCTATTACGGGCAGTATGTAATTTATTAATTTATTAATTTATAATGCTCCTAATCAGCAGGGCACTGGGTGATGCTTTGTGTTTGTGAAGCAGCTTCCATGTTCGTGTTGCCATACCGGATCCCCCATATGTTTTACTTGTTTTAAAACATAAACGGGTCCGTGTTGTGGTACAATGCAAAGTTCATGGTTGTCTGTTTCATGAACTATTACCCTAGGTTTTGGATAACCCAAGTTGCTTAAGCCTTACGGCAGGTGCACAAGCGTGAGGTTTCATTTTTTAAACACCTAAGTATTTCAAGAATAGTTGAATGTGCCCTTTCAAATTGCCCTTTCACTTCACTCCTTTGCGTGGGTGTTCGGCAAAATTCTATTCCTAGAGATGACAAATAATTTGTTATCAATGGACTCGACAACCTCCTCTCATTGTCGGTTACGATAATTCTAGGGACAGTGAATAATGCAATAATATAATGAGTTTTCTTTTTAAATGAACAGCAGATTTATTCTTAATGTAAAATAATTTTAAAAATTTTGAGAATTTGTCTATGAAATAAACTTCATACCCTGAATTTATAATATATGTCGAGGTGAAGTATTTCACAGGCATAAGACGGTATTGGTGTTGCTTGAGGCTTAGGTTTCTGTGGATGTCTTTCGTATTTGTTTAAGCGGCAGATCTCACATTGTTTGGTGAGTGTCCTGATTTGTTGACTCATTTTGGAAAAATAGTATTTCTCTAATATCTAATCCTTGTTTTCCCTAGGGTTCCTATGCGCACTTTTATGTTCTGATTCAATAATTTCGAAAATTTTTTCCTCGTTGGTGACATCCGCGACTTCTCTTTGAGTAATGCGAATTTTATATTTGGAAAAATGGCTGATATAAACGTCCTGCAAAAGTTGAATGCACTCCTCAGGTATTTTGATCCCGATTATGACATTTGGTATAAGAAGTTCTCTTAAGTAACGTCGACGAGACATGACTTCGGTGGTACCTGCTATGTGGTTCTATATGGCTATGCAGCTCCCTTTTTCCATGCCTAAATGTTATTTGGTCTCGAAACACGTTTAAAGGGGCTTCAATATGCGGTATTACATCTGAGCTGTCTTTTTCAGCACTGTGCATGGTTGAGCTTGCTGTTATTGTATCCTCGCCTTGATCATTTTGCCCTTCATTTGCTGTTTGCGTCTCTTCCCCATTGCTCAATGTTCCAAGTGGATTCACATTTTGCTCCACAACCAAAGTAGACAGATGATTTTGATCAATCTTTAGTCTAGAGAGGTCATCGGCTACATAGTTTGATTTACCTGTTTTATAAATGAACTCGTGGTTATACTCCTCTATGCACTCTAAATCAATAAAAATGCTATATTTCCGACTGTTTCGATTGTATGAGACTAAAATTTGGTAATTCAGTTCGTATGGCTACTTCCGACAATTTCACCAAAACTGGGTTTTCACGCCCTCTTTTACCGCCCCCAAATCAATGAAAATGTTATACTTTAGACGGTTTTGGTCGTATAAGTTGCTGAAATTTGGTTGCTTACCGTCTGCAACTGTACTAAAAATGGACGTGGTGGCACTATAATTACGCCCACTTTTAAGAAACTTCTTGGCCAATTGCGCTGGCGTAGATTCTTTTTGAACACGAAATGGCACCAGAAATCAATAAATTTCTACGAGTATATTTCAGATAAGCGCGGGGTCAAGCGAAGCGCGTCGGGTATAAGCTAGTAAGACATAAATAATGAAAATTTAATTTTAAAATAAATTTCAATCTGTTTAAGCTCCGTTTGCTGCTCTTACTTGATCTTGATCTTTGTTTTTTGAAGCTGCTACACTTGTTGAAGGTGTTTCAAATGCCTTTTATAAATTTTTTTTCTTTTGAAACTAGAGATACAAGCTGGACAATTGACGGATATTCGGCTTAAATTGAATAGTAACTCAATATCCGGTATCCGGCCGGTTGGATAGTTTCTTAAAATTATTTTATTTAAATAAATCTTGTTTAAGTAAATAAAAATTAAATAGGAACTAATTATGGTGCCTATTTTTTTATCTTTTGTCTTAAGCACAGATATGCTATAAATAAAACAAGCAATATTTAATTTAAATTGATTGACTATAAAAATGCTAAAAAATAATACTGGTTGCGCCGCAGAAAAAAATCTTATTTATTTATTTATAATTGTATTAAAATTTTAAGACAAACAGAAAATCAAAGCTATAACAACAACGGTATTAAGCTCTTGATCTTAATTTGGTCACCCTGTGTTATTCTTGTCAAAGAACCCTGGACAGCCGCTGAGGGTACCTCAGATGGAAAAAATGTAACGATCCAGAAGGCTCGTTGCAGCGGAGTTGTCTTCACCGTGTTTTGCACGCATTTTGTGGCAGGTAAGTCAAAATGGCACTTAAGTAAAATTTTTTAACTGCCAAAAATTGGCAGTTATCTGATTCGTTTACCTGCCACAGAAGTGGCCCATAAGTGCGATTCACACAATTCCCTATTTTTACAACCAAAACTTAAAAAAAAAAAATAAAAATATTCTTTTCATTTATTTTTTGTTAATAAAACCACATAAAGGTACTTCAGGAAGATTTGCCTATTGCATAGACTCTTTTGAATGAACCCTTAGAATTACAAAGAAACAGCAATGTTATTCTAGCTTTTTGGCTCTTGTGGCCTGTTGGTTGACAATCTGGACGGTAGTAAGTTCTTGAAGGTAAAGCTTTGTAAAATAAACCGCTTTCATCGGCATTCATTATATCTTCGGGAAGATATTTATCTATGAGGTTTGGCAAAATAGTTTTACAATAAGACACCGCATTTTCTTTGCTTTTGGAATTTGCTTCACCGTGAATTTGGCCTACTTTTATATTTTACCGTTTCTTCCATCTAAATAGCCAATTTGAATCGGGTTCCAAACCTACGCCTAGCTGGATAGCAAACTCCTCGGCTTTATTTATGAAGATTAAGCTCATCAAAATACCATACTTTTGCCTCTGTTGGTCATACCAAACTGCTAGCGAATTTTCAACGTTCTCATATAAACCCTTTCTTTTTCGTTTTTGTGAAGATTTTTTGATTCAACGGCAAACTGTCTAATTTCCTCCTTGTTTCTAATTATTCGGTACAATGTTGCAATTTCACAATTATATTTTACACAAATGTCTTTCTTCTTTACGTTTTCTTCACAATCTTTTAAAATATTCAATTTTTGTTTTAAAGAAAGTGATGTATGTCATCTTTTTTTTTGACATGGTTTCACATCAACCTGCAAATGTAAACTAAACAATGCAACTGCTGACGAAAACAAACAAAAGCACCCTTTCGTCTGATCCAAGGCGAATTCATTATAAGGTGCGAGCATAAGCCCAGATGTTCGAGTTGACTTACACAATATGAATTGTCAAATGTTGTTTACATATTTTTTTGCATTGCATTTGCATGGTTGATTTTGACAATTCATTTTGTCCGAATTCGCTCAACAACACCAACATCAGCTTATGCTCGCACCTTAAAATGAATTCGCCTTGGTCTGATCTATTGTTTTGATTTATACTAGGAACTCACATACATACACACTGTTTTTTTTTTTTTGTTTTTTTTTAAACCAAGAGAGAGTTATAAAGAGAATGAGAGAATTATAGAAAGGCTGCGAGCATTCTAACAAAAACAAACTACATACATAATTTTCGTTAGCAACGGTTGCAAACATTTTGTGGCTGTTAAATGACAAATCATCAATGAATATGGGATAATAATTTCAAATATTTCTGGCAGCTAACTTAAATTGGCACGTATGAAATTGGCACTTAAACAAGTACATTTCATACGAAATTGAAGCAATGAGTGACATTTTGTGGTTTTTGGCAGGTATCTCAAATTGGCAGCTAAAAGAGTGGCAGTTAAGTCAAAACTACTGTACACGTGGTGGCACTAGAACAAGGATTGCCTGCAGATGGAATACTAAAAAGAGATAATCTGTGGAACAGAAGTATTACAAACACAAGGGAAAAAGTGGTCACAACAATGTACGATACCAACGGAAAAATATTTACAATGCTACCCTTAAGGCAGGAAAAAGAATTAGGAAAGGTAACATTACCCCCAAAAGAAAAGGAAAAATTAGTTTATTACAAAGATTAAATTGATTACAAAGTGAAGACAAAGATTCCGGTAGTAGTAAGTACATAAGCAGGAAATTGCGCCTGGAGCTTATTTAGGAGAAAGTTTAACCAACGTTATTAACGATGCATATGTATCAGTTTTGAAGTTAACTGAGTTAACTGAAAAGGATACGACCATACTGAAACATTATAAACCAACATTTTCGAATTTAAATATAATCAAAAAGGAGAATAACATTATACATAACGTGATGGAGCATAACATAATACAGAGAATCAAAAAATTGACAGAATTAATTAAATTAAACACGAATTTAAACGCAGAGGAACGGTCCTCAATATAAAATTTAATAACTTCATACCATGACATTTTCTTATTAGAAGGGGGTGAATTGTCATACATTCCATTGTTTAACCACAAAATTAAAATCCAAGCAGATCAGCCTCTGATAAACCAAAAACTATATAGATTAAAACAGACCAATTGGGAGGAAATTCAAAATCAAGTAGAGTAACTCTTGAGGGACGACATAATTAAGCCAAGCAAGTCACATTGGAATTCACCATTCCTATAAGTGTCAAAGAACGCCGGGAGTGACGGAAAGAAAAAGTGGAGGCTAGTCATAGATTTTAGAAAGGTAAATGACGCCACCATCAACAAGTTTTTCCGATTCCAAGAATTTTTTAACTCTAAATTTGGCCAGTGGGTCCTCGTGAATAAATGCGAGAAAACAGCTTTCAGTACAGCATTTGGTCATTATGAATTAAATAGAAAGCCATTTGGACTCACCAGAGCTTCAGCGACTTTCCAAAGATTGATGAATCATATACTGACGGGACTGCAAGGAATAGCCTGTTTTGTATATTTAGATGATGTAGTGATTTATGGCAAAAACTTGTAGCAGCACAATAAAAGATTAGCAAAAGCATTCCAGAGACTAGGGGAGAATTGTTTAAAATTGAATACGGAAAAGTGTCAGTTTCTTGGTAGACAAATTTCATATTTAGGACACAAATGCTCTGAATTGGGGCTTTACCAGAACCACAAAAATTGGAATGCATGAAGAATATTCCAATACCAAAGAATAGAAAGGAGGTTCAAGCATTTTTGGGCTTAACCAATTATTACAGGCAATTCATAAAAAATATGTCGCAATTGGCATCTCCTGTAAAAAAGAACGCAAAGCTTTAAGGGTCAGATAAGTGTCAAGAAGCATTCGAAAAAATAAAAGAAGCTATAACTCCATCACCAGTTTTTCTGGTGATTTTTTTTTCTTTCTTCTGATGAAGACGATTTTTCTAAGTACAATGTTTGTGTTGCAATACCAGTTGCGGAGGGGAGCACCGTGGCAAAAGCTTTTTTCAATGAGATTGTGACTCGTCACAATGTGCCAAGGATATTAATAACCAATGTAACGAACCCTCCAGTTCGTTTGTAATTGCTGGGGTAGGCTCAGCGAGTAAACCAAGGGTTCAGTACAAAAAATGTATAACTCGGTAGTTTTAGTTTTAAATTTACAAGTAATCTTTATTGGGCATTTCTTTTATCTATTTAATACTATTACTTCAATAGGATTAAATTTTAAATGTGATTATCCAAAATAGTAATATTATTCAAAATATTCATTATTGAAAATATTAATAATTTCTGTAATTATTATTGTTTAGTAATATTCTATCATATGAAATTAATTAATTATATTATTATTTAGACTTCGTGTATTTACTTATATGAAGTGGAACAACCTGAGCTAGAAGGGTGTGAACGCCTTCACTATATAGAGTAACCTGCGCTTAAGGGTGTAAACGCCTTTACTATGAAAATCTGAGCTTAAAGGGTGTGAACGCCTTTACTATGAATACCCTGAGCTTAAAGGGTGTAAACGCCTTTACTATGAAAACCTGAGCTTAAAGGGTGTAAACGCCTTTACTATGAATACCCTGTGCTTAAAGGGTGTAAACGCCTTTACTATGAAAAACTGAGCTTAAAGGGTGTGAACGCCATTACTATGAAAACCTGACCTTAAAGAGTGTGAACGCCTTTACTACGAAAACCTGAGCTTAATGGGTGTGAACGCCTTTACTATGAGAACCTGAGCTAAACTGACCTAAGTCTTTGCACATGTGCACGCGACTGTGCTCTGTTCAAGACTGACTTTACTATGCTAGCGCGCCGCTTTTTATTTGCTTGCGCTGTTCTTCTGTTTCATTATTCGGTTGTTTTGTTTTTGTTTGTTTCATTTTTATTGTTTCATTATTCGGTTGTTTTGTTTACATGCATGTCTATTTATTTGGTTTTGAATGTTATTTTAACAACAGTTGGCTATATAATACAAAGTGTATATTGTTAATAATATTTATAATATAATATATATATATATATTTTAATTTAAATTTTAATAATGTTTTATATACATTATTTACATGTTATATGTGGGACAGAAATTGGAACATAATTTCTTGTCCTCACACTGATAATGGGCCAAATTTAATTTCACGTCTATTCTCGGACGTGTGTAAAATATTAGGTATAAAGAAATTACATATTACACCGTATCATCCGCAAGCAAATGGTTCGTTAGAGAGAAGCCGTAGACCTTTAGCCAAATATCTACGAAGTTTTGCGAAGGAAGTTGGGTCAAAGTGGGATCCATGGTTGGCAAGTGCGATGCACGTTATATGGGTTTGAATGTTATATGGGTTTGAGTATATAATACCGAGAATCCTTCAAAGGTATTAAAGTACCAGATTCAAAGAGCACATGGATTATTAAGAAAAAACCAGCAACGGGCAAAGGAAGTACCTAAGAAGCAATATGATAGTACTTTAAGTCTAGTAAAGTTTAAAATCGGAGATAAATTATTAATGAAAAATCAGAATAGAAAAAACAAATTTTTGCCAGTATGGATAGGGCCATACGATGTGGTAGATATTAGAAGTCCAGTAGCAACAGAAGTTTTAGCAAAGAATAAAGCGAAGAAAATACGTAATTTATTGAAATTTTCCCACAGCTAGTAAAAAGTCAAGTGTAAATAGGGTTGACAAATAAGATTTCAAAAATAGAAATAGATGTATAGAACTAGAATATAGATATAAAACAAAGTGCATGAGCATACACTAAAGATGGAATTTTCCTTTTTAAATGTTTAAAGATGACGATAATAATTATCTGGATATGGATCAGCATGGTGGAAGCACAAGTAGTACCCCTACTTAAAACGGACTTAAAGGACACAGCGGTATTCTTCGAAGAAATACATCAGACATTATTTTTTAAGGATACATGGACGATATTGGCCATATTCGAACCAATAAAGATAGATGAATTTATTAACGCAACAAGAGAATACAAGGAAAAGGCAGGTAAAATAAGCTTGGAAATAATGTGGAAATTACTGTCCAAACAATTCATGGAATCGTGTCCAACCACATTTAAGCAAACGGAGGCGATCATGAACACCTTGACGCAAAACGAACGAAATATAAAAACAAAATTCCAGCACAGACGAATAAGGAGGTCATTAGACTGCGTTCTGGAAGCGTTTAATTGGGCGTTCGGTGTATATGCAAAAAGCATACAAATGAGGTGTACGACCACTTAGTAAACCTGGAGCAGAGGGAGACGGAGACATGTGGGATAATGAACAACCAGATTACTGGCATGGAGAATAATTACAAGAAGCTAGCCAAACCGTCGACAAAATACAAATGGAACTGAATCGGGCGGTAACGGAACGAAAGGTAAAAAAAACAAAAATGTAAATAAAAATCCGGGACAGCTAACAGCTAACAGAAATAAAATACGTACAGAAATAAATAGGTATCAAGAATTGAAGCAAATTTGATAGAAGTACAGGGAAGACAGTGGACAGTAATGGCAGTAATATATGATTTATACAAAAGAGACTTGATACCACTATTAGTAACGAACTCAGAGCTTATCAAGAGTCAAGGAGCTTGTACTATCGGGAAAAGATTTCCCGATTCCAAATTTTCTCTGGAACTCCTTTGAAATTTATCAAACCGCAAGGGTAAAAGAGTTTCCAAACAATGGTAAACTGATGAAAGCTTTTAAGATACCTATACCGGTACAAGATAGGTACAAAACGTATAAAATGTATTCAAGCCAATGTTTCTAAATAATAATTACGACGTGGTGGTAAAGACAACCTTTAACTAGATCGCGGAGGCAGAAAGCAAGGCGAAGTATGTAGGAATATCCAACAAGAATCTGAGAGACTGTTTGAATTAAGGAGAAGAAGAAAACAACGAATACCAACTTTGCAAAAATCCGGGGAAAGTACTGACGAGCAGTAATCAAATGTACGAAATTCAACTGTTGCACCATAATTCTAAGAAGATAGAGACATGTAAACCAAGAAGAGTTACTAAGATCATTGAAAGAGAATTGGTTGGAAATTGCGAAGGGAAATTTGGTAGCAACAGCAAGGCCAATAAATATGAAACACCCAATAAAGGAGGGAGAGAGAAGCTTCAGGGAGTCCAAAAACGAGATGCAACAATACCAAAAAAACCAACGTACATACATCCAACAAAGGAGACTGGAAACGGAGATTTCATTAGGAGGAGTGATGATATTCGGAATAGTAGTAGCATGTGCAATAATATTATGGCAATACAGGCAAAGAGTTACCACAACCGAAACACGCGACTCACGCTTGCAGAGCGTTGAAAGAAGGACAGCGGTTAAAAACTGCAGTATGGCAATGGCACAAACTAAACTACAGAAGTGAATGAGTTCAAGGAGTTCAAGAAAAGGTAACCTATAGTCAATAGGGAGCGAGCTCCCGTCGCTACCGGTTATGATAGATGTATACAAGGCAGAGGTACCAGAAGTAAATGTACTACCTTGTTCAAAAAGAAAGGTTCATTTATCGAAAAAAATAAAGTACAAGTTTATTCATTCAAATTAATATTGTCGCCTTCAAAGTAGTTCCCATCGGCTGCAACGCACTTATGCCAGCGCTTGATCCAGTCACGGAAGCCTTTCTGGAACACGGTTTTTGGTATGGCCTTCAGAGCGTTCACCGATTTTTCCATGACCTCTTCTTTGCTGGTGAAACGCGTTCCCCGAAGCGGTTTTTTGATTCAATCGAACAGGAAAAAAATCACACGGAGCCAGGTCAGGTGAATTTGCCGGCTGCTGGATGGTTATCGTGTTGTTTTTGGCCAAAAAGTCACGAATTAGATGAGCATTGTGCGATGGTCATTATCGTGGCGCGTCTCAAGCCCAATTCATTCTTGGCATTCATGTTCTGAACGGATCCAATTGAAATGCCAACGTCCTCTGCTACCTCTCTAATCGTCAATTTGCGATTACGATTATTTTTGACCAACATTTCTTTGATTTTTTCAACGTTTTCTTCGGTAGTTGAACACGATGGCCGCCCGGTACGAGGGTCGTCTTCTACTTCATCTTGACCACTTGTTTGCCTTCTAATACGATAGAGCAGAGTCGCCGTAACATTTCACCAACATTTTTCGCGTATCGACGCAGTTGAAACCATTTTTCACACAAAATTTGATACAAACTCGTTGCTCAATTTTTTTCTTCCATCGTAAAAATCGAAGACACGAAAAAAGTTGTTGTAAACAAAACACTGGCACTTTCCCAAATGTTAATGAGAGACGCTGATATTTGGCAGCCTTGTCATAGACACATATGGCAACCTACTAAAAAAAAATTTTTCGAATCGGACAGTTAAGTCCGGTTCACAGTGTGAATAAACCTTTCTTTTTGAACAAGGTGGTAATAGGTATAGTGCTAAATCTATATATATATAAAATCTAATGGTGTCCGTATGTTACACCAACACATCTGAACAATGGTGTTGTTCAACTTTTGAGGGTGTGTTTGGCCAGTCTTGGCACAGGTTTTAGTACTTATTTGTACATTATCGCATGTGAGGTTCTCGAGATATTGCATAGTGCATCGCCCATACGATTTCTCATATAAAATCACTAAAAATCAGTTTATCGTGAAAGTAAAAGCCACAGAACATTGAAACTCAGAATGGAGTTACTACTTGGTAATGTCTTTCAAACAAAAAATTTGGAGAGGCATTGGACAACGGGGTATGGCTCCGCCCATATAAAGTAACATTTTTGACATCGAATAACCTAAGATGTATATATCACAGAACATTGAAACTCAGGATGGAGTTGCCACTTGGTGATGTCTTCCTAATAGAAACTTGAAAATGCATTGAAAAAAGGGATGCGGCTCCGCCGCCCATATAAGCCAAATTTTTGATATCGAATAACTTTGGAAGTAAAAATCACAAAACATTTAAACTCAAAATGAAGTTACTATTTAGTGATGTCTTGCTACCGGAAAACTGAGACGGGCATTGGACAATGATCGTGGTGTCAAACAAAGGGTCAAATAAAAGTGTTGAATATATTTATAAATGCGCTCCAATACCGTCCACCCGATTGCTATAAAATTTTGTCAATTTATTGCTTGCACTAACGGGAAGGCATAGGTTGCATGAAGATTTGTAAATAGAGATTTTCGAGTATGGTGCGTATTTAGGAATAATTTATTTTCCTCTATCTCGAACTCCAGAGGGCGCTGTAAAACAAATCTCAAAAAAATTTGCGAAAAACTCCTAAACCGCTCATTCAAGTTTTGTAAAAATTTGTAAATGGCGGTTCTCGGATACGGTGAGTATTTTGGACTTATCTATTTGCCTCTTTCTCGAACTCCAGAGATAGCTGTAGTACAAATCTCTAAAATAATTGTGCACAACTACTAAACCGCTCATTGGAATTGTATGCGAATTTGTATTTAAGATCTTTTCGAGAACGGAAGATGTTTTTTACGATATCTATTTTCCTATATATCAAACACCAGAGGGCGCTGTAGTACAAAATTCTTGAAAAATCGCTTAAAACTATGCCGTTCATCCAATTTGCGTGGAAATTTGTAAATACGGGTTTTGTGGTACAGTGAGTGTTTTAGATTTATTTATTTTTCTTAGGGTTTCTACATCTACGCTTAGCTTTTCTGCACGTACATTTAGAAAGAATAGCTTTAGACGCGGCATTTAGGTTTCTTATAGGCTGATGTAAAATTAGGGTTTCTACATCTACAATTAGTTTTTCTACACTGAGGCTGCAGATCTATTCCGGACCATAAACATTTAAAAAATCAATGAAAATTTATTATCCTGTACCATTATCATTATTAATTATATTTTGAAAATTATGTAGGCTTTGGCCGTTAAAAAATAAAACTCAATTTTTAATTTTAATTTTTGTTTATTATTTATCGATATTTCGACTAAAATTGTTAGTCATCATCAGGACTTATGAAAAAATATATGTAGAAAACATTTTTCACAAAAACTTAATTATTTAATACAATAAAAACAATGAAAAAATTAATCACAATTGAACATTAAAAAAATATTTTTACCAGTAACACTTAACAAAATTGTACCTAGTACTTTTTTAAAAGAGTTACTTCGTCAGCTTATGTTTTGTCTAATTAAATGTTTATAGTTTTACAGTTTTCAGTGTCCGTTTTATAGTTGAGTCTCTTTTGTATGGGTGTATTGATTATGTGGAGCATCTCTATGGTGTATCTTTGTTTGTGATTGCTCTCTTGTTGTAGAATCTTTGTTTCTTCAAATTCCGGAGAGTGGCCCCACTTTACGCAATGGGCCGCAAGTGCTGTTTTTTTGTCATTCTTGTTGCTTATATCTGATCTGTGCGCTGATATTCTTGTTTTTAGCATTCCAACATATACTTGTCCGCATACATTGGCCCCGTCTCCTTTGCATGTAATTTTATACATAGATCAGGTTTGATTTGTCCATGTCGTCAATTTTTGATTTTGTGTTACTGTAGATATTTCTCAAGGTGTATGATTTAGGTGCAATTTGAAAATTGTTTTTGTTGTATAGATCTGATTTTTTGAATTTTTCTGTAAAACCTTCTAGATATGTGACTCCTTTGTATTTTAATGTTTTTTTATGTTGACTGTTGTTATTTTTGTTTTATTTGAGCAACTAGGTTATAGTAACTTTTAGAAAATCATTATTAATTAGGATGTGTTAAATTTTATGTTTGTAGTTTGTGTGGAAAATGTCATCGCTTATGTACTCTGTTAATAACATTTTTGGCGGTATTGATTCCACATATCCACATATTTTGTTAACATATTCTGTTAACAGTCTGTTCGATGTTGTCCATAATGATGCCTAAAATTTCCTTCATCACAATGTCTGCAATGATTGGAGATATTTGCGAACCCATGGGCATTCCTTTTAATTGATTGTATTTTGTTTTTTTTTACTTAAAATAATTGCTTTCCTTAGGCAGAATTTTAATATATCCATAAATAGTTGTTTTGGTATCTTCGTGTGTTTTTCTATTGTGTCCCATTTTTTGTCTAGTGTTTTGATAGCGAAATCTACTGGAATGCTAGGGAAAAGTGATACCACGTCAAAAGAAACCATTCGTTCATCATCACATATGTAACTGGTATTTATTTTGTTTTTTAATTCAACCGCGTCTTTAATGTTATATATGGAATATGTTGTCAATAGTTTTAATATTTCCGAAACATATTTGCGTAAACTGTATGAAGGTGAATTTATTGATGAGCAGATCGGTCTGAGTGGCATATCTTTATTATAAATTTTGGAAGTCCATAGATTCTTGGGGTCGTAAGTGTGTTTTTCTTATATCGTTATCATTTCTTTCTTAAAGAACTTGTCAACCAAAGTGTTGTTTTTTTGTTGTAGTGTTGTTGTTGGATCTCTTCTTAGCATTTTGTATGTGCCACTGTCTTGTAATATTGCACGCATACCCAATTCGTAATTTGTTTTCATCATAGCAACCGTCTTTTTTCCTTTGTCTGCTTCCACAAAAATATCATTATTTTATTTTAAAAACTCTCTTGTTGTTTTTGTTAGATTTGTTTGTCTCTCGCTGTTGGTTGTGTTGCTCTTAAATGTCTATCTATTAATGTCGCTAGTCTCACTCATGCTATGTCATGCTCTTCTTTATCGTTTGACGTTCGAATGCAGTCCTCTCCTTCGGCGATTAAGTTAAACATGGGAAATTGTTTTTTGAACATTGGTAATGCGAACTTAGGCCCGTGCGCGAGTAGCCATTGCACATCGTTGGGTATAATGTTATTTGTTTTGTTTACAAACCATTTGTTGGTTATGTTGTTATTTATATTGAGTTGCTGCATTTGTTCTTCTTTTAGAGTTTCAAACTTTTTGTTATTTTTCTTTGTTATTTCTTGTGTTTCTATCGTAGTTATTGTTGTGTTGTGGAAGATAATTATTTTTGCGTCCTCTGTGCACACTTTTTTGGTTATGGCGGCTTCTATTTTGTCTTTCTGTAGCATCTTTTCTTTTAATGTATTGTGTTTATATGTTATTAATTGGTTTAATATTTTATGTTGGCATTTTATTGTTAGTTTCTGTAATGTCTTCGTTAATTCTGGCGGTAGTTTATTATTGTGGTTTTGTGTCGGAATTTAATTAAGAAATTTATTGAACATTTTAAATTGCTCAGTGCCTTGCTGATTTGTCTGTCTGTATTTGTTAATGATTTTCTTCGTGCTGTTTCCATATCTTTCCTTTAGTTCTATATAAGTTGGTACTTGCGTACCTATTGGCGTGCCTTCCATGTTGTTAATTATTGATTTCATCGGCCTTTTAATTATGTTTTGAAAATTATTGTAGGCTTTGGCCGTTTAAAAATTAAACTCAATTTTTAATTTTAATTTTTGCTTATTATTTATCGATATGTCGACTAAAATTGTTAGTCGTCATCAGGTTCATGAAAAAATATATGTAGAAAACATTTTTCACGTAAACTTAAACATTATTTAACACAATAAAAACAATAAAAAAAATTAATCCCAATTGAGCATTAAAAAATTATTTTTGCCAGTAACACTTAACAAAATTGTACCTAGTACTTGTTTAAAAGAGTTACTTTCGTCAACAAATGTTTTGTCTTGTTAAATGTTTACAAATATGAGCAAAGTTTTCAGTGTCTGTTTATAGTTGAGTCTTTGCATGGAAACCGAATGAGCGGCTTAGGAGTTTTTCGCAATTTCCTTAGATGACACCTTTGTTTGACACCACGATCATCATTGTCAACGCCCGTCCCAGTTTTCCGGTAGCAAGACATCACTAAATAGTAACTTCATTTTGAGTTTAAATGTTGTGTGATTTTTATTTCCAAAGCTATTTGATATCAAAAATTTTACTTATATGGGTGGAGTCACACCCCTTTTTTCAATACCCTTCCAAGTTTTCTAGAAAAAGACATCACTAAGTGGCAACTCCATTCTGAGTTTGAATGTTCTGTGATTTTTACATGTAAGGTTATTCGATATCAAAAATTTGGTTTATATGGATGCAGCCACACCCCCTTGTCCAATACCCGTCCAAATTTTGTATAAAAAACACATCACTAAAAGATAACTCCAGTCTGAGTTTCAATATGCTGTGATTTTGGCTTCCAAAGCTATTCGATATCAAAAATTTGGCTTATATGGGCGGAACCACACCTCTTTGTTCAATGCATTTCCAAGTTTTCTATTAGGAAGACATCACCAAGTGGCAACTCCATCCTGAGTTTCAATGTTTTGTGTATACATTAGGGTGGTTTTAAAAAATCGATGTCGGATTTTTTTGGGGGCACCCCCCTAAAAAGTTTAATTTTGTTAGATTTTAAGATTGCCAAAGTTTGAGCACAATTGGAAAATGTAAACTCGTGCCACTGGGGCCTCAAAGTTTTGAAAATCTCGATTTTTTAGCAGTTTGGCGACCCATATTTCTGGAACGGCTAAAGCTATAAAAACGTGACTAGGTACCCCTGAGAGCGAAGATGCGTTATTTATATTATTATTGTTTATTATGGACAAATAATTGTACTTTTGAATCCCATTTCATTTAAATATGTTTGCTATGGTATACCGTACACCGTAAAGAGCCAAATGGCGACAAAAATCTTAACAAATAAAGCAGAAGAAAATAAGAAGTTCTCCAGAAATATGCGACCCAAACTAAAAAAAGAACAACTGCCGAAATTCCTAGAAAAATGTCTTCCAGCCCTAATTACAAGTGAGACTTACCTGTTGTTCAAGAGATTAAACATTAACACAGAACATCAACTACCAGGAGAAACAAAGGATGGTAACAACTTCAAATTTGTGAACGACATGGCAGAGCGAGGAGTCAAGCTCACCACAGATTACAACCAATTACTTACAAAGGACGAGCAACAAAAACAATACGTTCTCCAAGTAGTCAGCAGATGCCGTCAGCTGTATCCAGATAGCTCCAAAACCACATTATGTCAGTCCCTTGAATAAATTTAAATAAGAATAAAATGAAAAAGACATTTATTAATCTGATTTTTTAAATACATAATTTTTCATTCCAAAAACTGATAATATAGGAAGGAAAATGGGTTTTTTTCACAATAGGTTCCATCTTCGCTCTAAGAGGTACCTAGTCACGTTTTTAGGGACATTGGCTACATTATCTCGAATTCAGTACTACTTACGTATTTTTTTATTGCATATAAAATATTATAAACAGTATCGCCTTCAATTTGATGTATGACACGGGCAAATATATTAAACCGTTCTAGAGATATGGGTCGCTAAAGTCGCCAAACTGCAAAAAAAATCGAGATTTTCGAAACTTTGAGGCCCCAGGGCACGTGTTAACATCTTTCAATCGTGCTCAAACTTTGGCAATCCTAAAATCTGACAGAAAGAAACATTTTAAGGGGGTGCCCCCAAAAAAATTCTGACATTTTTGAAGCGAAGCTTTTTACTCCTCGTTCTGTGATTTGCTTAGAGTTAAATCTGAAAAATTTTCGACAGATTTTTTCTTGGAATTTTGATGGTTTCTTTGTTGCTAGCGCTTATTACAACAAGAAAATTTAATACTTTAATATTAAATACTAAAAATATGTTTTGGTTCCCGTGGGGATCGAACCCGTGCCCTTTTTGACGATAGCCCAGCACACTACCCACTAGGCCACAAAGACCTGTGAGAAAATGTTGTTAATTTAACCTTAGTTATAACAGAAGCTATGCTGCTTTAGATCGTCACCATCTATCAATAGATAGAGGATTGTGTATTTGCTACGCTACAAAAATTTGCTTTTATTTGCCACAAGGTGTCTCCAGCATCGGTCTGTTTGTATTGTGAATGCGTTTGTGGTGTTGTTGGCATAGAGTATCAATTATTATGTAGAGATTGCATCAACTCTGCTAAATCTCTGGCATGCGTTAACAGAGGTAAACAGAGTGTTTTTCTTCATGTTTTTAAGTGAAATAACTCTGTTAACACTGTTAGCAGAGTTGACGCAATCTCTAGATAATAAATTACACTCTAAGCGTTTTAAGCGTCAAAAAAATAGTTGATATCAATAAATATGGAATTAACAAACGCATGCATGAAATCGGCAAGATATCTAAAAAAGATGTTTGTTAAATTTTGTTTCGTGTGCGTTCTTTAATATATATTTTTGAAGCGAAGTTTTTTAATCCTCATTCTGTGATTTGCTTGGAGTGAAATCTGAAAAATGTTCGACAGATTTTTCGCTACGCAGTAAGCTGTTGAAGGAAAAAATTTGTTCAGTGCAGTCAAGTTCACAACCATGTGTGGAGAGTTAAAATGGAGAGTCGCTGGCATTATATGCCCGTATATGTAATTGGCGTGGAAATATGACATTCAACAATAAAAAATTAGCAGTAAATATGTTTTCTGTATATATGTAATAAATTTTATGTTATTTTAAATTTTTGAATTTAAAAGTTAATTTATTAAAAAGAAAAAAATTATTAAGCTTTCAAATCTATGTAACTGCGAAAGAGCTTCGCTTCTCTCGTGTGTCCAACGACGCACCTGTGTTTTTTTTTTTACCCTATGACACAATACAATATGTATATACTATATACATTAGGCCAGCTTACAACTTCAAATTATTACTATTGCTGCGCTTACAAAAATCAATGCAGCAACATTGTTTGTGTCAGTCGCGATGTAATATAAATCGCTTGACCCAGTGTAATAATGAATGAAAGAAAATAAATAAACCGAAATTTAATTAATTAGGTGTCACACTTGCAATACTTACGTTATTGTGCTATGACATCGTTATTTTTTCGATCAGAAATAATCCTTTGTGATCGTTATTTTTTTGGTCAGAAATAAAAGTTATTTTTTATCGATATTTTTTAGATCAGAAATAAAACCCAATCATTGATTGATATTTTTCCGATCAGTTTAAAAAAATTATTTTTTGACTTAAGTAATATCGATTAGAATTTCAAGGAAATTAATATTACGCATGTTATTGGGTTCAAATTAGAATGTTATTGAGAATATTGATTACCACCTTTCGAAAGAAGTTCTATTGGACAAGGATTTTATCTACGATTTTGACAAGGATAAAGACAAGATTTTTTACATGGATTTGGAAAAGTATTTGGATAAGTATTTTGTCAAGGATTAGTAAAAGTAAAAGTATTTGAACAAGGATTTGGGCATGGACTTGGACAAGGACTTCCGCAATAATTGGACAATTGGACATTTGACTAAGGATCAGACAAAGGTTTTAAATAAGGAAAATGTGGAAAATAGTAGTAGTAATCGAAAACGATAGTATTAAACAGTATATGTATGAAATTTTCTACAAAGGTGTCCAGCTCCTTGCGTACGCTGATGATATTGATATTGTTGGTAGAACCAAGAGAGATGTTACCGCTACTTTCGCCGCACGATAAATGAGGGTAAAACGAAGTATATGCTGTCTACAAGCAAGGGAGCGGGGCGTATAGACGCCAACGTTTCATCCGGCAACTACAACTTTGAAGTAGTCAAAGAGTTTGTATACATTGGCACCGCCATTAATAACATCAACGAAATCAGCCTGGAAATAAAGCGAAGAACAATAATTGTTAATAGGTGCTACTACGGGCTAAGTTCCAGAGCCCTCTCTCGATCGACAAAACTAACACCCTACAAGACGCTCGTTATAAGTTTTTCGCAAAATCTTCGGTCCTGTTCGAGTCGGCGATGACTATAGCATCCGAATGAACCACGAGCTGTATGAGCTCTACGAAGACATTGACCTAGTTCGGCGTATAACTGTGCAGCGACTACGATGGCTGGGTCGTGTCCATCGTATGGACGAAGCTCCAGCGAAAAAGGTGCTCGAGGCGAGGGTGGTTGGTCAACGCTGACGAGGGAGACCATTCCTCCGATGGATGGACCAGGACGAGGAAGCCCTAACCGCACCTGGTGTATCCGATTGGAAAAGGCGCGCGCAAAGCAGAGGCGCCTGGCAAGAGCTGATGAGGTCGGCCTAAACCAGAGCACGGGTTGTTACGGCTAAGTAAGTAGGATATGGGAGTGATATAGGGTTGCTGATTTAGAATATGATGTTGGAGTTTGAAAAACTTTTTTGACACTGGGGTGGTCCCTCAAAATGTTTTTATTTACTTCATTTTGTACATGGCAGTGTTAGACAGTCGCTGATTTCGAATTTGATGTTAGAATTTGAAAATAATTTTTGACACTAGGGTGGACCCCAAAAGATTTGTTTCTTATATTTATTTGATTGCAATTTTTAAATATGTTAAAATAAAAGTTTAATTTTTTCCCGACGTTCGTCACTTTCTTGGCAACATCTTCAGGGGAGATCTTTTTTATTTTTTATCTAAAAAAACAAATATGAACAATTTTTCAAAAACAATTAACCAAAAACTTACTTTACATTAATAGCTACGAGGTCTGACCAAGGACTTTAAAACTGGTACCACGGGCAGTCAGCGGCCCCTGGCTTATGTCAGGCTGACTGGTTTGGGATGGCCCTTCGGGGAGTCTTCGTGGTGGCTGTGGTTTACTACCCATATCGCGGGCAGAGCTATCCAGCTCAGTGTGGTTTGCACTCTCAATCGGGCGCCATACTCTTTAGTATGGAAGAGGTTTTAGATGGGCCTCCACCCTCACCAAGGGTTGCGAAGTGTCATCACAACATGGAGCTAATTTGGTACCTTTGAATCCTCAAAGGGGCGGCGACCGACGCAATATCTCGGTCCCAATATTATGGAACATGTAAACTTAAGCCTACACGGCAGGTGTTTACATTAAACACAACATTCATTTACATTAATAGATACATTAAATTAATTTTCACAATAAACCATGACTTTGGATTACAAAAAAATTTTACATGACATAAAAACTTTAAAAAAACAGAAAAAATTGTTTGAACACAAAATTCAAACGAAACTATTATGTCCTATACGTCAATTGCTACTTCATAGTTGTTGTTTATATTATCAGTGTCTTCTTTGAAATTTATTGCTCTTTCCCCTTTTTGTTGTATTCTTAAACTTTCTAATGTCATTCTTCTTTTTGTTTTGTTTTCAACGTCCAAGATTCTTACAGCCTCAAAATCAGCTGTATGGCCTGTAGTCAATATATGTTGTGCTAGCGCTGGTGTTGTTTTTTGTTTCTTATATCCAGCTTCTGTTCTGTCATTCTTATTTTAAGCGCTCTTTTTGTTGTCCCTATATAAGTCTTGTCACAACTATCGTGTTCGTCGCCTTTGCATTGCAGTTCGTAAACAACGTTGTTTTTGTCTTCAATTTCAATTTCAATTTAATAAGCAGAATACGTTAGCATATAAGAATAATATTTCTTTTGCATGCTGCACAAAAAAGTTGAATAACAATAAAATTATTAAGAGATATTAAACATTAAATTAAACATTAAATTACAACATTAAATTATTAACTTATAAAACTGAGATGACTTCTTATTTAAGAAAGAATTAAGGTTAAAATAATATACAACAATTGTAAGGGAAAATTAATTCATTGCAACTTAGAGATAACAATACAAAAAATTTTAAATTTAATATTAAAAGATAAAAGCAATCCCACAAAATCATACCATAATTTAACAATATGCACATAATAAAGAAAAGAAGTAGTAGAAATGGAGAAAAGAAGAGAACTATGAGAAATATTCGAAGATTAAACGCTTAAAGGCTCTTTGGTTGGAAGTGACCTTTCTGTTATTTGGCAAAGAATTCCACAGTCTAATAGCGCTGACAAAAAATAGCCTGCTAGAATTTTTATAGAAGTAGCTCGGAATCAAGAGGTTCATACTTCTATGCGATCTACAGAACTGAAGTTTTTCATACAGGTAGTGAGGACAACGTGAGTAGATTACTTTGTGTAAAAATATGCAAATTCTTGCTTCAAGATAACGAAATAGGCATCGTCCAAGTAGCTTAGTGCGAAAGAACGATACATGGTCGTATTTCCTCAAGGCATATACATAACGGGAAGCATTATTCAGAGCAACTAGCAATTTGTGGGATGATCGCGAATCAAGATTACAATAAACGACTTCCGAATAAGTGATAATTGGCATCAACAGTTGTAAGACAAGTTTACGTCTCGTTTCAATGGGAACAAACGCTGCAGTCATTCTCAGATTTCTTAGAACATAGTAGATTTTGCTGACGCAGGAATTGATGTGGTCCTCCAAGGACAGGGAACTATTTATTTGGAACCCAAGATTGGATGTCTTCGTTTTTAATTTTTGTTTTTGTGAATATTTGGTTTAAAGGGGCGTTTGATTTATATGCAAATGTTGTGTTGTCCGCTCTCATTATTTTTCGTATGTGTGTGTTGCCCGTCAGTTTTGGTATATATGTTATGTCTAACAAGGAAAGGTCCCCAGGTGTCACTCACTGATTTGAATAATTTTTGAATATGTGATAGAGGACAAAAATCTAAGGTCGACGTATTTTTTATACGCGCTCAATCGATAGCTTACAGTTTCAAAATAACGTTTTAAAATCAGCGAAAATTTCGTTTTTTTGCCACAATTTCACTATTTTCCATAAAAATATATACAAATTTGGTATCAAACGAAAGGTATTTTAAAGCCACACATGATGGCATCCATTTTGGAGAAATAAATTTCATTGTAATTTTGTTGTTGTAATTTTTAACAGTATTTAGTCGATATCATAAGGAGCGCATTTTCGAAATTGTTTCATTTTCATTTATATTTGATTTAAAAGAATTCTAAGTTACCTTTTTTTGTTTTTTAAATTTTTAAGTTTATATATTAAAATTTTCTTTATTCAAATATGCATTTATTTTCTAAACAAAATTTTTTTTAGAGATGAAGACCACAAAATATGGGTATCAAAAATTTTGTTTTTTCTCCAAATTTGCGTATGTGTAAATATTTGATCGGAAAAGTTTATATTTAACAGGGCTACTATACAACTTTGTGCTTTTAACTTGTTTGCTCGAAGGAATAAGAAAAAACCATCGGAAATTTAAAAATATGACTTTCTATGTAAATATCTCCGTTAGTTTTCAACATATTTCACAAAATTTTTTTTTTTTGTTATAAAGTTTAATAAAAGTACTTGCCAAAAAATATTTTAACAATACCAATTACTGTACATTTGTATTTTTAATATTTTTTCAAAAAAAGCCTAAAGTATTCAATGTTTCCTCAAAAAATTACGTAAAATTTGTTTTTGTTGTGAAAATAATTTAAATTAAAAATTGCATTTTAAACTCCCTTTCACATGGCATCCTTTCTCCCTTGCACATAAACAAAAATGTATTTACTATTTCTATAATATCAATATCAATATGTTGAAAACTAACGGAGATATTTACATAGAAAGTCATATTTTTAAATTTCCGATGGTTTTTTCTCATTCCTTCGGGCAAACAAGTTAAAAGCACAAAGTTGTATAGAAGCCCTGTTAAATATAAACTTTTCCGATCAAATATTTACACATACGGAAGTTTGGAGAAAAAACAAAATTTTTGATACCCATATTGTGGTATTCATCTCTAAAAAAAAATTTTTTTTAAGGAAATATATGCATTTTTTAATAAAGAAAATTTTAATATAAAAACTTAAAAATTTAAAAGAACAAAAAGAGAGGTAACTTTTAGAATTCTCTTAAATCAAATATAAATGAGAATGAAACAATTTCGAAAATGCACTCCTTATGATATCGACTAAATACTGTTAAAAATTACAACAACAAAATTACAATGAAATTTATTTCTCCAAAATGGATGCCACCACGTGTGGCTTTAAAATACCTTTCGTTTGATTCCAAATTTTTTTTACATGCAATAACAATAGAGTTCAGCTACTACAGCTATATCGCACTTCCTCAGCATTAACCCATCTAAAGCCACTACCCAGTAATCATTGAAAATATCAATGTTATGGATAACCGTGACCACAAACAAGTTAATGTGGGAAAAATTTACCCACCAATAAATGGGTTGGGCTCAGGGACAACACAAGACGTAACAACTAACCATGCGTATACATAGATCTAATTACACAACTAATTTTAATCTACTTTTGAGTTGACCTTTTGACAAATTAACATCAAAAACGCTACAATTGTTAACAAAGGAACTCATGCGACTTAAAGGAGCAGTAGCCATATAATTTGTTCTATTATATAATTGTTCTGGAGAATCGAATACACCTGTTATGAGCTGGTGTATATATACGATATCTGCAGATTTCCTTCGATCACTTAAAGACTGCATTTTTAATAGTTTCAAACGATCCTCATATGGAGGAAGGTCTAATATGTCAGTTCCACTTAAGCCCCTTTGAGCAAACTGAACAAAACGTTTTTGGATTCTTTCTATTCGATCAACATTCACATTGTAAGTTGGGGACCAAACTTGACTTGCATACTCTAAGTGAGGACGCACGATTGCATAATACAACGTTGTAGTTGTAATCATGCTATTAAATTCTTTGGTCCAGCGTTTTATAAAACCAAGCATTGAAGATGCTTTTTTACAAATATTATCAATATGAATGTTAACCGACAGCTTAGAATCCATGCATATACCTAGGTCTTTGACGGTGTCTACACGACTCAAGGCAGTATCTTTAATCTTATAATCAAAAATAAAATTATTCCTTTTTCGCGAAAAGGTCATAGTTTGGCATTTATCTGGATTTAAAAACATATTATTTTTAGAACACCAAACTTCAAAGGATTTTAGATCAGACTGGAGTAGATCTGAATTATCTCTAGAATTAATCGTTCTGTATATTTTCATATCATCGGCATAAATAAGCAGATGAGAGTGTTCAATGACATGAGTTACTACCCTGAGGAACACCTGATCCAGCAATAAATTCAGAAGACAATGCACCTCGGAAACGTATTTGATAAGATCGCTCCACCAAATACGATTTAATCCAGTTCACAAAATATTGTGGAAATCCCATTAACTCAAGTTTAAATAAGATTAGATTGTGTGGAAGCTTATCAAATGCCTTACTAAAGTCAGTGTAAACACAATCGACCTGGTTACCAGAATCAATAGAATTTAAGCAGAATGTTGTAAAATCGAGAATATTAGACACAGTGGATCTGCCATTCACAAAACCATGCTGACGAGTTGTTATGACTTCCCCATAGTGAATTTTCACCCGATCATACACCATCCGCTCAAAAAGTTTTGGAATAGGCCTATAGTTACTGACATCGTTCTTGCAACCCTTTTTAAAAATAGGACTTATAAATGATTTTTTCCAAAAAAGTGGAAAATAACTTTCGTTAATAGATTTATTGAATAATAAAGAAAGTGGTTGACTCAAATCGGAACCGCATTGTGTTAACACTGCGGCAGGAACACCGTCAGGTCCAGCACCAAACTCCTCATCGATCGATCTAATATACATTAAAATATCCTCTGGAGTGAAGGATATATGTTCCAAAGATACTCTGGGTTCGGAATTCATATATTGAAAGTACTCTCCATTAGGAGTAAAAGAATCTGAACAGAATGATTCTTTAAAAAGATTGGCGAATAGGCCACAAATTTTGACGGGATTGTCAGTAAATCCCTCAGGAGTTCTAAATGAAGAAGGAAATCCATCAGATTTCTTCTTTGTGTTTACGAATCCCCAAAATTTCTTTGGATCTGTCAATATTCTCAGCTTAACATTATCTAAATATTCGTGATATAATGTAGCTGAGCGATTTTCAAATTCCAGAAACAAACGTTTGTAAGTTTCTAGGTCGTTTGAGCCTAAGCTACAGACGTATTTCTTCCATTCCATATTCCTGTTGTTGCGAAGAGTCTTTAAATCCTTTGTGTACCACGGGTACGCAGAATTCCTCGCAAATTTGAGACTATAAGGTACTGATTGAGAAAACACAGCAAAGAGTTCCATATAAAAAAAATGTATGGAGTCATCAAGGCAATTTCCAGTTATATATTCTAAAATTGCATTAAGTTTACCATGAAGCAACTGATTCAACTTCAAAAAGTCAGCTTTTTTAAAATTGAATTCATAAAGCTTATCTTTCATTCATCAACAGTAGTTAGAGCATGAAAGGCCCTCTTAACAACAACATTGTTACTGTCTGTAGTTAAAACCAGGTCAAGAAGTCTTTCAAGACTATTATAAATACAACTCACTTGTTGTAAGTCTGAACATATATTATCAACAAATATATGTTCTTGGCGGGTCTTTGAATTAGATGCACAATAGAACGTATCATCGTCAGAAGAATGCCATTTTAAATCAGGTAGATTAAAATCGCCCAATAATAAAATGTCGTCATTAACGTCAAGTAAATCAATTATGTAATCTATGCACTCCGCAAGGCTTGCATAGACCTCTACATTACTCTTAGGAGGAACAAACGCATTAATAACATATACATTAGAGTTACAATGTATAAATTTAACGCAAATTAGTTCAATATTGGAAGAGCAGGGAATGTCAACAATATAACTGACAAAGCAGTTCCTTACAGCCAAAAGGACACCACCACCGACAGAAGAAATATTGTCAGTGTATCTGTCTTTTCTAAAAACTTGAAAACTATTGTCAAACAATTCCAAATCAGTAATGCTTCCGTTCAGCCACGTTTCTGTTAACGCGATAATATATTTAGAGCAATTTTGAGTTGATAGAAATAAGCTCTGCGTCTTAGAACGTAGTCCCCTTACATTTTGATAGTAAAGGGACAGCCTATTTAGTTTTTTTGAGTCTGGCGGGCGGCTTGAGTCACCCTTTTAGACTTATTTTTTGGCTTGAACTCAGTAACAAGAATATTATCGGCCCACAAATTAGATTTAAGAACAGTTGTAAAATCTTCGGCTGCAACTGTTAGAATAAAAGAAGCATGGGAAGGCTTATTACCAATGTTTTTGCATGAACAGAATGCATTTGAGTTCACTAACTTGGATTGCCTGACAATTATCAATATATTTTCTATTGATGTGTCAGGCTCAAGACGTGAAATGAAAACGTTTCTGGTCCTCGAAACTGCTCTTAAAGTCAAATGACTGTTAGGCGTAGTTGAAATCGTATTTGGGCTACTAGTCAATGGAGGAATAGAAGATGGTGTATGAGAAATCACCGTATTATTATTTTCTGATGGCATTGCTGAGGGCTGCTCTGCCTTGGAAGGTCTGGAGGACGCCTTCAGACGCTTATTTTTGTTTTTGTTTTTCCTCTGTCTAATAGAGCTTTTAAGGTCTTTTTCTGATGAAACTGACAAAATTCCGGAAGAAGCAGTCATGGACGAAGGAACCGAAATGTTATCCTGAACAGTAATTTTATCAGAAACGCTGGTAGTGGGTGCGGCACTAACTTCGCTAAAAAATGAAACAATTTCTCTGAAGTTATTATTTAATAAGTTAAGGCTTTCCCCAAAAAGCTTTATTTTAGAATAGAGTTCATCCGGGGAAAGGGCCCTGCACGAAGCACAATACCAGCGAAGACCAGATCGGACTGAAATTAAATCGTCAAGGCACGATTTAGAAATACCAGCACAAGAAGCGTGGAACATTCGCTCACATGGGCCAGAACAACTGAACATAGGGTACAGAATATTCTGGCTTTTGCATTGTTCGTTCAGAGAACAAGCAGCAATATTATCAATGGAAAAATAATCCATTGGAAAAAATTTAAATTACTCTGTGAGCGTTTTTAAATGTAAAAATGTGCTTTCAGGGTTGGCACAGTAAAATGCAGCGTACACAAAGTGTTAAAGCACAATAACAACACTAGAGACTCTCACTGCACAACAGATAAACAAACACCGCACAAAGAGGAATAGAAAAAATTAGGCATACAAACACTAGATTGTGTGAAGTCAAACAAAAACTGTTCTATATTAAAAACATAAATTATGTAATCACTAAAAGAACACTAAGCAAAATTAATTTTTTTTCCCTCAAAACACATAAATACAATTCTTAATAGTTTTTAATACAAACGATTTAACAAAATTTTAAATTTTCCAGTATAATAATTACTATTACCAAACACACAAATAAAAAAAAACAACACCGATACCGACAAGTAGACGAGATCAACTGAATTTGTATATATTTTTATGGAAAATAGTGAAATTGTAGCAAAAAAACGAAATTTTCGCTGATTTTAAAACGTCATTTTGAAACCGTAAACTATCGATTGAGCACGTATAAAAAAATACGTCGACCTTAGATTTTTGTCCTCTATCACATATCCAAAAATTATTCAAATCGGTGAGTGACACCTGGGGACCTTTCCTTGTAAGTACTTTTTTGTTTCTTGTTGAGTATTGCCAGACTGTTTGTTTTGATCTGTTACTTTTGTGTTTCGTTTGTTTTCCGAAAACTTTTTGTTTAATAATGAATTTATGAGATGTTTTGGGTAGTCGTTGTTTTTTAGTATTTTTTTAATCTTTTTTATGTTTTTGTCCACAAATTGTGTATTGGCTAATGTAAAAATTTTACATATTAAGTTGATCGCCGTATTTATTTTTTGCTGCATTGGTTGCGTCGAGTGGAAATTTATAAGTCTACCTGAGCATGTTGTTTTGGTAAACCAGTCAAAAATTATTCTGTTATTTTTCCTATGTAGTTGGACGTCTAAATATGGTATGTTATGATTTCGTTTAATTTCAGTTGTGAATTGTATGTTTTTGTGGTAACTATTCAGTGTTTTGTGAATTACGTCTAAATCTTTTTTCTTTATTATGGCGAGAATATCTTCTACATATTTACATATGAATGTAATATTTATGTCATTATTTTGAAGAATTGTTATTGTGTCGTCAAGTAAGTTGTCCAGAATTATGTCTGCTATCGTCGGAGATAATGGACTGCCCATTGGCATACCATATATTTGATGGTATTACTGGTTGTCAAATATAAAATAATTATTTTCTTTTAAGCAGAATTCTAAAATATTTAGAAATTGCTGTCGTGGAATGCTAGTCAAGTTTTTAATTACGTCCCATTGCATTATATTTTTATCGCTAAATGGGTCGGGATGTTGGTGAACAGAGACACAACATCAAAAGATACAATTATTTCCTCGTCTGTCAGTGTAAAGCTTTTAGGTTTTCTTTTAATTGAACAGAGTTTATATTATATTCGTCAGATATTAAGATTTGTCCTATGTGCTTTGATAATTTCTAACAAGGGACATTAATAGATGAAGATATGGGTCGTAGGGGGACGTCTGTTTTGTGTATTGTCGCTAGTCCTTAAAGGCGTGGTGCAGTTGCGGACGGACTCGTCAGTTGAAATATTCTGTATGTAATAATATAGTTTTGTTTGTGGAGGTAGTTTACTATAGTGTTGTTCTTTTTAGTAGTTTGATTGTTGGGTCAATTCTCGTTTTTTTGTATGTATTTTTGTCTCCTAACAGTTCAGTCATTTTTTGTATGTATTCATCTTTGTACATAACTACTGTTTTGTTACCTTTGTCAGCCTGTGTTACAATTATTTTATCCTCATGAAGTTTTATAAATTTTTTGGTTTGTTCGTATGTCCTCAGTATGAATTTTTTCTTAGTCGTATTTCTAATCCTATTCTTGAAATTAATTATTTGGTTTGCCGTTGTTGATCTGACAACGCTTTTTGCCCTTTCGTCTTCTATGGTTTGTATGTGTTGCTCCAGATCAGCAATCACATGTATGAATGAAAAATTGTTGCGCGAGATGGGAAGAGTGAACTTCTTTCCAAGTGAGAGCAACCACTTGCTATCTGCTGGAAATTCCAAATTCGTTTTGTTGACGAACTAATCTTCGTTGAAGGTGAATCCAATTTTTTGAATGTGTTTGTTTTTTAATGCTTCAATTTTCTCGTCTAATGCTTTGTTCGTACTGTTGCTAATTTGATTGTATATGTGCACTTATCTTGTTGTGAATTTTTTGTAGTCTTCTTCATTTAGTGTTTTTTTCATATTTAATTCTGCGTGGAAAATATAATTTGTTGTGTTCTTGATGTTGATGTTAATTTCTTTAATTTCCAGGTTCAGCAGCTTGAGGTGGAAAATATGTTCTACTTTGTCGTATAATTTGTTGACTGTGTCCATTAAAAGCATCCGTTTTGCCCAGCATGTCGTGTTGGTTAAATGTTTTGGAGTTTTTCTGGAAACCGAAGTTGTCCTTTTTGCTTGGCTAGCTTTCGTCGTAAATTGCAGTAGTCCTTGATTGTTGTGCAAGTCTCCACTGAGTATATACTTTAGTTTAATGTGTTCGTAAAATCCTTTCATATTTTGTTTTTTCTTTAAGTGTGATATAAGTAATATTTTCGGTGTCCTCTCCGATGATTTATGTTAATTTTTTGGTGCCAATTTTAATGTGAATATATTTATTTGAGTTCAATAGAGTTGTTTGGCCATTCCTTAATTATTGCAATTTTTAAATATGTTAAAATAAAAATTCAATTTTTTCCCCGACGTTTCGTCACTTTCATGGCGACATCTTCAGGGGAGATTTTTTTTATTTTTTATCTAAAAAAACAAATATGAACAATTTCTCAAAAACAATTAACCAAAAACTTATTTTACATTAATAGATACATTAAATTAATTTTCACAATAAACCATGACTTTGAATAACAAAAAAATTTTACATGACATAAAAAAATTTGTTTTTTGTTTCACATATTTTGTGCATGCGCTGGAAGAATTAGAGAGTCGCTGAGTTTGAATTTGATATAAGAATTTCATAAAGTGTATGTGACATTAGGGTGGACCCCAAAAATGTTTTATGTTTTACACATTTTGTACATGAAGTAAATATTGACTAATACAATTTTTGAAATTCTATCACAGATTCTAGAGCAGCGACTGCCTAATACTGCCATGTACAGAATGTAGTAAACAAAAACATTTTCAGGGTCCACCCTAGTGTTAAAAAAAGTTTTTGAAATTTTAACCTCAAATTCGAACTCAGCGACTCTCTAATTCTGCCAGCGCATGCGCAAAATGTGTGAAACAAAAAACAAATTTTTTGGGGTCCACCCTAGTGTCAAAAATTTTTTTAAATTCTAACATCAAAGTCGAAATCAGCGCCTATCTAATACTGCCATGCACAAAATCTAGTAAGCAAAAACATTTTGAGGGACCACTCTAGTGTCAAAAAAGTGTTTTTAATTTTTAAACTCAAATTCAAACTCAGCGACTCTCTAATTCTGCCAGCGGATATTGTACACAAAATGTGTACAACAAAAAAAAAATTTTGGGGTCCAGCCAGAGTCAAAATTTTTTTTTAAATTCTAACATCAAATTCGAAATCAGTGTCTGCCTAATACCGCCATGTGGAACATGTAGTAAACAAAAAAGTTTTGAGGGTTCACCCTAGTGCCAAAAAAGTTTTTGAAATTCTAACATCATATTGTAAATCAGCAACCCTCTATCAACTCCCGTATCTACTACTGTTTAATACTACCGTTTTCGATTACTACTACTATTTTCCGCATCTGGTCCTTATTCAAATCCTTGTCCAAGTTCTTATAAAAATCCTTGCGCAAGTCCTTGTCTAAGTCCATGCCCAAATCCTTGTTCAAATACTTTTACTAATCCTTGACAAAATACTTACTGTAGTAAACAAAAAAGTTTTGAGGGTCCACCCCACTGTCAAAAAAGTTTTTGAAATTCTAACATCATATTCTAAATCAGCAACCCTCTATTAACTCCCATATCTACTGTTTAATACTACCGTTTTCGATTGCTACTACTATTTTCCGCATCTGGTCCTTATTCAAATCCTTGTCCAAGTCCTTATCCAAATCCTTGCGCACGTCCTTGTCCAAGTCCATGCCCAAATCCTTGATCAAATACTTTTACTAATCCTTGACAAAATACTTATCTGAATACTTTTCCGAATCCATGCCAAAAATCTTGTCCTTATCCTTGTCAAAATCGTAGATAAAATCCTCGTCCAAGACAACTTCTTTGTATGATAGAAAACGTGAATATGAATTTTAATTTTTATATGCTTAATAACATTCCAATTTGAACACAAATGAATGAAATACGCATGTGCGTAAATATTGATTTTATTTAAATTCTAATCGATATTGTTTAAGTCAAAAAATAATCTTTATTTGTTTTTCGACCTTTTGAAAATTATTTGTTGAATTCTGCGGACTCAAGGTCCAAAATATAAAAAATGAAAAACTTTTGTGGTTTTCATTTTTAATTTTAATTTCCGATATTTCGATCGCCGTCGGCAATCATCTTCAGGGAAAACTGGAAAAACCTTTTACAATATTTTGAACAATTCTTTTATCTTGAACAATTTTACTTACAGTTTAAACAATTAAAACATTTTAAGAATTAAAACATTCAGTATTTAAGAACGACATTTAACATTTTGTGACGCATAAAATTCAACGGCGAATTTTATCGCCACACCAAGCCACAACAAGCACGAGAGGCACGTGGTGAACATCGCAACCATAATTTAATTTGTTTATACATACTTACATTTTTTTAAACATACACAAATTGTTATACACTATTTTTTTCTACGTTTACACAAATACAATGAAGTACAAACAAAAATAAAAATACATGAATGAAGCCCTGTCTTTGTCTTACACTTTTAGATTCCCATGGGTAGACAGACACAAAGGACTGCAGCGCAGCTGGGGTAGTTGTTGTCTAGTTATACAAGAGGAGAAAATCACAAACACAAGCAATAGTAGTCTTTCGCCAAGCAAAGCCAAATTGCTGTGCACATATGTTTAAGGCATAAACAAGCAGCGCAACAAGGAGGAAAAACTCGGCACGTGACAACAACAACGAGAGCGATGTACGGGAACTTGTTTACGCCAAAAATGCAAAACGGGAACTTGTTGACAAAATCAACAGTCTCGAAGTTTCGACAACGGGAACTTGTTTACGCCAAAACGCACGCATAAGATCGTATAAATAGCAGGCGGCAGCTGCAGTTCAGGATTCAGTTCTTTGAATAAACTCGCGTGTAACAATTCAGTGAGAATAAACATCAGTGCGATTAATTTGGAATTAACTTCAGTGCGAAAATAAAACAATTCAGTGGTGAAGACAGCAAGTGCGAGGAATTAGTCGGGAAAAATCGCCGATCTAGCTATCATACCATAGACAAGGGAACACACTGTTCGATCGTTCGAAGGGACAACAGGCACACAGCGAACGAGAAGAAATCTACCGTGCCAGGAAGGAGAGTAAGTGGAAACATTAGCAGAGTCGGTGGCTTGTAGGCCGCTGCGAAACCCAACCAAGAACAAAGTCGGTGGCTTGTAGGCCCAACTGTTCAAAGGACATCACCAGCAGAGTCGGTGGCTTGTAGGCCCACCTGCACACACAACAGTAGCGAAGTCGGTGGCTTGTAGGCCCACTCGCGAAAGCATCAGCAGATTCAGTGGCTTGTAGGCCCGACTGTTTTATTTTTTTTAGCAGAGTCCGTGCCTTGTATGCCCGCCTGCTCCAATAAAAGGTACATAGTCCGTGGCTTGTAAGCCCGAGTGCCTATTTTTGTTTCGACAGCAACAGCGTCCGCGGCCTGTAGGCCCGCCAGTTGAACAGCAGCCGAAGCAGCACATACCCTGAAACAGAGCTTGTGAATTAAATCAATAATCAATAACTACATTGTCACTTTAAGAATACACCACAATAAACATTGTTAATTTTTTAAATTTGAAAAATACTTAGTTTTCTTTTTTGAGCCCTGGGAACCCGCTGAGCGAACCTCAGCAACATCAAAAGGACCAACCAGAGGTTCGTTACAATTTATATCACAGATTTTTATAATGAAAAGAGGACTTTAATAACAAATTTACAAAAAACATCCACTTCTTCTGTTGTCAAGTTTTTAATTGTTATCTTTAACATACTTTCTGTATATGTGTGCGAACCTGTCTGTGTCTGTTTTGAAGTTCAGTCTCTTTTCTTCCGGTAAGCTTATGATGTGGAACATTTCCAATGTATATCGTCTAAAGTAATTATTCTCTTGTTGTAAAATCTCCACAGTGTGCAGTTGCAGCACACTGTGCTGAACATGGACACACACCTGATTTTGACACTGTGGAGATTTTACAACAAGAGAATAATTACTTTAGACGATATACATTGGATGTACATTTTTATTTCTGAAAAAATAACGATTAAAAAATAATTTTTATATTTGATTGAAAAAATAACGATTACAAATAACTTTTATTTCTAATCGAAAAAATAACTGAATCGGTCAAAACTAA
This sequence comes from Coremacera marginata, assembly GCA_914767935.1. Lineage (NCBI taxonomy): Eukaryota > Metazoa > Arthropoda > Insecta > Diptera > Sciomyzidae > Coremacera > Coremacera marginata. Next base: position 113,021,372 of record OU612047.1, on the reverse strand, counting down.
TTGGTTAAAGGTGATTTTTATCTTAAAAATCATGGAAAAAAAATCATTTCAAAAACGGGATCTCTGACTCCCTAGCATCATATTGCTACATTTAAAATTATTTTACAATAACTTTTTATACATGATGTTTTGGTCTGAAAATGAAAAAATAATCGTTATTTTCCATCCCTTATTTCAGCTACTTTATTTCATGCAGCCGTTGGTCGCATTTTTAAGACCCACTGACAATGCATAATTGCAATATATTTTTATATACAGTGACTAACGATATTGATCACGCTTCAAAATGTTTGACATAAGAAGTGGTTTTTAAGCTTCAGAATGTCACTACCGACAAAGTTCACAAAATATTTTTGTTACGTTTTGTTTTATAATTCGTTTTTTGTTTTTTCGGAAACTAACGTTACAACTGCATTGAAAAATGCATGAAGCTGTCGCATGATCAATTCTGTGACTTTCTCTGTTGGAGGAAGTTCGTGGCGAGGAAATTATTCTTAAATAAATACATTATAATTTAGTGAAATAATATATAACAAAAAGTTATCACTTATCTAAGTTAAATTAAATGTGAATTTTTATAAGAAGGTATTATTGTTTTTTACCAGATATGGGAGCTGACAACAAAGACATAAGCGGAGTAATAAAGGACAATATAGGAAAATTACTGCACGAAGGGGAAATACATCGAGCTATTTCAGTTAAGCTAAGAGTTTCTATTAGTGTAATAAGTAAACTGAGAAAACATTTAAGGATGTACCCTTAAAAAATAAGACTGGCCGCAAAAAAATGATTAGCCAACTACACGAGCGCGAGATTATCAGAGGCATACGAAGTGGCATATACTAAAATGCCGTACAAATATCTAAGTCTTAAATTTTGAAAATTTAAGCGACAGTGCAAAGGCAGTTCGACGAACTTTGCGAGATGCTGGACTCAAAGGACGCGCAAAAGTAAACATACCATAGCTCATAAAGAGACACAGAAAGTTACGTTTGGAATTTGCAAAAAAATACAAAGACTTCAGCTCAAATGATTTGCAGAAGGTTATATGCTCAGATGAGACCAAAATAATCGTTTAGGATCGGACAGCCGTAAGTGGGTCTGGAGGAGTAAAGGTTCGAAACAGAGAACTGCACAAGCCTACTTCAAATAGATTTCAAGTACTTGCTTAAAATACAAGTTCAAGCTAGCTTGAGCTTGATAATTTTCAATCAAGTCTGACTTGTGATTGAAAATAAATAAGCCCATGACAGCTTGCCACTTGCAAGTATGCTAGCTTACAAGCGAACGGCACGAAGTCCCAAGTAAAGGAAAAATTGATGCCTTCGGCAAAAAGCTTGAAATTGAAGGCAAGTATCCAATATAAATGCAAGTATCCAAAAAATTCAATGAGCTTGTGTAGGAAAAGCTTAAGCGTATTTGGACTTCTAATAGTTCTGTGGACTCCGTGGTTGGCAGTTTTAGGGGGTAGCTGATTTTGAAATTGATGAAAAATTTAAAATTCAAAATGGCGAATAGAGTTGCCACTTTGATTTTTTTTTTTTTGTATTTTTGCGAATTCTTGTTAAGATGAATTTCTGACAACGGATTTGATTTCGAATCTATTATCACAGTTTTAAAATTTAAGATGGAGGATAGGCTTGCCACCTTAATTTTCACCATAGTCTTGCCACCTAGTAAAATTAATTTTGAAGAGTTTTTAACAGCATTTAACAATGTTAAGGGGTCGCTGACTTCGAATCTGATGTCAGAATTTTAAAATTTAAGATGGTTAATAGCGTGCCACCTAAAAATTTTTTATTTTTACGAATTCGGTGCTGGAGCAAACACTAGGTAAAAATGGGTCGCTGAGTCCGAATCCGTTGCCAGAATTTCAAAATTGTGTAATTTTTTTTATAACAGTATTGCCATCTACCAAAATGTATTTTTAAGAGTTTTAAACAGCATTTAACAGTGTTAAGGGGTCGCTGACTTCGAATCTGATGTCAGAATTTTAAAATTTAAGATGTTTAATAGTGTTGCCACCTAAATTTTTTTTATTTTGACGAATTCGGTGCTGGAGCAAACACTAGGTAAAAATGGGTCGCTGAGTCCGAATCCGTTGCCAGAATTTCAAAATTGTATAATTTTTTTTATAACAGTGCTGCCACCTACCAAAATATATTTTTAAGAGTTTTAAACAGCATTTAACAGCGTTAAGAGATCGCTGACTTCGAATCTGATGTCAGAATTTTAAAATTTAAGATGTTTAATAGTATTGCCACCTAAAAAATTTTATTTTTACGAATTCGGTGCTGGAGCGAATAATAGGTAAAAATAGGCCCCCCATTTGCTATATTTTTAAGGGATCCCGAAACACGTGTTTGACTTGCAATTTGACTTGCAGTGGACAGTTGAACACGTGTTTCGACGTGTGTCCCCTAAAAATGTAGCAAATGGGGGATGATTGACCCCTCTATTTGTGCGTCTCAGAAATGCTACCCCCTCATAAAGCCCCGAAAAATGGTTAATTTTTACCTATCTTGCTTCCCCTTCGAGATATGGCAGATTTTCTTCTTTTTCGAAGATTTTTCGAGGATTTTTCGATATATTTAAATTTTATGTTGTTCCATATCTCGAAAGGGTAGCAAAATAGGTAAAAACTAACCATTTTTTGGGGGTTGCTAATGGAGGAAGCATTCTTGAGACACATGAATAGGGGGTCTATGTGCCCCCATTCGCCATATTTTTAGGGAGGGGCCGAAACATGTGTTTGACTTACAATTTGACTTACAGTAGACAGTTTAACACGTGTTTTGACGTTCACCCCTTAAAATATGGCGAATGGGGGCACATAGGCCCCCTTATTCGTGTGGCTCAAAAATGCTTCGTCCCTTAGCAACCCCCAAAAAATGGTTAGTTTTTACCTATTTTGCTACCCTTTCGAGATATGGAACAACATAAAATTTAAATATATCGAAAAATCCTCGAAAAACCCTCGAAAAAATCTTGGAAAGAGTAGAAAAGTGCCATATCTCGAAGGGGAAGCAAGATAGGTAAAAATAAACCATTTTTTGGGGGTTTATAAGGGGGAAGCATTTCTGACACGCAAATATAGAGGGGTTTATCATCCTCCCATTTGTTACTCTTTTAAGCGGGACACGTCAAAACACGTGTTAAACTGTCCACTGCAAGTCAAATTGTAAGTCAAACACGTGTTTCGGGATCCCCTTAAAAATATAGCAAATGGGGGGCCTATTTTTACCTATTATTCACTCCAGCACCGAATTCGTAAAAATAAAAAATGTTTAGGTGGCAACACTATTAAAGATCTTAAATTTTAAAATTCTGACATCAGATTCGAAGTCAGCGATCCCCTAACACTGTTAAATGCTGTTTAAAACTCTTGAAAATATATTTTGGTAGGTGGCAACACTATTATAAAAAAATTACACAATTTTGAAATTCTGGCAACGGATTCGGACTCAGCGACCCATTTTTACCTAGTGTTTGCTCCAGCACCGAATTCGTCAAAATAAAAACATTTTAGGTGGCTACACTATTAAACATCTTAAATTTTAAAATTCTGACATCAGATTCGAAGTCAGCGACCCCTTAACACTGTTAAATGCTGTTTAAAACTCTTAAAAATACATTTTGGTAGGTGGCAACACTCTTATAAAAAAATTACACAATTTTGAAATTCTGGCAACGGATTCGGACTCAGCGAATCATTTTTACCTAGTGTTTGCTCTAGCACCGAATTCGTGAAAATAAGAAAAGTTTAGATGGCAGCACTAATAACCATCTTGAATTTTAAAATTCTGACATCAGGTTCGAAGTCAGCGACCCCTTAACACTGTTAAATGGTGTTTAAAACTTTTAAAAACACATTTTACTAGGTGGCAACACTATGGTGAAAATTTAGGTTGCAAGCCTATCCTCCATCTTTAATTTTAAAACTGTGATATTAGATTCGAAATCAAATCCGTTGTCAGAAATTCAACTTAACAAGAATTCGCAAAAATACAAAAAAAAAATCAATGTGGCAACTCTATTCGCCATTTTGAATTTTAAATTTTTACATCAATTTCAAAATCAGCTACCCCCTAAAACTGCCAACCACGGAGTCCGCAGAACCCTTAAAAGTCTTAATACGCTTAAGATTTTCCTAAACAAGCTAATTGAATTTTTTCGGATACTTGCTTTAAATTCAATTAATTAGATACTTGCGAGCTTACAAGCTTTTGTCGAACGTTTCAAGCTTTTCAACTTTCTTACCCGACATAGTAAGCCTCAACAAGCAAGCCAACGAAAAAGCTTGGATATGACTTGAAATTGTTTGGTATTTTTATAAGCAGGCCAAAGCTTGCTTTTTCAAGTTTGGATACATACTTGAATTCAAGTACTTGGAAAACCTTAAATTTCAAGTAGGCTTGTGCGGTTCTCTGGTTCGAAACTTCAGCCACATCACATTAAGCCCACGTTAAATTTAGAGAAGGATCAAATATGGTCTAGGGATGTATGACTACCAGAGGTGTTGGCAGAATGACCAAAATTGATCGTCAAATGACAGTGGAGTCTTATATTGAAATTATACGAAGTCATTTACTTGATACTGTGCAAGAATTACAAGTGAATTCGTCGGATATTGTCTTTCAGCAGACACACCGAAGCACACCGCAAAGCTGACACGAAAGTGACTTCAAGATAGTGGAATTGCAACATTAAGCTCACCACCGCAATCCCCAGACCTAAATTCAATTGAGCACCTATGGGGTATACTAAAAAAATCAGTAGTGGGCGAAACTGGTACTATAAATGAGTTGTGGCCTAAAGTGCAAAATGCGTGGGATGCTATTGGTCCAGAAACTTGTGGAAATCTTGTAGACAGTATGCCTCAGAAAATAAAAGCTGTAATTAGTGCACGAGGAGGCTACAAGTATTAATATTAGTTTTTAAGTCTTCTTTGTAAAGTCACAAAATTTATCACTGTTTTTTATATTGTGTTTTTTTAACTAATTTTGATAAAATTTGTCCTTGCTTCGTTTCCTTTATTTGTATCTACTTTCAGCAAAATAAAGACACGGTAAAAATATTAACCTATTTCAGAGTTTTTACTGGTAGTTGACTTACTAAGCACTGTATGTATGTATGTTTGTATGCGGATATAATTTAACAAGGAAGTAAGATCAGTTAGGTTGTTAACAATTAAGACTATGACAAAACTATGTGACAAAAAACTGTCAGTTGTACAAAATTATAATAATGTAAAATTTAGCAATAATGTAAAGATTTGTGGCGGCCGTGGTGTATTGGGTAGTGTGTGGCTCATACGCAAGAGAACCCAAGTTCGAGTCCCCTATCTGACACAGAAAGTTTTTTTTTTAAATTGAATTAATTTTTCTGTTCGGCCGTCACCCCTCTGCAGACAATGGCAAACCTCAGAGTAAAAACTGCCATGAAAAGCTTCTTGAGAACATAAGCCGTTCGGAGTCGGCATAAAGCTGGTAAGTCCAGTTCTCGATCATTTGTGTTCAAACATTTCACAACACACAAAACAATTGATCATAAGAAGCTCGGTCAAAGTCCTTTCAAGGGCTGAAATGGTCATATCGTTTTTTTTTTTTTTTTGTGAAGATTTTGGAAGCCAGATTTGTATTATAAATATCTGTGCTTCAGCTAAAATAAAAAAGCCTAAGAAGTCTTGCGAGTTTTATCAGTCTTGAGAGTCTAATTTGCTTTGCATTAGTTGTTTTCTTTCATGAGCTGACTATTTTGGATGCTGTAAAACTTTAAAGTGAGTATAAAATCGGCTGGTGAGCTATCACAATACACACCAAAATCTTTTGGCAACGTCACGGCTGTCTACTCATTTGGCAGCTACCCTGCCGGCTAAAAATAAGGTAAACGATTTTTTCCCCCTATAGGGCAGTTTTTAGTAGGACTTGCTCGTGTCCTTTTTCTCTTACAGAAGAGGCCCTACATATTTTAGTAGGGTAACATGTGTCCTTTTCTACAGAAGAAAATACACAACATATTTTGGTGCAGCCGGTAGGATCCGGTAGCCTGTAAGTTCCGTAACAAGTGTCCTTTTATACTGGAGAAAGGGGCACAACACCTTTAATTCTATTTCGCGGTTTAATGTACATCAAATGATAAAAACTGTGAGTAGTTTTTATTTATGGTAAGTTTTGAAGTGCTGATCATTTTAATATTTGATAGGGTCATTTACGTGAATAATTTTCAGAAAGAACCAGAAACAATTCATTAACTATTTTAAATTTTCAAGAAATTGTGTTGCCTTTAGTTGAATTTCGCTGAGTGAACATTTCAAATTTCACGTCAATCCGTTCAGCCGTTTAAGCATGAAAGACGGACAAGCAAACAAGCACACTTTTTCTCTGTTTCACTTTTATATAAAAAAAAAAAAAAAAAATAACGAGATGGCCATTTCAGCCCTTGAAAGGGATTTAACCGAGCTTCTTATGACCAATTGTGTTGTGTGTGATGTGAAAAGTTTGCACACAAATGATCGAGAACTGGACCTACATGTTTTTACGCCGACTCCGAACGGCTTATGTTCTCAAGAAGCTTTTCATAACAGTTTTTACTCTCTGAGGATTGCCATTGTCTGCAGAGAGGTGACGACCGAACAGAAAAATTAATTCAATTGAAAATACTTTCTGTGTCGGATGGAGGATTCGAACCTGGGTTCTCTGGCGTAAGAGTCACACACTCTACCCACTACGCCACGGCCGCCACATTTTATATGAGTGGCAATTTAATAAAGTAGCTTAAGTAAACATAAGAGAAAACTAGAAATTTCCATTATTTTTACTAACCATTTCAATATGTATTATTGTTGTTTTTTGAAAGGAAGTTATGCCAAGTTTTCGAGTGGCCTGCCATTCAGTTTTCGTATAAAAATATATAAAATGATTTTAAAAACTGCCAATAACTCAGAACTGTTTTTTTTTCTAAGGTAATTTTACTTATTTTCACAGATATATTAACAAGTATAAATAATGTAATTATAATTAATTAATAATTTTATAATTTTATGTGTCGAAATGAAAAATAATATTTACTTTGTGGTGTTTCTGTTGTAAATGCCAGAAATGGATTTGTGCCCTTTTTTGTTGCAATTTTTCTTATAAAATCTACACCATGTAGGCATTTTCTGCAAGCTTCATCAACTGCTTCTAATTTGTTATTATGACCATCAAAGAAACGTTTGCCATCCCCAAGAAATATGACAGATCTTAAGTTACTTTCAGAAAACATTTCGGCTATATATGCTCCTCCATGAATGTTACTATTTGCATGTACTTCGTGATACGTAGATATATTAAGGTTTTGAGGCTTCGGAAGTTCGTAGTCATAATTATTCATCCTGACCAAATATATTCTATAGCAGCATATTGGACCATTTCTTTCGCTTATTTTGGGCATAAAAACCTTAAACACACACTTATTATCTGATGTCTTAATTTTAGTCCACATTATTCGATTTATTGCTTCTGGAACAGACATTGGCATCACGCAATTTCCAATAATTGGCTGACCAGTTTTTCTATGACGAGTGATTGCAGATACCGAAACGGAATAGTTAGTGTTAAAATGAACACCATCATAGACTGTTTTATGGTGTGGTTCATCTACTCTTCGAATTTTCGGTCCCCAAGTGTCCTCCAGTAATCTTCCATCTACTTTATAAGTTGATTTCCCGTCTAATTGAATCATATACGATACGACTTTACCGTTTGGAATTTTTGGTAAATTCCAAGATATAATAACCGAGTTTAAACGGGTCACGTTATGAGTTTCACATATAACTTGTAACTCTGTTGGCTTACTTGCTACTCCGTCCATTGTAGTACCGTTGACAATTTCTGACCAGGGACCACAAAGTTTTGTGAGTTCACTACACGCCCTGACTTTGAATTCATAAGCAGTAGCAGTTTTAAGATTATCAAACATATATGGCAAATTACGAGAATTTTGTTGATAAATTGCCTCTTCAATTATTTTTGGTTCGTCTCCAGTCTCAGATACTACAAGCTCATAGTATTGTATATATTCTAAAAGTTCTGCATTTGGTGGGCTCCAACCAATTGTAATAGTTGATGCTGTACTTCCAGTGGTTTCAACTTTCGGTATAAAAATTGGATCCGTACTTAAAGTGCGTACTGGTTGGTGATACTGATGGTGAGCTCCACCACCAACACTATTCTTCGCAGACATTCTTAAAAGATAACTTGTGTTGGGCAAAAAATGTTCCAAGACATAAGACATATTTTTTCCATCTATCACGTGATTATAATAGGTAAACGTAGGCGAACCTTCCTGCATATATTGAACAAAATATTTTTGAACTGGATCGTTTCCATCACTAACAGTCCAATTAAGAAAAATTTTGTTGGCTCCAACAGCTTTAACGTAATCGATGCTTACTTGTGGAACATCCATTACTAAAAGAATAAAATCTCTTTTTTTAGAATATAACTCATAAGCAGAGGGCATCAAGCATGAGTATGTCCCATTTTCTTTTTTATACACTTCTGTAAGTTCTAAAGTAACATTAACATAAGTTTCATTAAGTTGAACTGTGTTTGTGTAGTCAGCAAGGAAGGGAGCTAATAAACCATCTTTTATCCACTTGATGCTATTTTTGAAAGTTTCATTCAATGGATACGCCTCAATCAAGCAAAAAAGTTCAATACCTTGGCCAATTTTTTTTTTAATTTTTTCTTCACTGCTTAATACTATCGATGGTTTTATAATTGGAAGAATATAATAACTATCTTCCGAATCATTTACTTTTTGATCAGGGTCACATGAGTATTCACCTTCATCAGACAATTGTATTTTTGCTATCATTAATGTATGATTATAAATTGTGTTTTCATCAACAGTTACTCCCATTGCGAACCTAGAAAAAAAACAAATATTACTATTGGGTTAAAAAAATTTTTTAAGTTAAGAAAAAATTGGAAAAGAAATTTGAAAAAGGTTGTCAGTTAAAGTTTAACCTAAAAGATTTGCATATTCCAATAACACGGTGCTACAAAAAAAAAATTAAGCACAAGTACTTTTAAAGTGACATAGTGCAGGTTGTATTCAGTGTCGTCACATATTACTTTGGAAAATAATATGTTACTTATTACACATTACCGACTCTTTAAAGCAGAGTTCGTAAATACTTATCATTGAGGGGTAAAATATCCCTCACTCACCTCAATACAACTCAACTCAGTGCATTTCGTTTTGATTCTTTCATTGGTAATGAAAAAAAATCGAGCGATCACTCGTTAATCTCCGGATGAGCGAGCGAATCGTTTATTTGCATTTCTCTTTCGTTGCTGGTCACAGCATGCGCTTTTGCAGAGCATAAGCCGATATATGAGCTCGCTCTTTTTTTTCTCCTCACTCAGATTATTTGAAAATGATGCACTCTTTTCAATGATAGTTATATACAGTGAGAACTGTTTGAGTTTGATTTTGATGTCAAAATTTTTTTATCATTCGTTTCTATTGGAGACTGTTTTCTGTTTTTTTACGAATTCGGTGCTGGGGTCAACGCTAGGTAAAATAGAGGGGTCTATATGCCCTCATTACCAATATTTTTAAGGGGGAAAACATGTGTTTGACTTACAGTAGACAGTTAAACGCGTGCGTCGATTTTCCCCCTAAAAATGTGCAAAATGGGGGCTGATAGACCCCTCTATTTGTGTTCAGATTCGGATTCAGCGACCCATTTTTACCTAGTGTTGGACCCAGCACCGAATTCGTAAAAAAAACAGAAAACAAACAAACTCCAATAGAAACGAATGATAAAAAAATTATGACATCAAAATTTGTACGTCTCAGAAATGCTTCCCTCTCAGAAATTCCCAAAAAATGGTTAATTTTTACCTATATTGCTTCTTAATAAGCAAATATCAAAATGATAACTATCAAAATACTTATCATTGATGAATTCAAATGGTTTTCAGCTCATATAAAGAGCACACCATTTGCAGAACTCTAGGGATGAAAACAGTGACGATGTTCTCACAACGATGAGCGCTCGTTGTACACGGACGAATAACCAATACAAGTGTTTGAGGAGTTTATGCGAGAGCGTAGCATTCAACGAATTGTTCTGAGAAGAATATTCATTGCTTCTGGTTTTATTAATGATAACTATAAATGTATTTAATAAACGATAACTATTTAAACGATAAATGAGAGCGAATTTTGATTGCTCCACGCACTCTGCTTTAAAGTATTAGTACTTATATAATATACTTATTACTTCATATATTCTTATATTACTTATATATAAGTACTTATTACTTCAAAATTGGAGTAATTATTTACTAACTACTATATTACCCTACTAATAAGAATTAAAAGAAATGAAAGACAGAGTACAAAAACCCAAATTTTCTTGTTTTTATTCATATGCAATTACATATAGTTATATAAAACTATTTATTAAATATTTCATAAGCTCATATGTTTTTGTATACATTTTTAAAATGAGACTAACAGCTTCATTTCTTGTCACGAAAAGCACACCAACGATAGGCAAGACACGAGAAGCAATACTATTATCCATAGAAAAATCTATTGCTTCTTATGTCTTGCTCATCGTTAGCGTGCTTTTTTGTGATATGAAATGAAGGGGTTAATTTAAGATATGTTATTATATTTTAAAAGTAGCAGGTTTTCAAACAAGCCATCACTCAATTTATTTCTTCGTTTACGAACAACGTGAAAACGAAGGTAAGAATATGTAATTTGAATTAATCGCAAATAATGAAATGCACATAACATCAGTTGCGCAAGTTAATTTCTCTGTTTTTTTACATACGATGCAAAAGTGATAAATTAATTAAACCATACAAACAAATTTCAAATAAATTTTGAAAAGTAAAGTTATCATGAGATACAAAAGACAAATTTTAAGATTCTTTTGATTAAAAAGTTATAACAAAGTAATATATCACAAAAATAATATTACTGGATGTTATTACTTACGCAGTAAGTAATAAGTTATATTATCAAATTAGGGTAAAACTAATATATATTATATTTCTAATATATTACATCACAAAACTGTCTACGACAAATTGATGCATTATGCATTATTATGCAAGATGCATTATTGATCATTTTGAAATTTTCTTTTATCGTTATAATGTTGTTTGTATAATTCATTCATGTTGTTTTTGTATCTATATAATGTAATTTTTCTATTAAATGTTTATTTTTGTCTTGGCGTGAGCTCGTGGAGTTTTTCCTTAACACTATACATGTTGATATAATTGAAAATAGTTTTCATTTTCCTGTCATATTCTTTTTTTTCAAAGCTACGGTTACATTTTGTTTGTCCGAATTCAATATTTAAACATTTTTGTCTTATAATTTATAAAAATATGTCTTATATAAATAACGTAATAATTTCTTTGGCTTGTCCTACTGTATCTAAAACAAAATTATCTCTAACGTTCTATTCTACTTTGTTCCTTTGTTTATCAATCAGTTGAGTCAATTTTGTTCTCGCGATGTCTTGTAGTTCTTTGTTTGCGTGTGTTTGTACCATAGCTGTTAAATAATGATTACTAATCGTAATCATTAGTAGTTTGATTATTTTTTTTAAAGGTAAAATAATTGATTAAGTACGATTCTTTTTTGTTTGGCTCAGTAATCATATGATTACGATTACGATTACAAATAATCAAATTATAATCCCGATTACTTGAGATATCGAAAATAATCAAAAATAATCAAAAGTAATCAAAAAACTAATCAGACTACTTTTAGAGATTGTTTTAGATTCTATCTGATTATTTTTATAATTTAAGTCTAAAATACAAAAAATTTTGTGTAGTTTTTTTTGACAAAGATTGTCAAGAAACAAGAACGAAAAAAATGCATTACAACATAAACAAAAAAAAAATTAAATAACTCCAAATTACCATTTGCCTTCATAAGAACTAATTTTTCAAAAGAAAAATCAGGCAATGATTGCCGTCTTGGAATGTTTACTATGCCGGCAAAAGAAAACAGTTGATCAACTTTACTTCACGTTTGGTACTGTAGGTAAAAATTCTTAAAATAATCAAAAAGAATCTCCAAAAGTACTCCGATTATTATTCTTTGATTACTTTTGATTCTTTTCGTAATCTCAAGTAATCGTGACTATAATTTGATTATTTGTAATCGTAATCAATTACTTATCAGAAATTACTCTCCGTAGGATTATATAATGATTATACAATTCCTTTTAAAAAGTAATCTAATTGATTGCTAATCGTAATCGCAATTTAGCAGCTATGGTTTGTACGCAGTGGCGGATCTAGGATTCGCCAAAGGGGGGTGGGTGTTCAAGATAGCAAAAAAAAAACCAAAATGAAACAAATTACAAAATTTTATATATAGGTGATTCCATGTCAAATTTGACGTTTTTCACATATTTGTAAAAATTTGGTACTTTGCACGTCGATAATACTTAAAAAAATTGCATATATTTTAATTTTTTTTTTTTTGGTATTTTTTAAACACTGCGAACACAATTTTTACATACAAAATACTTTGATTTTTTAAAACTTCATAAATTATAATTACATAAATATGTCAAAATTTATGGTTTTTAGTATTTTTGCACTTCTAACGATATTTTATTATTTTTCAGCTAGTAATATACCTAGTCATATAAAAACAAAGTTGTTTAGAATCAAACTACTAAGAGAATATGTATGACTACAAGGCTCAAAGGCCAACTTGTTCCAATAAGTTCTAGACCCAAGCGGAAACACTAAACAAATATTGTTTTATTCTTCAGCTGGCAATAGGTAATGAAATGGGGATTAGGAATAATTTACTTTAAGCCCGACGCTTTTTTCTTTTTTTTCTTAAACGTGCAATTGGAGCCCCTTAGTCTAATGCTGCAAAAAAAAAGCCCGGTCTCAAATGGCTTATGAGATATAAATTTTGAAAGTTTAAAAAGATACCTTTTTTCGTATCCAAAATATCCATATTTTTTATACAGAAGAGTAGTTTTATTAAGAGTATATAAAATCTAAAAGCTATGATCGGTAAGCTATGATCGGTTAAGTTCAATATTAACTGCAAAATTCCATCACATCCTTTAAAAACTTCGAAGTAACAAAATTGGATCAGTGAACGATTCCAAATCATACAAGTGTTATAAATTTAGAACTGTTTGATTAAAATTGGTGCCAATGACGACTTTAATTTGATTCTTTCATAAAATTAAGGTGTTTTGTAATAAAAAAGTTCAAATGCACCAAAAGCAAAAATTAATATAAAAATGTTTTTTCCATCGTCCAAAAATTTAACTCATGTGTTGCAACAAGTAGACGTGTTTTTCAAACGCTCGTCAATAACTTAATTTCTAAAGTGTTTAACTAAACCTGAAATTGCCTACCGCGGTGAACTGCATCGAATTGTTTGTCTCTTAATTCAATCGATTAAGTGTTATTTACCAAAAATTCATTGCTGGAAACTTTTGTGCAATTTTAATTGCTGCGCTGAATCATTAGTTTCGTTTTATATATCTAAACAAACACACTATGTCGACTAGAGCTAAAGCTTTGAGCGCAAAAAATTTGCTTTCAACTCCTACCCAAGGTGCCTCTCCCACTGTCAACAATTTGAATAACTCCGCTCTTACACTGGAACAGCTAGACGACCGCCTAAAGAAACAAAGCGAGACTCTTATTCTCAGCTTTCGTGAAGAATTAAGTCAACTCCGCAATGAGCTCCACTCAAAAATTGAAAACATAGAGAGAATTTGGCATGAAAAACTAAACTACGTTAACGCTACTCTTGCTGACGTCGTTGAGCGCGTTGACAAACTTAAGTCATATGCTGAAGACATTGAAATGATTGTGACCAAAGAAGAGATATATGAGATGCATAAACTCATCGGCGATCTCGAGCGAAGAGAAGTCGCTGCGGACGCTGTTCTGTTTGGGGTTCCTGAGAATAACGAGGAGAATTTAACTTAAATATTTAACAAGCTGTGCTTCACTATTGGCTGCAGAACCCCATCGCTTAAGAGTGTGTTTCGAGTGAGAAGTAATGCGCGCAACACTAGAACCACTCCAATAATTGTTTAGTTCTCCAGTTCATATGAGAGAGATGCTGTTCTTCGATCTGCAGCCACTTATCGAAGAAACAATGGAAAAACCCTCTCGCTGAATGACTTAGGACTCAGCTCTAGCTCAAGCATATATTTAAATGAGAGCCTAACTAAGCGTAGCCGTCAACTTCTACAGAGTGCAGTTAAGGTAAAGCATCGCAAACATCTGTTTTCTGCATATGCAAAGAAGGGGTTTATCTTTGTGAAACGAGTTGAGAATGGTGAAAGTTTGCTAATTGAAAGCTGCTACCAACTTAATGCTGTTCTTGCGGGTGAGCTGCATGATACCAAATCTAGAAATGAGCATTAATATTAAGTATATACATGTATCCGTAACTTATGCTAAGTTCAATTTATTTTTTTCTTTACGTATACTCTTTTCTCTTACTCTTTTTAACTTTCTTAGTGATTTTATTATTACCTGGTTACTAATTACTTATATTTTCTATAATCTTTTTTCTTTGTACCTAGTATTTGTTTATACTACTAAATATAGTTTGCCTAATGTTTCTATTTGTTATATTAAATTTTATGATTGGATCTAACAATAACTGCAGTGGCGCTAATGAAAATTGCAATGTTTTGATAAACGTTTTGTGTAGACGATACTCTGGTCTTAAAATTGTTCATTTTAATGCCAGAAGTCTTAGTGCTTATAAGTTGGACTATTTGAAGTTTGTTTTTGAGGAGTCGTCTGTAGATATTATATATGTTTCAGAAACGTGGTTTTGCTCTGATGTTAACGACAGTGTTTTTGATATAAGCAACTTCAATTTGTTTAAAAACGATAGAATTAACAAGAGAGTTGCTATTTACTGCAGAAAAAACTTGAATGCTACAATAATTAATAAATCCGCTGGTGATAGTGATAAATTTCTAAGTCTCAGTTTATCTGATAACAACACAAAAATTCTTCTGTCTTGTGTTTATAACCCTAACAAATGTCATAGTCGGAATACCTTCTTTTCGGACCTCTCTGATCAGGAAATTGACTTTAATTATTTTGTTGTGTGTGGGGGTTTTAATGTTAATCTGCTATGTCATGATAATGCCACTAAATCAATGTATGAAAATGTCTCCTCCGTCGGTCTGTCAATTGTGAATGGTACTATGCCCACTCGTTTTTCGCATAATAATGTCCCTAGTCTTCTAGACTATTTTATTGTGTCTGATATATCAACTGTTCTTTTGTTTGACCAGATTTATTTCATTTCCGATTATGATTTAATTTTTTGCACACTCGACATAAACTTATATCGTTTTAGTAATTCAAGGACAGTATCGTACCCAGACTTTAAATCTATACATTTTCCTGCCCTCTTATGGTTTTTATACATTTTCCATGATATATGGTTTCTGCCTGATATTGACGAAAAAGTCGAATTTTTCTCTAATATGCTCAAAAACCTTTTTGTAAAACATGTTCCCATTCGTACCACGGTTATCAAAAATGCTTCCTGCCCATGGTTTAATAATAATGTGAAAAATGCAATTAAAAAACGAAATAAAATGCATAGTCGGTGGAAAAAGAACCCTTCACTGAAAAATTGGGAAAACTATGGAGTTGCCAGAAACGCCTCGGTTTTAATAACTAAACAATCTAAAATTAACTATTGTTCCGCTAAGCTCAATACTTCACTTCCTTCTAAGGTGCTGTGGAGGAATTTAAAAAACCTTAGTATTGGAAAAAAATCTGCTGCTGATTGCAAAGTAGATCCCGACGTTCAGAACAATTTTTTTCTATCTAACAATGGTACTCTAGGTAATAGAAAAATTGTCGATGTACTAGTTGAACCAAATTTTCAGTTTTCTGCTGCAAGCGAAAGTGATGTTGGCAGGTGCATAACTAAAATAAAATCAAATGCTAATGGTGAGGATGGTATTTCAGTTAAATTTATAAGACTTATTTTACCCCACGTACTTGGTTCGTTAGCACATATAATAATGCTTTCCCTCACTCCTGGAAAATTGCAAAAGTAATACCTGTTGCCAAAAAAGCTTTAGCGTCCGAAGCTAAAAAATTCAGGCCTATAAGTATTTTGTCCTCGTTGTCTAAGGTATGCGAATCTATTATGGCAAATCAGATGTCAGCATTTTTGAGCAGTAATAACTTGCTATCTCCCTTACAATCTGCTTTCTGTGCTAGTCATAGTTGCACAACAGCTACAATGAAAGTATTAGACGATGTAAGAAAATCGTACGATGATGGCCTGGTTACTCTTTTTTGCATGCTTGACTTTTCAAAAGCATTTGACACCGTGAATCACTCGTTGCTTTGTCAAAAACTCAAATGTTGGTATGGTTTTTGCGATAGTGCTGTAAACCCTATAAGAAGCTACTTGTCGAACAGATTGCAGAGAGTTAGAGTAGGAATTACGAATTCTTAATTTAAATCTGTTGGCAGTGGAGTGCCACAAGGATCAATTCTTGGTCCCTTGCTGTTTTCCGTGTTTATAAATGACATTTTTTTAACTTGTAAGCATGCTTCTATGCATGCCTATGCGGATGATGTGCAATTATATTGTTCATTGTTTTAGTTATTTTATTTTAGTTTTTTTTATTATATGTATTTAAGTTCAACGACTAGCAGTTTGCCTTATTTGTAATAGTCGTTGCTCCAGTTATTAAATATGTTTGCGTAAGCAACAAAATATTATGTTAATTTTAAACAAGTAGAAAATTTGCTTTGTTTACATTCTTTATTGTTTTGCTCCTTTTCGTAAATTGCATTGTGAGTAACTGCAAACTATATTGCCGGTCGTTGACCAAAGCTAGGTTTATTTATGTCAATAAAAATATTGTTTCCGCAATTCAACGTCAGCATATTGCCGGTCGCTAAACTGAAGTATACAATATGCTGACCAATAACCAATTTATGATGTAATTAGCAATAAGTTACTATATAAGTTTTCAAAATTCAATTAATAAATGAGTTACAATTAAAACTTCATACAAACTAATCGTTTCAATTATCATCGTTGCTACCAGTTCAAGTGCTGGGAGTAACATCATCAAACTCAAGTTCACCAATTTAACTTAGTTCATGTGCTAAGTTGAAGCCTTGGTACTTGAGCAATTCAGCGTACACAACGCAACATTTGGTGACCCCGAGAGAAGACAACAATCTTCTGATAAATAAGGACATCATATCGGCAACAATCCACAGCGTGAGCCATTTAGTGAACCCGAGATAGGAAGCACAGACTTCTGAAAATGTCTACTAAACGCGTAAAATTTTAATTTCGTTAAGCGTGATAGTGTAAAAGTTCGTCGCGAATAAAATTTCGATCGTCCATCACTTGGACATATCAACCACATTGCGTTGTTCAATAGCGTGAGCCGTTTAGTGATTTTAAAGAAGACAACAATTGAGCAGGACAATATTCCTGATTTCCTGAAATTATTTGAACATTTGGACAATTTGAGAACATCGACATGTCCACATTCGACGAAATCAAGGAAAGATTAAAAGCTACGGGTGATGAGATACAGAAGATCATCACCAATTTCAAGAAAGATGGCGCAGACAGGAAGAAGACCGCAGCATACTTTCATGAGCGACTTCAAAATCTTGATAGAGCCTGGAATCAATTTGAAGAAGACGATACAGCTTTGCGGTCGTTACACAAGGTACCAATGGAGCATGAGTACTTTACATCAGGGTACTACGACACAGCAAAGCAATAGCAACTGAATACATCAATATTTTTCAAATCCAAGTACAACAGCTTGGATCAGTGGCAGGTGCTACTTCTCAGTCAACTGCAGCTAGCAACACGCAGACCTCGGCAACCGGCGGAAGATTTACTGCCGGGCAAAAAATGCCGGAATCTGAATCAGTAGTCAGCATAGCAAGCATAGCAGCTTGCATATTCAACGTCCGCTTATGACGTCATTGCATCGTCTCTTAAATGGAATTGTAGATACGGTAGAACAATCGCAAGAATTTTACGAAAGCAACATAGCACGGCTAAGAAAATTATGGAATGAAATCGAGACATTGAACTACAGGATATGGGAGCTTAGCTCATCTCCAGAAGAACAAGGCTATGACTACGGCACTTATTTAGACACAGAAGTGCTTGTACACAATCAGATAATTAATCTGTCAACGAAATCCAGAGTGCAAACTTCTTCAGCAGATACCGTTTAGCAATCTTGCAGGCTGCCAAAGATCTCCATTCCAAAATTCGATGGTGATTACCTCAAATGGCAACAATTTTATGACATTTTTACAGAAATGGTACATAAAGCTTTCTGTATAATGTGGTATATAACAAAAAATGTGGTATTTGAAGTCAAACTTAACTGGTGAAGCCGAAAGAGTCATCAGGCATTTAACATTGACCCAGGACAATTACAGCATTGCCTGGAAGGCGCTTCAAGACCGATACCAAAACAGAAGGGTATTGGCTTCAACATTGTTACAACGAATAATAAGACATCCAATCCTAACAGCAGATAACGCGTCGTCATCAGCATTACAAAATCTTCATGCTACAATACATGAGAGTATTTTAGCCTTACAAAATCTAGGCATAGACACGCCATCATGGGATCCAATACTCCTGCACATACTCGTAAAGAAGTTGGATAGACAAGGCCACATGTTGTATGAGCAATCATTAAAAAATCCCAAGGAAATCCAAACCATTAAGGAATTCCTGTTGTTTCTCGAACATTGTTTCCAATCATTGGAGGCGCTTGGCAGAAGGGAAAGGCCAACATCATCAAGAGCAACAGCATCAATAGCAGCAAATTCTTCCAAAAAAGGATGCAGCTACTGTTCCATCGAAGATCATCCAATTTATTATTGTGATAAATTCCTGAAGCTAGCTGTATCCGACCGTTTGAACTGGGTGCAAAAGCAAAGGCTGTGTGTCAACTGCTTCAAACACGATCACAGCTCAAAAACGTGCAAAGCAAAGTCATGCAGCAAGTGTAGTAAAAGACATAATTCACTGTTACACTTGAATCCCACAAACCAGGTTCCAAATGAGAAAAGGTATCCAGAAAATTCTAAGCAACATTCCAGCAGAGAAGTAAATGCATCCAACGCATCCGTAACTTTAGCCGCAGCCGAAGTGATGTCGTCTCACAGGAGCTATGTACTGTTAGCAACAGCTAAAATCAGAATTACAACAACCAACGGGCAGTCTGGTGAATTCAGAGCACTCCTCGACTCCGGCTCTCAGTGTAATATCGTGACCGAACGACTCATCAAACGACTGAACATTGTTCCATCTAAGGCAGCGCTTCGCATTGAAGGCATTGGTGACAGAACAAAAAATGCAACACAACGTATTAATTTCGAACTTCAATCAAGAACAACCAAATTTTCAACAAGGGTAGAAGCATTCGTTTTGCTAAACATTGTTCCAGTTCAACCAGCTCAATTATTAGACGTCTCCTCATGGTCCATTCCTGGAAACATTCAGCTAGCCGATCCAGCATTTTATTAGCCAGGAAAGATTGATGTACTGCCGGGAGCAGAATTCTATGTTAGTTTAATGTCAACTGGTCGAATCGAGCTTTCTCCAGAGTTACCAATCCTACAGAACACATTGCTAGGTTGGATCATCAGCGGTAAAGTTAATAACGATTCAGCGTCAAATGCAAACACTTGTGCAGTCTTCAGTCATGAAGAATGTTCAACCGACGAACTGATACAAAGGTTCTGGAAACTTGATGAAATCGATGGAGCCGATACCAACCTTACGCTCGCAGACAAACACTGTGAGACCCATTTCAAGCAAAACACAATCAGAAACAGTGAAGGTAGATTTGTCGTGAAACTACCACTATCCGATCACCCAAGCAGCTTAGGCGATTCTAGGACTATCGCATTCAAGAGATTTTTGGCATTAGAGACAAAAACTCCAGCCTTAAAAACACAATATGTCGAATTTATGAAGCAATACATAGAACTAGGACACATGAGTGAAATCAGTCTTAATGATATCCAACATCCACATTGCTTTATTCCTCATCACTGCGTCTTAAAACCATCAAGCACAACTACACAATTGAGAATTGTCTTTGATGCATCAGCTAAGACGTCATCAGGATTTTCGCTTAACGACATCATGTACACTGGTCCAACTGCACAAAGCGACTTATTCTCAATACTATTGAGGTTTCGACTACCAAGTTTTGTCTTCACCACAGATATCGAAAAGATGTACAGACAAATCTTAATTGATCAAGCCGATCGCAGTTTACAGCTCATTTTGTGGAGGGAAACCGAAACCGATCCCCTAAAGCACTATCAGCTCAATACCGTAACTTACGGAACATCTTCAGCTCCATACTTAGCAACTAAGTGCTAACAACAGTTAGCAGAGAGAAACATCGAAAGATATCCACTAGGTGCCCGAGTGTTACGCGACAGTTTTTATGTTGATGATGGTGTGAGTGGATCAGACAGTCTAATGACAGCCATGGAAACACAAAAACAACTAACAATACTTCTTCAAGAGGCAGGATTTAAACTTCGTAAATGGTGTGCAAACCATCCCAAGTTATTGCAAGGAATACCTCCAAAGGATCAAGAAGTTAAACTTGACTTTGAAAATGCTTCAACCAAAACATTAGGATTAACCTGGATTCCTAAAGCAGATCATTTTTGCGTAACAACGGATCTGGAAAATAATTCAAGCATAACAAAACGCACAATCATCTCAGACACAGCAAGAATATTTGATCCATTAGGTCTCGCAGGTCCAGTTGTCATCACTGCGAAAATATTTATTCAACAATTGTGGCAGCTTAAGTTAGCATGGGACGATTCTTTACCATTAGAATTAGAAACAACTTGGTCAACATTTCGAAATGAGTTAAGTACTTTAAAAAATGCATACGTTCCTAGGCATGTCTTCAATGGTCAAAGGCCAAGTACGATTCAAATTCACACATTCGTAGACGCATCTGAAAGAGCTTATGGCGCTGCAATTTACCTTCGGTCAAAACTACCAAATAATACCTTGATCGTCAGATTGTCATGTGCCAAATCCCGGGTGGCACCTCTCAAACGTCAAACATTGCCTCGTTTAGAGTTATGCGCTGCAGTACTTGGGGCGGAATTAACATCAAGGGTAAGGAAGGAGCTACAATTAACGGCTGAGACTTCGTATTTTTGGTCAGACTCAGAAACTGTGTTATCCTGAATAAATTCATCATCTGCATCATTGCGAACTTTCGTCGCTAATCGAGTGAGCAAGATCCAAGACCTCACCATTCCAACTCAATGGCGTCATGTTAGCTAAAAGGAAAATCCTGCTGATGTTATTTCGCGAGGACTCCAGCCTACTAAATTAATGACGTGCAACTTATGGTTCTATGGGCCCCTATTTTAACACGGCAATTCATCACATTGGCCTAAACCATTTGTTAACAATGATCATATATCAACGGATCCGGAACGTAAACTAAAGGTCCGGAGTCTAGCTGCAACCACGTCCACTGGGTTAGAAGATATCGTGTACAACATTAATCACAGGAATTCTTTCAAAATACTACAAAGGGTAGTGGCGTATGTTTTGAGATTCATCCAAAACCTCAAGACTAATGCGGCAGAACGAACAACACAAGTTTCACTCAGCGTCGAGGAATTAAATGCTGCACTGACAGTAATCATAGCAGCTACACAATCCTTTGATTTCAGCAAGGAAATCAAACAAATAAAGGCCCACCATGAAATCGACAGTTCCAAGTCACTTAAAGGCCTAGCACCCTTTATTGACGACAATGGAATTCTTCGAGTTGGAGGACGATTGGCAGAATCAACATTATCCTTTGACGCCAAGCACCCCATGTTACTACCATATAACGATCCTATAGCTAAATTGATACTAGTTAAGCTACATATTGATAATTTTCACTGTGGTCCACAGAACTTATTAGCAACCTCAAGACAAAAATTTTCGATAATCAAGGGAAAAATTATGGCAGAAGTGTTGTACAACACTGCGTCCGTTGCACCAAGCCAAAACCAAAACTTTTCGATCAAATAATGGGAAACTTACCTGCATCCAGAGTCACACCTTCACGTCCATTTTCGCACACCGGTGTGGATTTTTGTGGTCCATTTTGGGTCCATTATAAGATTCGTGGAAAGAAACCTCATAAAGTTTATATTGCCGTCTACTGTTGCTTTGCTACGAAGGCAGTCCATTTGGAGGTAGTAACAGACCTAACAACGGAAGCATTTATTGGATCACTCAAGCGATTTGTTTCTCGGCGTGGACAATGTGATACCATATATTGTGACAATGCCACCAATTTTGTTGGGGCGAGTAATAAACTGGAGGAACTAAAGGACGTATTCTATGCCACTGCTTCAACAGAAAGGATCATAAGGACATGTAGTGATCTCGAAATAAATTTCAAATTCATTCCTCCGAGAGCTCCTCATTTTGGAGGCCTGTGGGAAGCCACAGTAAAGTCAGCTAAACAATTGATGCTGCGTAGCGTATCCACAGCATCTCTAACTCATGAGGAGCTTGAGACGCTCGTCATAGAAATAGAAGCAATTCTAAATTCACGACCGCTCACTCCATTATCAGCAGACCCAAACGATTTATCAGCATTAACACCCGGGCATTTCTTGATTGGCGAACCCTTATGTGGAAATTGGTCACGCAACTCAATCTGGAATCGATGGTCCCGAGAATACCTCAATCTACTACAACAAAGACATAAGTGGAATAACCAATCAGAAAACGTCCATGAAAGTCAGTTGGTTATTATTAAGGAGGACAACGTGCCTGTTTTAAGTTGGCCACTCGGCAGAATCGAAAAGGTTTACAAGGGAAACGATGGAAAGGTCAGAGTAGCTGACGTAAAAACAGCATCAGGTATTTTGAAGCGTCCAGTCCACAGATTGGCACCATTATTCAATCAAGAGGAAGACATCGATAATCCTTCAATACAAAAGGAACGAACTAATTTACGGCACAGGCCAGCAAGTGATGAGGACTCAAATTATATGCCTCCAAAGAGACGAAAATCAACAACCAATCCGCAACTGTTAACAATCCTCATCTCCTTATTACTACTTCCTGCAGTACTTGGAACTACAATTCACGTTAAGCAATTTGGCTCGGATCCAGGATTATACTTTGAAGGCATCGGAACAACGAGAATAATAACAGCAGCATGGAAATTGCTAGTCTATTATGACTTAGCTCCCTTCTGGACAGAAATCAGAACATTTTCATTTAGAATAGCAACACTTCAAAAATTATGTTCACAGACACATCAGCCAACTACCTGCGACACATTAGCAAAAAACTTTGAGTACGCCAGAGACGAACTTCTACAGGATAAAGATACGCTATCAACTAGTCGAAAAAGTAGAGCAGCACTTAACATCGTTGGAAACGTTGCTCGCACGTTATTCGGTGTATTGGACTCTGACTATGCAGAAGAAATGTCAAAGACAATCAGTCAGGTCAAGGCAAATAGAGATCATATTCTACGGTTACTGCAAAACCACACCTCAATCATCGATTCAACACTGAACATAATTAAACAGGATGAAATCACTACAAAGAGTAAAATAACGGATTTACAAGATAAAATAGATCTTCTAATGAACACGTTAGATGACGATTCAATCCAAATCAGACTCATTCAAATTATTACATCATTAACATCACAACTCATGTTAATGGTTGCGAATCTACAACAAATTCATTCAGAAATAATGTTCTGACTGACACACACCACGGGAAAATTAGTGGTGTAATTACGCCACTACTACTTACGCCTCAACAACTAAAAAATGTAATCAATTCCATTAGTGGTCATCTTCCTCCAGCTCGATCATTGCCCGGTGATTCAAATAATCTAATACAACTCTACAAAATCCTGAAGGCAGAAGGAGCAGTGACCAAAAATGAAGTGATATTTGAAATAAAGCTGCCTCTCATAGATCATCAACATTTCGACTTATTCCATATAACTCCCGTTCCAACAAAGGGAAATGGAGGTGTAATTTCAATAGAAACTAAAGTCACATTCTTAGCCGCCAATTCACATCTAGACCAATTTATTTACTTAAGTTCTGAAGATCTAAACTCATGTTTTACCATGAAAAGAAACCTCTACATATGCGACAACAAGAGACCAAAGTTTAGCAGAGAATCATCTGTTCATGCTTGTGAATTTCATATGTTCAATAAAAAAACCACCACACAATGCAGACTAAACCAGTTGCAAGGAAAATCTTCTTGGACGCAACTACAGCACACGAACATGTCGATCTTTGCAACAATGTTAGACATCGAAATATCAGTGGTGTGCGACATTCAAGCCACGCAATTGACTCTAACTGGTTCAGGCTTGTTAACAATGAGTCCAAACTGCTCAATAGGGAGTGATGGCATCAGCATTCAGGGCCATCACACGTCGTCAACCGTCATGCATACTTCATACATCAGGTTCAAGGAGATCAGCAAGACCACAACATCAGACGAATTGAGGCAAAGGTCTAACGCAACGGTTGCTCCATTCGAAACTCAACTAGAACAGTTAACTGCATTATAAACCCAGTTAGCAAATGAAGACGTATAAAGGTTACCTGAAATAGTGTTGTCCAACAGTCGTCATCATCACGCGGTGAGTTATACTGCGCTACTGTTGTCCATCACAATCCTAGTAAGCTGTATATTATGGATATTGAAACACAGACGAACTGTTAACAGATCAGTAAATGTGCCACCAAAGCCGTCTCGAATGCACACCGATGAATCATCCTTTACTGTGCGAATTTAACTTAACTAACCTCCCCCGACCTACATCAACATAGAGTTGAGCGACGCCTCAACGTGCGGGAGAATGTTCATTGTTTTAGTTATTTTATTTTAGTTTTTTTTTATTATTTGTATTAAAGCTCAATATTCAAGTATTAAAATCTACCGCGAAAAGAGGAAGGAAGAGAGGCGCCTTTTCAAACGCAAGAAAAGAGAGCAGGAAAAGCGTGAGCGTGAGGAACTAGAAACATACCAGGGCAAGAAGGATGCACGAAGATTCTATCAACAGGTTAAGCGTCTCACCCAAGGTTTCAAGCCCGGAGCATTCACTTGCAGAGACGAAAATGGAGATCTGAATACGGATACACAGTGTGTGCTAAGATTGTGGAGACAGCACTTCTCCAATTTACTTACTGGCGACAATTCCACCAATGCCGCCCATCGAGAGCGCAGTTCAGTGCCACCAATCGACGGATGACGGAAGTATCACCAACTAACCATGAAGAGGTTCGAGTTGCTATCCAACGACTCAAAAACAATAAAGCAGCGGGTGCTGACGGCTGTCAGCTGAATTGTTTAAAACCGGCGGCGATGAATTGATAAGGCGCATGCATCAGCTCATCAGCAAAATATGGCTAGCAGAAAGCATGCCCGACGATTGGAACCTCAGTTTACTGTATCCTATACTTAAGAAAGGATACCCAACAATCTGCGCAAGTTATAGAGGTATCAGTCTTATTTCCATCGCATATAAGGTTCTCTCAAGCGTACTGTGTGAAAGATAAAAGCCGGTTACAAAAACACTGATTGGACCTTATCAGTGTGGCTTTCGACCTGGTAAGTCCACCATAGACCAGATTTTCACGCTACGACAAATCCTGGAGAAAACCCACAAAAATCAAATTGACACACACCATCTCTTTGTCGATTTTAAAGCTGCGTTCGATAGCCCGAGAAGGGATTGCCTATACGCAACAATGTCTGAGTTCGGTATACCTGCAAAGTTGATAAGACTTTGCAGAATGACGTTCAGCAACACACGCAGCTCCGTCAAGGTAGGAAATGACCTCTCCGAAACCTTCAATACCGAAAGAGGTTTCAGGCAAGGCGATCCACTGTCTTGCGATCTCTTCAACATCATCATGGAGGGGATCGTACGAAAGGCCGGTGTGCATCGTAATGGCACCATTTTCTATAAAGGTGTCCAGCTCCTTGCGTACTCTGATGATATTGATATTGTTGGCAGAACCAAGAGAGAACCTGCTTTCGCCGCTATCGAAAAGGAATCAGCCAAAATGGGTTTGACGATAAATGAGGGTAAAACAAAGTATTTGCTGTCTACAAACAAGGGAGCGCGGCGTTTAGACTCCCACGTTTCATCCGGCAGCTATAACTTTGAAGTAGTCAAGGAGTTTGTATACCTTGGCACCGCCATTAATACTAACAACGAAATCAGCCTGGAGATAAAGCGAAGAACAATAATTGCTAATAGGTGATCTACGAAGACATTGACGTAGTTCGGCGTATAAGTACATCCTATGGACGACGAAGCTCCAGCGAAAAAGGTGCTCGAGGCGAGGGTCGCTGGTCAACGACGACGAAGGAGACCATGCTTCCGATGGATGGACCAGGCTGAGGAAGCCCTAACCGCACTTGGTGTATCCGATTGGAGAAGGCGTGCGCAAAGCAGAGGCGCCTGGCGAGAGCTGATGAGGTCGGTCGAAATCCGGACACGGGTTGTTACGGCCACCTAAGTAAGTAAGTAATTTAAGTTCAACGACTAGCAGTTTTTCTTATTTGTAATAGTCGTTGCTCCAGTTATTAAATATGTTTGCGTAAGCAACAAAATATTATGTTAATTTCAAACAAGTAGAAAATTTGCTTTGTTTACATTCTTTATTGTTTTGCTCCTTTTCGTAAATTGCATTGTGAGTAACTGCAAACTATATTGCCGGTCGTTGACCAAAGCTAGGTTTATTTATGTCAATAAAAATATTGTTTCCGCAATTCAACGTCAGCATATTGCCGGTCGCTAAATTGAAGTTTGCAATATGCTGACCAATAACCAATTTATGATGTAATTAGCAATAAGTTACTATATAAGTGTTCAAAATTCAATTAATAAATGAGTTACAATTAAAACTTCATACAAACTAATCGTTTTAATTATCATCGTTGCTACCAGCTCAAGTGCTGGGAGTAACATCATCAAACTCAAGTTCATCAATTTAACTTAGTTCCTGTGCTAAGTTGAAGCCTTGGTACTTGAGCAATTCAGCGTACACAACGCAACATATATCTTGCACGTAGAAAGGGCCTCTTAGAGGACTTAAGCTGCAGACTGAATGAAGATCTTAGCAATATTAACCAGTGGGCCATTAGTAATGACCTACGGCTAAATGGGTTTCAGTCTTATGTGCTACCGATTTCAGCATCAAAAATACATCTTGAAAATGTTCCACACTTGTTTATAGGGGCCAAAAAACTTGAACTTGTTAATAATGTTGTAAGCCTTGGGCTTCAAATCAATTCAACACTAACATGCACTGATCATGTCAATAGCATAGTACGCAAGATATATTACATTCTGCGAAACCTTAGAATGTCTACAGATGTTACACTCGTTGAAATAAGACGTAAGCTCGTGATACAACTAATTTTACCCATAATTTCTTACTCGGAACTTGTATACAGTAAATTAGATTCGTGGTCTGAACATAAATTGCAAGAAGCATTTAATCGTACAACAAGATATGTCTACGGCATTCGAAAGTTTGACCATTTATCATAGTTTAAAAATGCTATTCTTGGTTGTAGCATTACTAGCAAACAAACGCCAGAAACTGTATTTTTCTTCATAAGCTCATTCAATCTAAAACTCTAAAACTGTACCTCTTTGAGAAATTACAATTTTGTCAGTCGGCTCGTAGTAAAATGCTAATAGTTCCAAATTTTAATTATCTTAACTTAACAAGACCTTTTTTTCATTAACGCCATAAGATTATGGAATTCGTTGGAATTCACTTAAAATGCATTGATGGAATTGGAAGCTTTAGGCAGGCTATATTTCTATGTATATTTCTCTCTTCTAAATTTCTCTCTTCTTTTTGTTTTATGCTATAAGTCCATTTTATTAATTCCATTCACTTATTGACAAATGTCATATAATTCACAATTGCATTTCAGTGTAGTAAGAAGTAGTAGTAGTAGTATTTATATACATAGTAGTATAGGCATATATTGCATATATAACATCCCTTTTCTTAAGTATAGTATATATCTATGTATTAATAGTTAGGTACACATTTTTTTTAAAAATATAATATCTTATTCTAAACAATCGCTTATTAAAGTTTGAATAAGCATAATGATGCTTATAGAGCAATTCCATATGAAAACGATCAAAATTGACAAATTTTTGGACGACCCCTCTCCGATTTTAAAATAAATAGTCTCAATCGGTTGCCCAGCAAAACATAATGTACCTACTTATTTTTTTTTTTTTTGTAGTGACTGGTTTAGTGGTGGTGTACACCACTGTCATGTGACAAAATTGAAGAATTCTTCATAAGGGACCTCATTGAAAGTTGTTTTAAAAAAAACTACTAAAGCGATCGCAACGAGTGATAGCTCGTTGGAAAGGTATTGAATCAGGCTTTAATTGAAAAATAAAATTTTCCTAATTTTTCTCAGAAATTTACCTTTTTTCCCATGAAAATTAAATTTTCCGATTTTCCACAGAAGCTCCTAAATTTTCCGGCTAATTTTATTTTTTTTTTGGATTCCTCATAATTTTTGCTTTAAGAATCAGCAATAAGAAAATGGGCCCCGACTCCTTGTTTGGACAGGAGAAGAGCATTTAAGAGACCACCTTGTTCTCATTGTTCTTATATTTTTTATAATTGAATTATTTTTAATTATTTAACATTATTTTATTTTATTATTAAAAAAACATTTTAAAAATTATTTTACAGTTAAAAATACATTTATGAAGAAAAAATCTTTCTTATTTTGCTGCTTATACTTAATTACAATATTTATTAAAAATTTCAATTGTCTTGGCATCATTATAAAATAACTTTAACTTTAAATTTAGCACGTCGGCAGACGAAGAGTACCGCTTTACATTAATTGACATATCAGAAATATTTGGTATGAATCAATGAAACTTTTGCGTTCCAGTTATAGTTTTGACATTATTATATCTGTTTTGAATTCGTCGCTCCATGGCATCGTGTTCTTTTTGAGTGCATAAAACTGTGTTAATGGCAATTTCCTTGCTTTGAATCCACGAAAACAAATGTTGTACATTTAAGATCTGGTCAGTATATGGCCTTTGCAAACTTGCCTTAGTCGCCATGCGTTTTAGGGTTCCCCCTAACGCATCGCATGGGCCCTTACCGTGGGACGTCGCAAAAAAGTGCCACTCGACCTTGCAGTTTTGTTCTTCTTCAATTATGCAAAGATTGTAAAAATTTTTTTTATTCTTGTACTGAGAAGCCGCGCCGTCTGAGAAAAACGTTACTTTGTCGATTGCATCGAATTTTGATCTTAAGAATTCAAACAGTTTCATTTGAAATAAATAAACGGACACATAATTATGAGCTAAACTCTCCGCGACAACAACAAGGCTTACGGTCTGTAGTTCGTTACCTTCGTTTTTGAAATAAATGCAAAAAGGATGCACCGTGCACTGGTCGTTTGCCCAGTGATAAGCCTGAATTTCATCCTGAACGAGAAAAGTGTAATTCTCGGCAAAGTCGCTTATCACAATGAATTCATTTTGGGCTAATTTCTCCTTACTTTCCTTTAGAAATTTCGATTGCATCTCGGATATGAAATGGTGCGCCTTCAGTTCATTCAACTTGAATCCGAATTCCTCGATGAATTCCGGAATCTGCTTTACCACGGTCTCAAGGGAACATCTGCCGCTGCTAATTATCCACTGTTTGAAATGCACCTCCTGAATTAACAGCTGTTCAAACTTTTCCGCCAAATATTGCTCTAGCTCGTCAATCTTCGGACAATTGTCGCATTTGGACAGATGACAATTTTCCGTGGGGTATGCGCACAACGACTTCGACAGGAGGTCCCTATATGTTTCAATTTCACCGTGAAATACTTTCAATTTCTTGCATGGAAAGAACATTAGTTTGATGTTTTGATGAAATGACTGAATGCGTTCCGTGCCTGTCTAATGCCAGCACGCATTCTTATGGTCGTAAGATGGCAAACTTAGAAAATCCCACTTTTTCTGCTGGGTATTTCTCTTTGAACTGATGGTATGCTTCGGATAGATTACATAATAATAATCTGCGCTGCTTGTGTACTTTTTCTCCATCTTCACGTGTGATAACATAGTCACGTGTACCTGGGCAGACGCGGCTGTTGTCATCATTGCAGTAAACATCTTGAATCAATTTCACCGTTGCTTCGCTGAGGGTCCTTGAGCCAAATTTCTTGGTGGGAGTCGCCAATATGCCCTTCTGTCGAACTAATTCTTTGCTTCTTCTCGCGATGTAAAAAGATGTTTGAAACTGTTCAGAAATCTTGCGTATAGACCATGATTGAGGCAGCACAGATAAAATGAGATATTTCTCCGGAAAAGTGGTCGCTAAATTGAATTTTCTTTTCAACTGCTCAATCATTTGTTTGCCGTCATCAACGTCATCTGCTTGACTGCATTCGTTATCAGAGCCTTCATCAAATATTGTCGCGATTGCACTCATAACCTTGCCTTTTTTCTCTTTCCTGTATTTTTCACTTCGCAACTTTCTTTTTCTAATAGGCGTTTCACCTAAAGTGGTAATAGCCTCATTCAAAGGACTCAAAGACATATTGACCATCGGAATGTCTGCCTCACCATCAGATGAAACATTTTGTTCAATTGTCATTACACTCTCGGATTGTGGTTGCATTTGTTTCAATGCATTTGCTTGTTGAGACAAATCGATTTTACACTTGGGGCAAATGAATTCTGCTTCTTCACCGTATTGTATATTTAATTCATTCATGTATCGCTTCGAAACACCAGTTAATTTTAATACTTTTATCTTTTTCGAACGATGTCCACTCTTGTTAAACGGATTGCAGCAAAATTTATTCATTTTACTTTAAATTGTCTTTACAGCTTCACTCTTTACTTTACAAAAAAAACACTTTAACACTTTCATGTTTAGTATTCAACTGAAATTTGACTCAGAGTGTGTGAAGTATTTATATTTATTTTTTGGTACTCTTTACTTTACTCTTTACTTTACAAAAAAAAAACACTTTAACACTTTCACGTTTAGTATTCAACTGAAATTTGACTCAGAGTGTGTGAAGTATTTATATTTATTTTTTGGTAAAAAATAGTTAAAAAAAATAAGCGATATTTGCTTTTCTTTAATAGGAAAATTTGCGTGAACTAATGGTCATAAAATGTTTTTTAAAGAGGGACTTAATTGGTTACTGCCAATAAGCCGACCACAGGTCATAAAATGTTTTGTAAATTTTTTAAATTACCAGGTAATAAATATTTCGCCATATTTATGGAAAATCCGTGTTTTATGACTTGTTTCTGCACGTGTCATTTTAGGTGAAATATTTATTACCTGGTAGTTTAAAAAATTTACAAAACATTTTATGACCTGTAGCCTCAGTCGGGTTTGGTGTGCCACTACATGCCACTGCTGCTATTATCCATGGATTTATGGCCGATCTTGTGAAGGCAGGCAGACCATATTCACTACACACTCAACTTGGGGCTCTTAAAAAAAATTGATTTTTTCTTCATAAATGTATTTTTAACTGTAAAATAATTTTTAAAATGTATTTTTAATAATAAAATAAAATAATGTTAAATAATTAAAAATAATTCAATTATAAAAAATATAAAAACAATGAGAACAAGGTGGTCTCTTAAATGCTCTTCTCCTGTCCAAACAAGCAGTCGGGGCCCATTTTTTTATTGCTGATTCTTAAAGCAAAAATTATGAGGAATCCAAAAAAAAAATAAAATTAGCCGGAAAATTTAGGAGCTTCTGTGGAAAATCGGAAAATTTAATTTTCATGGGAAAATTTAATTTTCATGGGAAAAAAGGTAAATTTCTGAGAAAAATTAGGAAAATTTTATTTTTCAATTAAAGCCTGATTCAATACCTTTCCAACGAGCTATCACTCGTTGCGATCGCTTTAGTAGTTTTTTTTTAAACAACTTTCAATGAGGTCCCTTATGAAGAATTCTTCAATTTTGTCACATGACAGTGGTGTATACCACCACTAAACCAGTCACTACAAAAAAAAAAAAAATATGTAGGTACATTATTTTTTGCTGGGCAATCGATTAAGACTATTTATTTTAAAATCGGAGAGGGGTCGTCCAAAAGGTGATCGCTTTCATATGGAATTGCTCTATATATGTATTATAAAAATTATTTAGCTGTATAAAATTGAGTTCGCTTAACAATCCTACCAGACTTTGTTGCGTATTGTTCCTTTTCAATATTTAAATTGTTTTCCTCTACCCTACCATCATTCCCATTTATTTCTTCTTTCCTAAAATTTTCTGAAGGATCAGACAGGATTGGTAAAGTGTCATTCATTGAAAAATCAACGCTAACACATCTGTTTTTTAAATGAATTCTATTCCTCCTATACTGAACTTTATTAAAATCTTCTATTATGTAAGACCTGTTGCACTTTAATACTTTAACAATAGTTGCTGGTATCCAATTTGAATTAGGATTCTTTTTGAAATATACTGGATCACCCATTTTTAACAAACTTAATTGCTTTTTATCTCTGTTATAGTATTTGCAACTTTGAGTATTATTTTTTTCAATACATTTTTTGTATTCTGAGAACTTGACCACTTTTGGTTTTAATCTATCTTGCATGACTGGTATTTTTATTCTTAAATTTCTTGACATCAGTAATTGTGCTGGTGAAGGTGCTCCACTTTTCGACGAATTTCTATAATGCAAAAGTGCAATGTATGGATCTCTCTCCGTTTCTTTAGACTTTTTCAAAATGTTTTTTACGATTTTAACTGAACTTTCAGCTTGACCATTCGACTGAGAATGATATGGGCTAGTTATTTTATGCTCTACATCCCATTCATGTAAAAAACTTTTAAATTTTGCTGATTGAAATGGAGGACCTCCATCAGACACTAAAGACATTGGAATGCCATGACGTGCAAAAATAGATTTTAAATTAATAATGACATTTTCTGCCGTTGAATCATTTTTCAATAATGCAATTTCAATATATTTTGAATAATAATCTGTTACTACAAGATAAGTTGAATTATCAAAGTGCATTAAATCAATTCCTACTTGTTGCCATGGAACTTCACAAATCTGATAATTTTGCAAGGGTTCTTTTTGATTCGATGGACTAAACTTAGCACATCCCTGACATTGTTCTATAATGTTTTTGATATCTACTGTCATGTTGGGCCAATATAATATATCCCTGGCTAAACCTAGACATTTGCTCATACCTTGATGCCCCTCATGTATTTTTCGTAACATTTCTGTTTGCATAGACTGTGGTACAATTAATTTTATACCTTTGAATATAATGTCGTTAATGACATTAATTTCATTTTGAAAACTCCAATAGCACTTGAACATAGGATGTACTTTTTCCTTACTATTTGGCCAACCATTCAAATAATTTTGTTTCAATAATTTTAACATTTCATCGCACAAAGTTGCTTGACAAAATTTTTGAAGATATTCTTCACTAATAGCCAAATTTGAATAAATGGCATTAACATGACAATGCAAATCTAATTCACATTCTGGTATAAAATGATCTTTTATAGCAGCTCTGGACAAAGTATCTGATATATACATTTCTTTGCCAGGAACATGTATGACTTCCAAATCATACCTCTGTAAAGCAAGCATCATGCGTTGCAATCTAAGTGGAACCTCATGTAAAGGCTTATCAAATAAATAAACTAAGGGTTTATGATCAGTATGGACTGTTATCCTGTGGCCATAGACATATTGATGAAATTTATTGCATCCAAATTGTATGGCAAGCAATTCTTTTTCAATTTGCGCATAACTGACTTGTGAATCTGTCAGTGTTCTGGAATGCTATTGGACGTTTACTTTGCATTATGACTGCACCCATTGCTGACTTTGACGAATCAACTGATAATACAAGGGGTAAATTTGGATCATAATGAGCCAAAACTGGAGCATTCGAAATTGTATTCTTTAAATCATTGAAACATTTATTGCAATTTTGATCCCATAACCATTGAGAATCATTTTTCAACAAATTTCTTAAAATTTTGGTTTTATCTGACATATTTTCAATAAAAGGACTCAAATAATTCACCATACCTAGGAATCTTTGTAGATCTTTAACGTTTTCTGGAGTTGGCATGTCTTTTATGGCTTTGACTTTTTCAGTATCAACTTTGACCCCATCTTTACTAAAAATATATCCTAAAAAGAAAACCTCTTCTGTTAGAAATTGACATTTGGATTTGTTCAACTTCAAATTCACTTCTCGTGCTCTTTCTAAAACTTTTCTAAGTCTTTTATTATGTATTTCAACGTTTTCACCATATATTAAGAAATCATCTACAAATATAAGAACTCCTTCTATGTCACCAAATAAGTCTACCATGACTCTATAGAATATTTCTGTTGCGGCGTTAATGCCAAAGGGTAATCTTAAGTATTTGTATCTACCAAATGGCGTTTGAAATGTACAAAGTTCTGAGCTAGAACTATCTAATTTTAAGGACCAAAATCCAGAAAAAGCATCTAGGTGAGAAAAAGAAGCTGCACCTTTTAATTTTGACCTGATTTCATCTATATTTTGAATTGGATAATATTCTCTAATTATGTTTTTATTTAGATTTCTCGGATCAAGACATACTCTTAATTTCCGATTTGGTTTGACAGTAATAACTATAGAATTTACCCAGGGTGTAGGCTTTGTTACTTTTTCTATGACTTTCATATCTGTCATATGATCCAATTCTGCACGTAAATCATTAAGTAATGCAAATGGTACTTTTCTGGGAGGATCAACACATGGAACTGCATTTTCACGTAACTTGAGATGACAGACGAAAGGAAGACACCCGAGACCTTGAAAAATATCATCATATTCATTTATAATTGTTTGACAATCATTTTTACTGAGAGTAAATACTCTTTTTAAAATGCCAATTTTTCGACAAGTAGGTAAACCTAAGACAGTAGGGCATTCTAAATAAGTGACTATGAATACAATATTTTCTATTAAATTGTTGAATTTGCATTCAAGTTTACACTGACCAACTATGGGAATGTCTTTGCCTCCAAATCCTGATACCTTTACTTCAGATTTACTTAAATGGTTTTCTGATAAATTCAGATTTTTGAAAGTTACTAATGACATTATGTTTGTGTCTGCCCCTGAATCTAAGATACACTTAATAACTTTGTTATTTATACTGACATCTAAATTCCATGTTTTGTCTGAATATTTATTTTTTTGAGAGACTGTGCCTATGAAGAATCTTTCAGTACTCTGAGTTGTATCAACATTATTACCATTATTATCATATACATTATAATTATGAGACTCTAAATTTCTTACATTCTTATTTTTATAACAAAATTTAGCATAATGACCATTGGGCATTCACAGCTGGGCACTTGTACCTGTGCCTTTGACCACACCTTCCGCATGCATCCACTGAAGTTGACTTTGACTGCTCACTATATCTGCTATTTTGGTTGAGAGCTGACTGTGACTGATGATTGTGTCTATTGCGTTGACTTGGAGACCCTCGTCTTTTTTCACTATTTGACGTCGCTGATGAATTTGTTTTTGTCTGCCTCAAGTTTCTGTTGTTTCGCTGATGTTTTACATGTAGAACATTCTCAGTCACGTTCAATGCAGAATCTTTCATAATTTTTTCAGAATTTTGTTGAGCCATTATAATAGTTTTTGCAATCTCTTTTGCCTTTTCCAATTGTAGATCGGGCTCCTGTAATAGACGTTGTCGTATATGCGATAGACTGGAACACATATTAGCTATGAAGATATCCCTTACTAATGACGTTCTTAGAGAACTAAACTCACAATTGGCACTCATATTCTCTAAGTCGATTATGAATTCATCGCTTTCAGATGTACCTTGTCTTCTGGTGAAAAATTTATGCCTTATCATGGTTAAATTTTTCCTTGGTTCAAAATATTTGTCGAATTTATCTTTAACAATTGCTAACGTAGCAGCATCCATATCCAAACTAAACGAATTGTATATTTCCAAGCCTTTGCTTCCCATGGAATGCAGCAATATGGCAATTTTACGTTTTTCCGTGGCTTTATCTAAACCTGTCGCTAGCATGTAAAGTTCAATTTGTTGCCACCATTTTTTCCACTCTGCGGCATTATTATTTGTAACATCAGATGAAATAATTAATCTTGGCAATGATGAGCTCGAACTGGATAACACACGCTCTTCGGCCTTAACCTCAACTTTTGCACCAGCTCCACCAGTAGTAGTCATTTTCTCAGTTAATAAATAACTTGCGACAAATTTAATTTAATTATTTGTTTACTTGGTTGACTTTAACCACTTTATTTTATTCAACTATTGTTTTAAATGACTTTTTTTTGACTTTTTTACTTTTAATTTCTCACGCACTTCTGACACCATGTTTTATGCTATAAGTCCATTTTATTAATTCCATTCACTTATTGACAAATGTCATATAATTCACAATTGCATTTCAGTGTAGTAAGAAGTAGTAGTAGTAGTATTTATATACATAGTAGTATAGGCATATATTGCATATATAACACTTTTCTTTTTCTAATAAATCTGATTTTTATCTTTTCTAAACTCTCCTATAAATTTAATACTTATTTTATTAACTTACATATAAGTAAAACTTTATTTTGTTAAATATATTTATCTTATAACTTCAAGGGTCATTTTACTTCATCTTAGCTAACTAAATATGTTTCTTGAAGTATTTAAGTGAAAATCAAAATTAATTTGGAATATTTTATTCTTAAGTCATCACTTTGTATTGTAAAAGAACTTGGTCTTATTATACTTAAATAATTAACTTAAATTAAATTGAAATTAAATTAAAAAAATCGTAAAAATCGAAGACACGAAAAAAGTTGTTGTAAACAAAACACTGTCACTTTACCAAATGTCCACGAGAGACGCTGATATTTGGCAGCCTCGTCATAGACACATGTGGCAGCTTCTATTTCGAATCGGACAGTTAAGTCCGGTTCACAATGTGCATGAATCTTTCTTTTTGAACAAGGTGGTATAAATGCACTGAATTTAATTAATGATCCAATATTCGGAGCATCGTCTGCCAAATGTTGCAAGCAATTCATATTGCAGGTCAAAAAACTTCATAATAATCGATATGGGTAATGAAAATTTAAAAAAATTTCGTTTCGAAAACCAATTGCTAAAATTATTCAAAAACGATTTGCTATTTTTTAAATTCTCGTATCGTAAGTGATTCGATTATATTGAAAATCTCGTTTCGAGAATGAAGTGTGCATTTCTCCCACTCTCGGCTTCAATACAAAATCGAGAACGAACTTCGTTTTCGAAATTAATATCCGAGATCTCGGTTTCACCTCGAATTCGAAACGAAGATCCTGTTGGGAGATTCTGTTATTTTTGTACTCATTATAACTTAAAAGAGGTTGAACATTTCTTCATACTTCCTACGGCAAAAGGCCCAACCAAAATACCTCCAACCAAACCTCTGACTGCTGTATTGGCATTTTTCTGCTAAACAGACAGAATTATAAACACACAATTGTAAACAAACAATTGTAAACAAAAAAAAGTTAAAAATAAAAAATAGCAATAAGAACAATAAAAATAAAAATGGATAAAATCTGTGCTTCACCTTCTTGTACCGCAGATGACCGTAAGGCGCCCAAGATAACGTGCAAAGGCCTTTGTGGAAAATCTTTCCACACTTCTTGCAAAGGTTTATCGAAAAGAAGCTTAACTTATCTTGACGAATATCTGGCCAATTTTTCGTTTTACTGCGATGAATGTAAAGAATTGTCACACACGCATGTTCTACTTGCGATAAAATGCCGTAGTGACTTAACAAACTCAGTGCGGTCGGAAAATAAACAGTGTTTGAAAAAGACAGTCGATCTAGTGTCGAAATTTGATGAGGCATTAAAATCAATAGAAGACCTCAGCAGTGCTGTCGAAGTGACAAAAAATGAAAGTAATAAAATGCTCGGAACACTTAACCAACACTTAACCAAAATCTTAAACTATGCCATAGACCATCAAAACGATATGAACTGTGTTGAAACCGCAATAAGTGCAATAAACACAAACTTTCAGAAAATAAACACAGTTGAATCAGTAAAAAATGTAACTGAATAGATCGCGTGCTTAAGAAATGACGTCGAAATCTTGCTGCAAACGACCTCGAAGAAAACAACACAATCACCAACTGTACCAGATCCACTTATCGAAGTTTTGTATCACAAAATAAATAAAATAAATGACGATCTTGTCTTATTTAGAGAGTCGCTTGCGGAAATATCTGATGCAATCAGCACTGGAACCAACAGAATTAACGTGACAGAAACCATCGAACACAATTCATCCTCTCTCTTCGATGAAATCATGCAAGCTTCCGTGCTATCCTCTTCAGTGCGTCCCTTACCATCTAACTCGAATTCGCAACCTGGCCAACCAACACCCACATCATTAATACAACCACCTGTTGCTGCACCTCGGAAAATTATTAATCACTTTGGAACCTCTTAGACCACTTCAGAATGAAATCACAGAATTCAAAAACTGAAGACAGGAAACCACTGCTTTGTCCGTGAAAGGCTTCCCCACAACTACAGATGCAACTTGGGTAGAAAATTACTTCAAAAAGAAGTACAAATTAACCATCTCAGACTGCCATAAAAAGTTGTCATAACGATCCAAGCTTAGCAGTTTTAAATTTAATATACACAAGGCATATGCGTGGATGTTTTCTAGTGGAGGTATGCGAACGAAAGGAAACATTCGTGTAACTGAATGGACGGAAAAACCAAAAACGGAAGTTAAGGCACCTAGTACTAAGTCTATCACTAAGCCTATGATTAAATCTCTTAAGCCTACTAATATTAATAGTAAAAAAAATAATATAAGCCCACCTGCTAGAACAACCTCAAAACCAACTCAAGATCAACTGGTCACATAAAACCAATTTATTCCCAAAGTTTTCTCCACGGTCAAAACTATCTAGTCAACTGTTATGTTCTTCTAAATTTCCTATTACTCAATCGTCGAAACTCCCTTATCCTAAAGTTAAACGGGTTTCGTTTAACCTTCCCATATTCCCATACACTTAATTCCCATACACTTAATCCATCCCCACAGCCCGCAATAGTCATACCTAAACCTACTTCTACACAACCTGTTACTGCAACACGTTCACCAGCAATCACACCCTCCAATAACACACCTCCTCCCTTTATTACTTGCACTAATACTCAAACGTTCACTTATGCTACACCAGCCTTTCTGGATCCTCTTTTGCCACCTAATGCGAAGCTCACAAAAAATCTCGCTGACGTTAGTAGTGAGGGTCGTTTCGTTATGTCTCGTCTAAGAGACCGTCGGTTGTATGATAATGTTCGATTATACCTGTCTTATTTACATAATAAGTCTGACTCAGTCTATATTGAAGGTACAACAAGAACAAGTGCTATTTTCGATTTTGTAAATGTAAAACGGAAATCGACCGGATACCCAAACTTCATGTTTAAAGGCAATGTTATTTCATCTAACTCACAGGAAATTTGTAATCTCTTTGCGGATCATTTTAAAGAAGTATTTTGTTCAACTACTTCCCAAAATCAACCTACATTTGCCAGTATAACTAGTAGACCGGCATTGGTTTGTGAAATTAATATAACACGGAGTGACATAACAAATTCCATTAAAGAATTAGATTCATATAAATCTCCAGGTCCAGACCTTATACTACCAATTTCACTTGTTCAATATTTAGACCAATTAATTACGCCGTTACATATGATTTTTAACAAATCCTTGCATACAGGTATATTCCCAACTTTTTGGAAATCTTGTCATCTTACGCCAATTTATAAGAATGGCGACAAGAGATCAGTTGAAAATTATAGGGGTATTGCAATATTGTCAGCTATTCCAAAGCTATTTGAAAAATTATATGTTCCAAACTCACGAGCGTAACTAATCCGTGTTCAAACGAGCGTGGTTTTCGTAAAGGACGATCAACAACCACAAATCTTGCAATCATGGCATCAGATATTCTTACTAAAATGGAAAAGGGCCACCAAATAGATGCAGTCTATACAGATTTTAGTAAAGCCTTTGATCGTGTTGATCACGAAATCCTAGCTAAGAAACTAGAAAAATTTGGTATATCAGGTACTGTGCTGAAATGGCACAAGTCTTATCTCTGTGAAAGATCCCAATATGTAAAATTTCAGGGTACTTTGTCTAAAAAGATTGTTATCTCGTCGGGTGTACCTCAAGGTAGCCATCTTGGCCCACTTCTCTTCAACATATTTATTGCAGACATATCTGAAGTTTTGCATGATGTCCCTTATATCTTATATGCAGATGACTTAAAATTATATTATACCATTAGAACAGAAGTGGATTCAGTATTCTTACAGAATAAGCTTTTGTCTCTGGAACAGTGGTGTAGTCAAAATAAACTTTCTTTAAATATAAATAAGTGCTACGTTATAAGTTTTGCCCGTAAAAACGTAATAACATATAGCAGATCCATGCTAAATAAGGTGGAACTTAAAAGGGTCAACCACATAGCAGATCTTGGAATAATTCTTGATAGTAAGATGCGCTTCAACCTTCACTACGATCATATCATATCCAGGGCAAACAAAATGCTAGGATTCATAAAAAGACGTGCAAAAGAATTCAAAAACCTTTGGGTAACTAAAACCTTATACTGCACATTAGTGCGACCAATCTTAGAATACTGTTGCATAATTTGGAACCCAGCTTTTGTAGTGCATAGTGAAAGGCTAGAATCTATTCAAAGACAATTCTTGTTTTTTGCATTGAGAGACCTATACGATCCTCATGACTATACAAATTTACCACCATACGTGAGTAGACTTAAAATCCTCAATTTAATGTCGCTGTCATCAAGGAGAATATTACTTTGCTCATGCTTTACATTTGATGTTATTACTGGTAACATCGGTAGCGCATACATCTCTTAATGAACCAATAAGGCGAACAAGGTATACAATATTGTTAAAAGAATCGCATCACAACACTATTTACGCATTGAACGAGCCCTTGAATAGATGTTGTAAAATATTTAATAATATCAGCGAGCATTATACACCGCCAATATCGAAATTCAGATTCAAGCGTTCCCTTTCCAAATCACTTTCCTTTACATAACTATCCCCTTATTAAACACCAATTCACGTCCTATGCCCAATGGTACATATAAGTAAATCTTCTCCAATTCCTTTTCACCATTCTGATCCCTCTTCTATTTCCTTGATCTAGCATTTGTAGAAAAATTGTAAATGAAAAATTTTAATGTTAAATAAGTAAAACACCGCATTGTAATCTTAACTCTATCCTCCCATATCCAAATGCTTCTTTTTACATTGCCGTCTACCACCCATACCTAAACAAAATTTAGTTGTTCTCCCACTTAGCTTCCATCTTAATAATATTTTAGCATAGTATTAAAAATTAGTACATATTTTTACTATGTGTATAAAATCTGTTAGTATGTAAGCTTAGTATATAAGTTTCCCCTTCGTTCTTCTTCTTGTCTTTTCTTTTTGACGTGTTTTGAGAATTGCATATCTTCTACACCTAAAACAAGGAAAGACGAGAGAAAAACAAAAACTAAAAAAATAAATACAACAACAACCTGTTAGAAAAATAAGTTAGAATACGTATATTGCCTTGTTTGGCTAAATAAATAAATAAAATAAATAAATCCTTCTAATAAATAGAAACAGCTTGTCCATACGTTTTGTTCCGTAAGAATCGAAATGCTAGCATCTCAACTCGTCAGACGTTCGGCAAGTTGCAATCGTCTCGTTTCGTCTATTTTGGTTAGGCCCAAAGTTGTTCTCATCTTTATCTATTTTTAAAACAAACTAATAGGCTAGAATCACATTGACGACTTTTTGTATTTTTCGTTATTTTCGTGGGTATATAGCACCAAAGATTCTTTTTTTTAGTTCCAAAGATAGGGACTTGACATTAGAAATGTGTATTTTATAAAAATGTACATTGTACGAATATCATCCAATCCAGTATCCAATATCATCGCTATCATCAAAAATGTGCGAACATTTTAG
Source organism: Coremacera marginata (assembly GCA_914767935.1). NCBI lineage: Eukaryota > Metazoa > Arthropoda > Insecta > Diptera > Sciomyzidae > Coremacera > Coremacera marginata. The sequence goes on along the minus strand of OU612047.1, from coordinate 112,979,114 downwards.
TTTCAGAACTATTCAACGTAATCAGACACCTGAAATTTTCACTTAGCTCAAGACAATAATAACGTAAAGTAATAACGTCAAGTAAATTCTGAACCAGTAACAGCCAGTTTAAAAATAATAGAACCTCAAAAGAATTTTAAATATTTTACTTGAACCTAAAAAAATTTGAAATGCCTTTAAAAATAATGTATAGCTTACTTCACTAAGCCTTTCGTCGATTTGACTACCAACATACGTCTACTTTAGCTGGGTGCTTAAATCATTTCATCCTGAGACACTGACCTGGATTTTGTCACATAGTGTAATTGGTAAGAAATAAAAATCTCTTTAGTCGATTTGGGATGACAAAAATGTGGAAAAATGTTGTCATTTAAATTTTTTTTTTGCAAAATTTAAATTTTATGCGGTAAAATTTTCGAAAATGTGTTTTTTTTTTGCTTTTCTAACTTGCATAGTAAAGTGCTTTTTAAGAAAGTAGCAAACAAAAACAAAAAAAACACTTAAAGCACGCCATAATAAAAAACTGACGACAATTTTAAATCCAAATTTCTGCATTAAAATTAAACAATTGCCGACAAAAATTAATTTTCCGCCCAATTTTAACAAACAGCATATTATTAAAAAGAGGAAAATAAGAAATCAATTTTCATATGTTATGTCAAAGGAAAAAGATTTTAATGTCATAAATTCATAAACGACATAGTTCTTTTTAGATTTTTGCCTTTTTAAATCACGTGAACAAATTGGATTAAACAGTCGGTCTCATATATCTACACATTTACGTAGATACGTTTTGAACAAAAAAAAAAAAGACTTGTTGAAATGTTTTATTTTTTTACTGTGAACAGTAAAACTCAAAACCGGCAAAGTCAAACGACGAAGTGAAAAGAATGATTCTGAGAGTATGCTCAAGAAAGTTATTCTGTTTGCAAGAGTAAGGGTATGTACGTTAAAATTAAACACAAACCTAAATCCGAGTTTTTCAAATTGAGCAAATAGTACAACATTTTAAATTTGGGTAGTAAGACTGTTTATTAATAGTAGTACAATTAAAATTTGGATAGTACGGAAGACATAAGAATTGTACATGTACTAATATTGTACTGTTTTCACCAGCACTGGTTTTGTGTTTATTGATAAAAGAAAACGTCCGTGACCACTAGGTCCTGCTAGTATTGAATAAGGTTATAAATGTATACAGTTTGAGAATGCCCAATAGGCAATAATGCTAGGTCTCTTCTAACGAAGGCGTGCATTTACGTCTATTTTTGCCGGTAAGACACATGACATCCTCGCTGCTTCTGCGAGCGCTTCTATAAGGCCTAATTTTTCGCTACCCAGAGCAGTTATATTTTATGTACAAAAACTGGTTCTGCTTATATTTCAGGGTTACTTTTTCGTTAAAAGTTAAAATATATATTAGTTCAAAAATACTGAATAATAATCAACGTCATGACTTAGAAATATTTTTATATGACAAAAATAAGTGTGCTTAATAGAAACTTCAGATGCTTTGATGAATGCATGCTGTTTCTGTGGAAGCGTTTCTGTGGAAAACTCGACGTTGCACACTTTCTACAAAAAAGTTAGAATTCTTCTTTTAGGAATCTAGTTCTTAAACTCCAGTAGTTTAAGATTCGGAATAAAAAAGAAGATACAAAATGGAAATTAGAGTTGAATCTAATACAAGTTTATTTGTTAGTTCTTACCCTTTCAAAGGTTGGTTTAACAAGAAGGCTTAAAAATAGTAGATCAAAACGGAAGTGCACTCTTAATATCAATTTTGAGATAGAAACATTAATTTGTACTGCGGGAAGCGCCATCTCTCCGTGAGATTTTAATTTAGTACTAAGATACATAGAGAAAAAAAAACATATTTTGTGTTTGGCATAAACATTGCCGCCCGCCTTGCAGTACGGCTGCTAATAAAGATAAAATAAAATTACTTAATGAATATAACGTTATAATATAACTGTATATATAATGATAGATACGTTTGCATTAGATTCAGTATAATTCATGTATGTATCTAATTTAGTGCAAGTAAGGATATTAATTTCATGGTTATTTCAGTTTTATTATTGGTTAATAGATTGAATAAAAAATTTTTTTTTTTTTTTTTTTGCCTTTATATTGAAACGGAACCAGAAAGGATCCATCCAAAAATGGTGTTCTGTGCAACGGGGAAACCGCCGTTGCTCGGTATTATCCCGGATTGAATAATTCGAGGATATATATCAGCACCAAGAACGACGGATATGGAAGCGGACTTGTGGAAATTAGGATCGGCCAGAACCAAGTTATGGACGTTCTGCAAGATGGAATCATCAATTGTTTTGGATGGAGTTAGCATATTAATGCGACGGTCAACACGAAGTGTGACTTGTAGTTTAATGTTGGCGTCCGATCGAGCTCGAATACCGACGGAGCATAATATGTCATCTCCAATAGCAGTTGTTTTCAGCTGTAGATTTTGGACCAACGTAGATGAAATTCGGCTTATAGCTGTACAAGGGTCCAGTATGGATCTTGCATCATGGAAAGTCCCGTTTTGAAAAATCTGGATGACCGCAGTGGGTAGTAATGTGACAAAGTGTTGAGCTCGTATGGATGTATAGGATATGGATGATTTCGTTGATGACGCTGATAGACTGATGGAAGATGATGTCGAAGATTGAGGCGGACCTTTGGACTTGTTTTTGCGCAAGCGCTCATGCATATGGAGCAGAGTATGGTGATCCTTTTTGCAATAATGGCAACCAGATGTGCTAAAGCAGGATCCCTTAGAGTGTTTATGGGCCAAGCAGTTGGCGCAATACTTATGCAGGAGGACGGCACGCATTCTCTCCTCCGTGTTCATATTAAGAAATTTCCTGCATACCTTTAGCGCATGTGAACGTTGGCAAAGTCGACATTTGAACTCCTTCGTCTTGTAGTTAGATTTGTGATAGGAATTTTTTTGTTGGTCCTTCTGCTTGTTTCCCTTTGGCATGATTTTTCTGGAATATGATTAAATACGTAAGAAAACTTTGTTTGGTTTAAGAATGGATATGTAAATGTTAATTGGTTGGAAGGACCACAAGCTTTACAATAGGTCGTTTAATAAGACCTCGTTGGGTTAAAACGTCAACCACTCGGACTTTGTCGTCGCTTCCAGAATAGACTTTGGTAACTCTACCAAGTCGCCATTCGGTGGGAGGTAGATTTTCATCTTTAACGACGACCATTGAATCTTCGCTGAGATTTGCTTGCGGTTGCTTCCATTTATTGCGTTTATGTAGCTCCTTTAAATACTCATTTTTCCAACGTGTGCAAAAATGTTGATGCAGAGCTTTAAGACGTTGCCAGCGATTAATTATGGACACAGATGATTCGTGGATCACAGGTTCTAGAGGAGCATGAATTGGACCGCCTATAAGGAAGTGACCAGGAGTTAAGGCAGCATTGTCAGCTGGATCGTCTGACATTGGAGAAATTGGACGTGAGTTTAAACATGCCTCAATTTTATAGAGAAGTGTGGAAAATTCTTCAAACGTATATTTGAAGCTCCCAGCGACCTTTCGAAAATGAAGTTTGAAGCTCTTAACTCCTGCTTCCCAAAGACCTCCCATATGTGGTGCACCAGGCGGAATAAAATGCCATGACAGCTTTTGATGGTTAAAGTTCGAAATGAGCGCGGAATGGGAACTTTGAAAAAACTGTTTGGTTAAAGTTTTAGAAGCCGATACAAATGTCGTCCCATTATCGGAGTATAAAGAAAGAGGACATCCACGCCTAGACACAAACCTATCAAAGGCCGCTAAGAATGCAGGAGTGGAGAGACTAGAGGTGGCTTCCAAATGTATAGCCTTCGTTGCAAAGCATATAAAAACGCAGACATACCCCTTTGTAATCAAGCATGCTCTGCCGGTATAGTTTTTAATGTCAAAAGGCCCTGCAAAATCTAGACCTGTGTGCGCAAATGCACGAGAAAGGACAGTTCGTTCTATCGGAAGAGAACTCATCAATTGAGTTTGTACCTTTTTTCTGAAGATGACGCATATTTTACAGTTCCGTATAGTTGATTTTATTAAATTTTTCACTTTTGGTATCCAAAACTGAAGGCGGATTAGACGGAGTACTAATTGATTGCCTCCGTGTAAGGAAATCTGGTGTATGAATCGAACTAGAAGTCGTGAAAATTGACAGTTATATGGAACAATAACTGGATGTCGTTCATCATATGACATCATCGGAGAGGACACAAGCCTACCGCATGTCCTTAAAATGCCAGTCTCGTCAATAAATGGATTTAAATTGAGTAAACTACTGGATGACGAAATTGGCTGCTTGTTTGTAAGTTTGTGGTACTCGTCAGAATATGACACCTTCTGGCTAATAATAATAAGCTGAGCTTTAACAAATTCTACTTCTGAACTCTGAATAAGTGTTGAATCTTTGTTAAAATCAGCACGGTGTTTTGGGTGGGTGCGATGAAAGAATCGAAATATATATGCAATTATTCTGATTGCTTTTGGAAATGAAGAGAAGCGATCCAGAATATCTTCAAAGGTTTGAAAGTAGTTAAAGTAGGATTTAGTCGGCTTGATTTCCTCTTCTGTGTTGATTTCGTCATCTGAATTAAAACGTGGCCAGTTTGATGGAGAAAGCCTAAGCCATGGTGGTCCATGCCACCAGAGTTCATTGCAGATCAAATCGTGTGGAAGGACTCCTCGACTAGCTAAATCTGCAGGATTGGACTTGGAATCTACGTGAAACCAGTTTGCGCAGCCAACACTCTGAGAAATCTTGGATACACGATTTGCCACAAATGTTGTCCACTGGCAAGGTGGTTTTCGGAGCCAAGCCAGCACAATTGTAGAATCTGTCCAGAAAAACAATTTGCTTTGATTTATTTCAAGCTGAGGAATTATGGATTCTACCATGTCAGACATAAGGACTGCACCGCATAACTCAAGCCTTGGAAGAGATATAGTTTTTACTGGGGCTACCTTGGTTTTCGCCGTCAATAAATGGATCGAAATTGAATCAGATTTATTAATCCTGACATAAATAGTTGCAGCGTATGCCTTTTCTGACGCATCACAAAAGGCATGAAATTCAATATCGCATTCGGGAGAATATGTTATCCATCTTGGGATCTGTATATCATTGATATATGGATAATTGGACAGGAACGAATGCCTTTTTTTAAGGCAGGTGGCAGGAAGATTTTCATCCCAGCCTACCTTTTCTAGCCATATCTGTTGCATGAGTATCTTGGCTATCACAATGCATGGAGCTAACCAACCTGCTGGATCAAAAAGTTTCGAAATTCGAGAAAGAACTTCTCTTTTCGTGAAATTTGCCTTTTGTTCAAATGGTTTTGTGTAGAAAAAGAAAGAGTCAGAACGAGCATTCCAGCGGATACCCAGAGTTTTTGCAGTGCTACTGTCTTCAAATTGAAGGAAATCTTCAGTTAGAAGATGGTCTTTTGGAAGACCGGCTAGCACATCTTCTGAGTTGGAGGTCCACTTTCGTAATTCAAATCCAGCAGATGACAGCGCGGTTATAAGTTGGTTTCTCGAATTTACCGCTGTTGAAATATCATGTGCACCAGCTAGAGCGTCATCCACATACATGGACTTTCGTAGAATACTACTTGCTAGTGGATGTGTGAATTCTACATCTTCCGCCAACTGATAGAGCGTTCGAATAGCTAAATAAGGTGCACAATTGACACCGAATGTAACTGTTTGCAGCTCATAGTCCTGGATTTCTTCAGTTGGTGAGTTTCGAAAAAGGATACGTTGGAATGGAGTATGACACGAATTGACGAGGATTTGGCGGTACATTTTTTGAATATCGCCATTAAAAACGAATCGGTAAAATCGCCATTTCAAAATTAGGATGGTCAGATCAGATTGGAGCACTGGACCAATGTGCAGAATATCATTTAGGCTTGTACCATTAGCCGCTGAACTCGAGGCGTTAAATACTACTCGTACTTTTGTCGTAGTACTTTCAGGTTTTATTACTGCGTGATGCGGCAAGTAATAATGTTTTGGAAAGGCTTGGAACCTGGGAGGCGAAACTGGAAGCATATGATTTAAGTCTAAATATTCTCGCACAACGTCGTCATACTGCTTCTTGAACTCTAAATTTTTACAAAGGCGTGCTTCGTTTCTTACGAATTGTGCATAAGCTATGGCGCGAGACTGACCTAGCTTTAAAACTTCGGGATACCCTTCCTTGAATGGGAGTGACACAACATACCTGCCATCCTTATTTCGTTTTGTAGACTGGACATAATTTTCTTCACAAAGGCGATCTGATGTGGACATACAGTTCTTTTGTGGAAGATCCTCTACCACCCAAAAACGTGAAATCTCCCTATCTAGTGCCACTTCATTAAAAAATGAAACAACTGTAGAAAAGGAATTAACAGAATTCTTGGAGACCGGACCTGTTAAAATCCATCCAAATATCGTTTCTTGACCCAGCAAAGATCCGCAAATATTGTGCTTGATGCCGTCACGAAGGATTAATGGGAAGAGATCTCCACCAATTAATAAGTCAATATGTGAACTCTTGAAGAACTCAGCATCAGCGAGTTGGATATTTGGAAGATTTTTCAGGTCCGCTTGATAAATTGGTTGTGATGGTAGTTTCCCTGTCAAGTGTGGAACGACAAGGGCACAGGATTCAATTGAAATGTTAGGATCAATGGGGGAAGAAAGTGTGAAGTAACACATCTCTTGGACCTTAGCAGAAATCGCATTGTTCAAACCTGAAATCTGTGCGGTGGTAGCTTTAGAAGGAAGCTTAAGCAATCTAAATAGTCGCTCTGATATAAAGGTCCCCTCTGATCCGGAATCAATTAGAGCACGAGCGGAATAGGAAATACCAAGATGGCATATTCTGACAATGGCAGTACCTAACAGGACACTTTTCAAATTGGATGCAAAACAGGACTGCACTGTGCTTTCAGGAATTGAAGATTTAGCGGACTGTATTTGGAGTGCATGAGAACTAGAGTTTTTACTCGTGCGTGGGAAACCAGAATTGTTTGAATGAAGAAGTGTGTGGTGTCGCTTATTACAAGTGTAACAATTATGCTTGCTTTTGCAATCTTTGATGGCATGAGTTCCAGCAAAACAATTTAAACAAAGGCCATGCTTCTTTACAATGAGCATTCTTTCGTCAGGACTCATTTGCAGGAAACGAGCACAGTTACGAATTGTGTGTTGTTCATTCGGACAAAGCTTACAGAATGGTGTGGAAACATTGGTAGCGTATGTGCTAACTCTTTTTGGATTTGTTCGATTATTTGAAGCGGGGACAGATTGCGGAATTATTTTCTTAACTGCACCGGAGCCTTTTATATCAAACACTGTTTCTAGGGTTTGATATCGGCTGGTAAGGAATTTATCTAGATCCAACCAACTTGGAATTTCAGATTTATTTGCCAGTGATTGCTCCCAGAGAGCTAAGGTGGCATCTGGGAGCCTGAAGGAGCAAAGGTAGACGAAGATTGAATCCCAGTTGTCGATATTTATATCGTACAATTTCAGGGCGGAAATACAACCGTTTATGTCCCTCTGAAGCTTTTTTATAGCTGTACCTGACTCTGATGGAACGGATGGAAGGTTAAAAAGTATCCGTAGCTGACTGTTAACTAGGATGCGCTTGTTTTCAAACCGATCCTTTAAATTGTTCCATGCTATGGAAAAACCATCATTCGTCAGTGGGGACTTTTTTACAATATCACGGGCTTCGCCTCGTGTCTTCTGGTTAAGATGGAAAAGTTTCTCAACCGGACTTAGCCTTGTATTGTTTATATATACTGCTGAGAAAATATCACGAAAGGAGGGCCACGAGAGGTAATCACCGCAAAAGATTTCGGTGTCACAAGGCGGAAGGTGAAAAGTGCTACGTACTGACGGGATGTCTGAACTTGGAGGGTGAATTGACGATACAACAGACAGTTGTTGAGAGTACTCTCCGATCTTCGAAAGGCATCGTACATATGTTTGATACGAGCTTCGATACCGCAGCTTGATGGACTCCAGATCGTCATTATAATCTTCCTGCTCCTCATCCTGGTTCGCAAGCCCTATTTCGTCCAGACATTTATCATAAATTGTCTTTACCTTGAACCAAATGGCTTTGATTTCTTCCCGGTGGACTTCAAGAGAGTGTACTGAGTAAGCTGACAGAGGAGAGTCGTTGAAAGTTGCTTCAAATTCAACTAGATTGTCGGTCAAGCGAATGTATGACGCCAATGAAGTCATTTTGAAAGCATAAATCAATGGATAACGAAAAATAACGTGAATGAAGAAGTGCTGCTAGGTGTTCTTAAAATTACAGTCGCACTTTAATAATTGTGTCACAATTATCAGCTTGGATCAACAATTTATAAATTGGAAAAGAAAAGTTTTAAATACCGTGAATCGGTGACTTTGGAGCTAAAGCAATAATAGAAACAATAGCACCTAAAGGTATTTAATTGAGCAGTTTTACTGATGACAAAATCGTTAACGAGACTTAACAATGCAAAAAACTGGAGCGGAAAATATAAGATAACCCGGAGACACGTTGCGAAATCTTATCAAAATTTTAACATTATTTTGCTTAAAATTTGATCTAAGAATCAAGTCATAAGTTTTGATGTCAACAGTCCGATTTGGATTAATTTTAAGACGTGAAAAAATTAATAATCTTCGTAATTTTTTAATTGAGATACACAATTAGAAAAAATTGACTGCAGCGTATTAAGGTTCGGTTATTTTAAACATAAATATTGCTAAAATATCTCTTTTGTTTGTATATTTTGTTGTATATTTTGTTTTGTTCAAAGGCCGTTAATTTTGTGAAAAACGTTAGAAGTTTACACTATCTGTTTCGACCCTTTTTGAAGATAAAAAAAAATAATAATATGTATTGAACACCGATAAACCACCTTTGTTCCCTTTTCCTTTTTTTTTTTTTTTTTAATAAAGTTAGAAACTCTTTTATATTTTGTTAATATGTTGCGTAGTGTAAAGTATTTGAAGCTGAAGATATTTAGATTTAAGCCTGAAGTGTTTTTTTTCTTTTTTTTTTTTTTTATTCTGAGAACCTTTCTTGAATCTTGATCGAAAATTTTGCTTATGTTGACATGGACAAATTTAATAACTCTCTGTTGTTAAATTGAAAGTTGTGAAAAAATTATGGAATGTTCAAAATGATTTAAATTAAAAACATGCTGAGTTAATTCAATGGAAGTTCACAAAACAAATATAAACCAGGCGTAGAATATTCTGAATTACATTTAAGTTGTTTTTATTAAATGTTGCAGATGTTTTTTTTTTTTTTTCGTTTTTAAACAGTTTAGTCAGATAATAAGTTTGCCGATGATACACGCGAAATGTTGATAACAAAATTGAAAATGTTGCAACCAAAGGCAAGAGAGATAAATGATGCAAAGTTAAAAAGATTAAATGTTAATAGTAGACACCAACAATGTCGCAACAGAGATAGTAATTTTAATATTATGTAGCACCAAGAAATAAATGTTGCCAACTTAAATTGTGTCTGTGGAACATAACATTCATGTTGCGGAGCTGTAGTATAGAGACTTTCTCACAGCTTAAACTTTGATCCACGGCGTAGTTATGTGCAGAATTAACAGTTCTCCTTGGTTAAAAGTAAAGAGAGTTTTTTTTTGTATATACATATGTTAAGCAGAATGGATTTCTGTTATATGCACTGGATCCAATATTTTAATAATAAATGTATACCGCAATAATTATTGTGCGAAGAGTCCGCTATTTTTTTTTTTTTCTTCCTTTCCTTTTTTTTTTTTTTTTGTTAATGTTAATGTTAATGTTTTAGATTTTGTTGCAACTTTTAAAGTCCAATTTTTGTTATTTAAACACACCACAATAAACGATGCTCCGATGCTTTGATTATGAAAATATAGCATTTAATTTATATAATCAAACTATAGGTTCTTAATTCTTTTCAACTTTATAAAATTAAATAGCATGTTTCAATCTTAATTTTTTTTTTTTCAAATACTAGATTGGAAAATGCGGAAAAAACTCACTTTGGAATGTTTTACAATTCGCGCTTATATTTTTTTTGATTGAATTTCAGTGAACTAGATTTTAGGAATAAATTGTTTTAATACGCGTGGACTTGTACTTGCACTTTCACTACATAAATCATACTGAGAAGAGAATGCAAACGTACCTGGAGATCAAACGTAGAGATATGACGATGCTGCTTTGAGCTGAAGGAATCTCTTTTCAGGAATATTCTGCTGACTTCTCAGAGAATGGACTGCTGGACTAAGGCTTCTTTGTAGAGAGTTTTGTTTTTTCTTTTTTATGGGGATCCGGCTCGAAGGACCAAATGTTTCTGTGGAAGCGTTTCTGTGGAAAACTCGACGTTGCACACTTTCTACAAAAAAGTTAGAATTCTTCTTTTAGGAATCTAGTTCTTAAACTCCAGTAGTTTAAGATTCGGAATAAAAAAGAAGATACAAAATGGAAATTAGAGTTGAATCTAATACAAGTTTATTTGTTAGTTCTTACCCTTTCAAAGGTTGGTTTAACAAGAAGGCTTAAAAATAGTAGATCAAAACGGAAGTGCACTCTTAATATCAATTTTGAGATAGAAACATTAATTTGTACTGCGGGAAGCGCCATCTCTCCGTGAGATTTTAATTTAGTACTAAGATACATAGAGAAAAAAAAACATATTTTGTGTTTGGCATAAACACATGCTTACTGTGTATTATAGACTTAAAAAAATAAAGCTTTTGAAAGAGCCTCCACACATTTTCTTACTTGTTTTTCGTACTATTTTAGTTTAGATTGCTATAGACATTAAATGCTTGAATTTGTTTATTGAACTTTGGAAAATTATCGCTGCGATTATATTTATCAGTTTTGTAGCCCAATTGCCTGAAACCTCTTTTAAGATCTATTTTCATTATTTTCCCATACAAAAAATTCTCTAAGGAAGGGGATAAAGCGCTTTGAGCCCGTATGTAGATCCGCCACTGTTTGTACGCACTCTTCACCATCAATAATGCATTTAAAGGTTGGAAATTATTGGTTCGTCATCAGCAAATTGAACTTTGAACCTAAGCTAAAAAGCCATTGCAAATTTGTGTGAATATTAATACTTGTTTTATTTACAAACCTTTCCTTGTTGTGGTTTGATTTATGTTGTTGATGTTATCGTTTTTTTAATTTAAAATATTTCAACATCTGTTTGTCTTTTGTTTTTTGAGTCAAACGTGGAATAGCAATTGTGTATTTTCTTCGTTGAGAGCTCGACCTAACGCTGTTTCTTGTTGTTTAATTGTCTGCTTAATTATATAAAATTTTATATGTAATTTTTTTTATGTATGTCGAAAATAAAATGTATATTACATACATAATATAAATATAATAATATATACATTAGGATGACCTGAAGCCAGTCAAAAATAAATATTGTAAGATAAAAAGGTAGCACAAAAAAATCAACACATCACTAAACGGAGATACGCTGGTAATTATTTAGTTAAAATGGAATTATATAATCAACTGAAGAACATTGACAACGCGAATACTACATATTTTATCAACAAATACACAAGAATTAACAACGCTACAGCGAAGCTGAAGTCTTCAACCAAATTTTTGCGGCAGTGAAGAAAATCTAAAAATTATCCCAACATTTATTACTAATTCTACCAACAACATGAAATATGTTTTCAGCAATAATGGGTTTTTTTCGCAGCATATTAATAAAAAACTGGACAATATTGTATTATATTTTCATATGAAAATTTTAACTTTGTTAATGGTATAAAATCACGATACAATTGAACAGAACGAACAGACAATTAAACAAAAAAAACAGTGTTAGGTCGAGCTCTCTACGAAGAAAACACACGATTGCTATTCCAAGCACAGCCAGCACGCTCTTTAAGTTTGACTCAAAAAACAAAAGACAAACAGATGGAAAACTCTCTAATTACAAAAACAACAACATCAACAACATAAATCAAACTACAACAAGGAGTTGTAAAAAAGTAAAAAGAATTGATATTCCCACTAATTTGCAGTGGTTTTTAGCTTAGGTCCAAAGTTCAATTTGCCGATGACGAACAAAGAAGTTCCTACCTTTAAATGCATTGTTGATGGTGAAGAGTACACACGCAAACAAAGAACAACAAGACATTGCAAGAACAAAATTGACTAAACTGATTGAGAAACAAAGGAACAAAGTAGAATGGAACGTTAGAGATAAACTGGTTTTAGATATAGTGTGTCGCATTCCAAAAATCTGCTTTTCAGATTTTTCCTTTGTCTCATGGCAGTGAGGCAGGAAGAAAACTACAACACGGATATTGTTTTAGTATTTTTTTTTTATCAAATTATAGTTTCCGTAATATGGTTATACACTGCCCGTGGTGGTGTGGCGCCTCCACACGAAAATGCTTTCATGGGCCAAAGGACATTGTTTTTTGTTCAATTTTTGTCAAATCGACGACAAAAAAAAAGTAATATTAAGTGTCGGTGTCCACTTGGGGTTTTTCGGGGTTTTTCTATGTCCTTATCCCATGAGACTAAACGCACTCTATTTCGTGACCATGTATACGAACGTGACCAGAACGGTGATTGTGAATAGAATGACAAAATCACTTGGTTCATTCACAATGAGAGTTGCCAGTGTGCGTTAAAAAGTGTGGAGGGTTGCCACACCAACATTAACGCGGATGCCGCCAAAATTGTGTAAACTTTTGGTGGGTAGGAAGGTTTATTTAAATTTACTCAAAAAAACCACCCAAAAAATCCTTTGATGAGTTTTATAAATAGGTGTGAGTAAAGCCTTCCTTCTAAATACAGGTTTTTCTGGAAACCGCATCTGCGTTAGTAAAATATGGCGGTGTTTTGTTCCCAATTACGTTCCACAGTAAATCCCTTCAATCCGAGAAATGGGTTGGCAGTTCAGTTCATTCTGAACAGTGTAACATTGCGTGCGTGTGAAAAGACGAAGTGATTTTGCGACGGCGAAAAAAAATAATCATAAAAAAAATTGTGATGCAATTGTGTGGGTGATGGAACGGAAGACGTGGGATTTTGAAGCCGAGACCAAAGGATTACCAAGGTGCCGCAGGAACTGGACTGTTGGAATTTCATTGGATTTCGAAAAGTAGTATTTTTCTGTGTGTGTTTGTTCTGTGTGACGGTGAATTAAGAGACTACTAAAGTTTTTCGGCGACCAAAACGCACATTTTTTTCTTACATTTTTCGAATGCATAGCATCTTAAAAATATTCTCAGAAAGTTTTGAGTCAATTAAATAAAAAATGTTGTATTTATAAGCACAATCGTCCAAAGAGGAGGCAATGTACTTGCCTCAATGAACACATGAACTCATATACCGAAATTAAAAAAAAAAAAGTACAAAGAAATACAACAGGCACCAAACCTCATTTCTTTTGCGCAAGTTGGAAAAAATGCATGCATACCTAAATAAACTACTTCTAGAACTTTAAACGCATTTTTCTCGAAAAGGCTGTTTAAACCTGTGGACAGCATTACTCAAGAACTATGATACCAAATTTACTCCACTTGTTAAGCAAATGTAATCGGTATTTTAATCGTTCGATTTTCATTTTAGAGAAATACTTTTTTTAAACCTAAAAAAAAATACTTTTTTTGAGTCAAAAATCAGTTTTTTAGCTGCCATTTTGATAAAAATCATAATTTTTCTAAAATCTTTGACGAAAAGCTCAAAAAGCTTTAGCAGAATCTTAATCATTTTCCTTTTTTTTTTAGATAAAGAAGCTCTGAAAAATCGTGTCCACCGCATATTTAAAGTGCCTTACTAAACTGCGAAATCCTGCTATATGGTTTAATATAACTTTTAATACAGGGTTTTTTCGCTTAAAAAATCTTTAGTAGGCCCCTGTGAGGATTCAAGTAATCTCCTTAAGCCCGCAATTAAAGTCTTACTAATTGGTACCTGTTCTCACCTTTATAATTTTTAATCATTGTGTTGGCCCTTTCGGCCCACTGGTTGATCATACTTTGATAGAAAATCTGATCATACACACCTGTAGATTTGTATCCACTTTTTCGGCACTGTGTTCGTGTAAAACTCACCCCCGCACAGTAATTTGAGCCCTTACAAAAGTTGGACAAAAATAGATAGAGTCGTCATATTTGTATGAAATTTTGTGTGGTCAATAATATGGGGTCACTGATATCAAATATGGAAAAATAATTTAAATAATTTGGTTCGAAACATATTAAAATTAAGGTTTAAAATATGAATTTTGAAGTTTTTAAGGAATTATTAGCATATTTGAAATGCAATTTTGGCAAAATATTTGTTTTGATTATTTAAAAAAAATATTTTTTTGAAATATGTTTTGTGGTTTTAAAGTTATAACTATTTTTGTAAGAGTTTTTTTGCACTAAAATATGCTGGTACTTACATATATAGTTTTAATACACAGACGTTTCCTACTTATTGAAAGTTATTTGCTTTGAACATTTAAATGCAAATATTTATTTTTTCTAATAATTATTTATTTTTATCAATATTTTCATGATTTGTATGAAAATTGAGTTTTTTAATCTTTCTCACTGTCTTCATTATTTATATACATATTTACATAAGAATCTTCCTCAATTACTTTTTTGATAAATTTATTTTTTCTTTGAGAAGATAAAAAAGGATCTGATGAGATCACCAAATATGTTATAAGATCTATATTTGTATTTTCTCTTGAGTTCTTCCGTGTGTGTTTAAGACGAGCATATCGCCCATGTTTGTGATTTGCTTCTAAAGCTACTTCAGATAAAGTGCTTGCAACAGAGAATTATCGTGAAAAAAATTATATAAGATCGAACAGTTATTATTTTAAACTAAAAAGTTAAAATTATAGTCACCTATAGGTAAATCAAAGCATTTTATTACTTCGTATCCATGTACTAAAACTTTGTGTACAGAGCAAGGCATATAGTACCAATTGTAGCACTCTATGTATAAGTTTGTCGTATCTCTCAGAAGCTTACAAAATTCTTCAATTTTAATGAGTTTGCTACATTATAGAATCCTTAACACTAATGCAAAGTTGTAAATAAGATCTTTGATAAGTCCTGTTATTTCCGCAGATACTTTATAGTTTGAAAAAAACTTTCTAGCCGTATTTCCATCGTTTGTGGTGCCATAACCTGTTTTAACATAATCCACTAGCAGGCCCAATCTCTTTTTAAACTCTTTTTGTATTCGTGTTTTGTTTTCAGCAAAAATCGTTTTATGTTCTGCTCTGACTTGCCAATTTTTAAATGGCAATCGATAGGCTAATGCAGTAAACATTCAAAAAATCTTATCCAACAATGCAGAGTGGAAAGTCCATACTCATAATGATTTAGGTTTGGAGTTTTAACCAAATCAATTCGATTAATTTCGGTAGGACTTGCCTTGCATATAAAACATCTACTAGTTAAATAGGTTTCAGTTAGAATATTTGCAACGGCACCATCTATCACTGTACAGTGCATATTATATGATACCTGAATAGGTCTTCCATCAAGTATGTCACATTCTAACTCATTTATCTGTTTTTTCATAGCAGCATTTTCTCCAATAATGATATTTTTATTTGCTTTTACCACGACAAATTTCACTGGTCTACAGGAAAGAGTGGAAGAGCATTTTTCATTGACCCAAATTTCATTTCTGGATGTTGAGTCAATTAATCTAAAGTAATTCAAAATATTTATTACTATATATAAAATTATACTTAGGTAACTCACTTTATTGGGACAAAAGCAATAAAAAATATAAACTCATCGGTGGACTCGCTTGAAGAAAAACTTTGCTTATACCGACTATGACCAGAACTTCCATCCATATCCCCATCCCCATCGCATATCCATCCCCATTTGCAGATAAGCGTAACTTTGTTTTGGAGTTCATTGGGCTTACATAAACTCAAAACACTTTCTGCTGTCTTACGCATCAACGGTTTCAAAGGAACTTCGGCAGAATTTTCTGAAGCTATTAATGGCGGTACAAACGTTTTATTAAAGTTTTGTAAAGCATACAAACTAGGAAAACAATTGTCATGCAATTTGTTCATTGTATGTCGCAAAAAGTTGTACTTTTCTGCAGAGAGGTCTAGTTCCAAATAAAGCGTTAATGCCAACATTAGTGACAAGCAATTTTTGTTTTTAGGCTCACTTTCAGAATTGCTCTTTGTTTTGACCAATTGGGATGCAAAATCTAATTCTTTTGCAGAATATTCAGCAACTAAATCAGCAACTCTAAATTATATTACTGCTAAATTATAGATATTGTGGCAACACTGTTGTAACATATATTCTTTATGCATATAACTATTGTGAATACTTATTGTGAATATGGTAAGTTAGCTTTATTTTTAAGGAGTTGCAGATTAGTTAAGAGCAGAGCAATCTACCACGCAGACGTGCTTTCCGTTTATATATTTTAATAAAGTTGCAATAAGCATTAAACCAA
Organism: Coremacera marginata; assembly: GCA_914767935.1. Classification (NCBI taxonomy): domain Eukaryota; kingdom Metazoa; phylum Arthropoda; class Insecta; order Diptera; family Sciomyzidae; genus Coremacera; species Coremacera marginata. The sequence goes on along the minus strand of OU612047.1, from coordinate 112,962,597 downwards.
CGAACACTATTTATTTCTGCCTTCCTGCCACAATTCAGAAGTGGGATTGAGCGTATCTAAATAAATTCAAAAGTGAAAATATATAAAAGTGCGCAATTCATAAGAAAAAGCGAAATGCCGGGCACTGAAGATTTAAATCAGTACACTTTGGCGCAGCTGAAAGCATGGCTAGAAGTTCTAGGTGAAAAATCAAATGGAAATAAATCAGCCCTCATACTACAATTAGAAGCTATTCCACACGAAAGACGCGGAATCTTTCCAAGGTCAACGGTTGAAGCAGCTTCCAGAAATTCAAACCAATCGCATGAAGAAGCAGACGCAGCAGCAAGCGAGCGCAGCGACGCAGAATCAACGGTCGGCAACAACGGCGTAAGCGCAAAAGACAACGAACGCAGCAACGAAAACGGCGACGAAGAAGTTGCGCTCTCTCTTCAAGATGAGCAGGCAGCCTCGCATGGTGACAAAAACGCATGCGCTTTACAAAGCGATGCACACGAAATTCACCACGAAAGAAGCGAATTCAAACTTCTGCAGAAAGAGATAGAATTGATGAGAAAAGAAATGGAATTACAACGCAAAGAAATTGAATTGTTGAAAAGAGAAAAAGAGTGTCTACAAAAAGCTGAGAAAAATGAAACGTCAAACGAGCGATTGATGAAAAGCAACGATGTGTCAAAAGAGTGCGCAAAAATAAATGAAATTGTCAACGAAATGGAAAAAGAAGTTGCGGACGAAAACAATAAACTGTCAAATGAGTGCTATGAAACTACAAATGAAAAGCAGAAAACAAAAAACAATGAAGTTAGAGCTGAGGTGTCAAATGAGTGCGAAAAGTTAACAGAAAATGTGCCACACGAAACGTTTATAAATAAAATGTCAATGGTGAAGGATTTGATTTCGGAATATTCAGGAGAGGTTGACCAATTCCAGCTATGGGAATCTCAATTATTGAGCGTGAAAAAATCCTTTAACCTGGATGACAATAATTTACGCGCATTGATTGCAACAAAGCTAAAAGGAAAAGCTTTAAAGTGGCTGCATTCAAGAGCAGACGTCGTATCAGTTCCAATTGTTAGCCTACTTGCTGATATGAAGTTTTTATTTGACAACCGAACCAGCAAACTGATCATTCGTCGAGAATTTGAAGCACGTAAGTGGCAACCAGGTGAGCATTTCCAAAGCTGCTTTCACGACAAACTTATACTGGCGAACAAAATTGAGTTTAGTAGCCAGGAGTTAGTGGAATATATAATCGAGGGAATACCGAATCGACAGCTACGTTCACAGGCTAAGATGCATCGCTTTTATCATGAAAATCAACTGCTGGAGGCGTTTGCAGATGTTTCCTTGCCAAAACCATTAACTACAGGAGGAAATAACGACGCTGCTGAGCGAAAAATTCGCTGCTACAACTGTAATTCCGTGGGACATGTTGCGTCTGAATGCCGTAAGCCAAAAAGAGAAGTTGGAGCCTGTCACGCATGCGGAGAGTTTGGGCACTACGCTGCTGAATGCCCAAAGTACAAAAAGAGGAACGTGGTTCACAACGTACAAGCAGAACATGATGATGAATTCGTAAGGAAAATGTATATTAGTTTTAGTTTATTGAATAATAATTATAAAATTTTATTAGAATGCTTAATTGATACGGGGAGCCCCATAAGTTTCATCCGACGGATGTACGTGCCAGAATTTTTGCAAATTAAAATAAATGAAAACTTTAATTACTATGGAATAAATAAAACCAAATTAATTTTGTATGGGAAAATTGAATTAAATATATGTTTTGAAAGTGAAAATGTGTTAGTTGATGTTTTTGTTGTATCGGATGAGACGATGGGATATCCCGTAGTTTTGGGTAGAGATTTTATTCTAAAAGCAAAGTTAGAATTGCGAAAACGAAAAGATAAACTGTATAACGAAAATATAAATAATGAATTAAGTTCAAAAAGTAATATAAATGTTAAAAAACTTACATTTTCAGAGAATGATAAAATTGTTAATGAAGTAATTGCTAAGGGCAATAACGAAGAAAATTTTTTTGCTAATAACGAGTGTAAATTCCTTTTAATGGACATTGAAGAAGAAAAATTAGATTTAAATGTTGATACAAAATTAAGTTTTGAAAACAAAAAGATATTGACCGATATATTTAAGCAGTTTTATGTAAACGGTAATCGTCCCGAGTTATCAGAAACCAAATATGAAATGAAATTATCTTTATCTAACGAGAAGCCCTTCCATTGTACCCCAAGGCGACTGTCATATTTTGAAAAAGATAAATTACGAGAAATTATAGATGATTTGTTAGCTAAAAATATAATAAGGCAAAGTGAGTCCGAATTTGCATCTCCAATTGTACTCGTAAAGAAAAAAACAGGGGAATTACGATTCTGTGTAGATTATCGAACCTTAAACAAAGTTACTTGTAGGGACAACTATCCGCTTCCGCTTATTGACGACCTTTTAGATAAATTAGCAAACAAAAAAATCTTTACATTACTAGACCTAAAGAGTGCATTTATCATGTTTATATGAACAATGAATCCATTAAATATACATCCTTTGTAACACCAACCGGGCAGTATGAGTTCCTTAGGATGCCTTTCGGTCTTAAAAATGCACCGTCTACATTTCAAAGATACGTGAATCGAATTTTTAATGACCTTATTGAGGCTGGGAATATGACAGTGTATATGGATGATATAATGATCGCAACTAGCACAATAGATGAACATTTTAAGATCCTAAAGGAAGTGTTACAAAGATTAGTGAAAAACAACCTTGAATTAAGGTTAGATAAATGCAAATTCTTGCAGTCCGAAGTTAAATATTTAGGTTATACGGTATCTAAAGACGGGATTCGACCTGACGAAAATGGTGTAAACGCGATAATAGATTTTCCTGTGCCAGGGAACGTCAAAGCCGTTCACAGTTTTTTAGGGTTATGCTCTTATTTTAGAAGATTCGTTCAAAATTTTTCAACAATTGCTCAACCTTTATATAAATTAATAAAGAAAGACACAAAATTTATTTTTGGCAAGACAGAATTGGATTGTTTTTTAAGTCTCAAAAGCAAACTAGTCCAAGCACCCATTTTAGCTATTTATGATCCCCGCGATGAAACTGAGTTGCACTGTGATGCAAGTGCAATAGGCTTCGGGGCTATTTTATTGCAAAAAAAGGCTGATGGCATCTTTCACCCAGTTTTTTATTTTTCAAAAAGGACAACTCAATGTGAAGCAAAATTTCATAGTTTCGAATTAGAAACTTTAGCAATTATATATGCTCTTGAAAGGTTTAGAATATATCTACAGGGAATAAAGTTTAAAATAATAACAGATTGTAATTCTTTAACACTAACGATAAATAAAAAAGACATAAACCCTCGAATAGCCCGCTGGGTTTTAAAACTTCAAGACTATGATTATACCTTGGAGCATAGAAATGGAGTAAAAATGCAACACGTAGATGCACTTAGCCGGGCAACCAATATTTTGGTTTTAGAAGACAACACATTTGAACAGAACTTGTCAATTTGTCAAAATAGAGACGAAACCTTGCGAAAAATTAGCAAACATTTAGAAAATTCTGAGGACAAATTTTATGAAATGCGAAACGGGTTAGTTTATAGAAAAGTCAAAGGAAAAGTTTTATTTTACGTTCCATCGGATATGGAAAAGCAAGTATTACACAAATACCATGATGACTTGGGGCATATTGGTCGTGATAAGGTATTAGAATCTATAACTAAGACATATTGGTTCCCAAAAATGAAACTAAAAATTTCTACACATATAGACAATTGTTTAAAATGCATAGCATTTTCACCAAAATTTGGCAAACGAGAAGGTTTGTTGAATAATATACCAAAAGGTGATCTACCCTTTGACACCGTCCACATAGATCACTTTGGTCCGGTTTTATTACCTAACTCAAAAAAGAAATTCGTTCTATTGGTAGTGGATGCTTTTACAAAATTTGTGAAGCTCTACGCAGTAAAAACTACAAATACGAATGAAGTACTAAGTCACCTTAAGTCTTACTTTAGTACTTATAGCCGCCCAAAAACTATAATTTCTGACAGGGGCAGCAGCTTTACGTCAGAAGACTTTATAACATTTCTTGAGGCACATAATGTGCGGCACGTTAAAATAGCAACAGCGTCCCCTCAGGCCAATGGGCAGGTGGAACGGATTAACAGAAGCCTTGCTCAAATGATAGCAAAGTCAGCTAGTGGCAATAAAACCAGTTTAGATAGTATACTACCGGAAATTGAATTTTCAATGAATAATACTCTTCATCGAAGTATAGGAACGTCACCTAGTGAGCTCCTTTTTGGAGTAAGACAAAGGGGAAAAGTCATCGACTTCTTAAGCGAATATTTAAATGAAAATGTTGAAAATATAGAGAAAAGGGATGTATATAATTTACGGTCAAAAGCAGTTATAAAACAAACAAAATTACAAGATTATAATAAAAATATGGTAGATGAAAATCGAAAAGAAGCAAAAAGTTATAATGTAGGAGATTACGTCATGATAAAAAATTTTATTAGCACCCCAGGAATATCAAAGAAAATAGTTCCAAAGTTTAAGGGACCGTATAAAATAAAAAAAGTACTAGGAAATAATAGGTACGTAGTAAAGGATATAGAAGGGTTTCAATTAAGTCAGATCCCTTATGAGGGTACTTGGGAAGCGGCAAATATAAAACCATGGATAAATAATAATGTTCAATAGTAACCGGGACGGTTACAGGTCAGGACGGCCGAGTTGTGGCAACACTGTTGTAACATATATTCTTTATGCATATAACTATTGTGAATACTTATTGTGAATATGGTAAGTTAGCTTTATTTTTAAGGAGTTGCAGATTAGTTAAGAGCAGAGCAATCTACCACGCAGACGTGCTTTCCGTTTATATATTTTAATAAAGTTGCAATAAGCATTAAACCAACGAACACTATTTATTTCTGCCTTCCTGCCACAATATTAATTTTTACTTTTTAGATTAAAAAGTTTTTATTTTCTTTAAACTTGTTTACTTACATCATCTGGCTGTGAAAATTCGAAAACTTTGTTACATGGCCAATTAGAATTTTTATTAAGAAAAGTCTTTTCTGAAACCGCACTCCTTATACCTTGCTTGAATTTTATAACAAAAAACGCGCACTTTTTAACTTCATTTTAATCAAATGTTCTTTCACTAATTTTTTCTTTAATATAAGCACCGAGAAAAGATAGTTTATCTCATGGAACAGCACTTATCCAACTAATAAATAAATCCTTATTCGTTATAATTATTGACATTTTTACTACAAATCACATCTTTTACTTTTGTGAAAAATGCTTTGTTCAAAACGGTAACTTGCAGTATAGCTGGCAATAGTATACATAGGTATACTCTATGTTAAAAAAAATTTGTAAGTAATTTCCAGTCCTTCAAAAAATAGCAGAGCTTTGAAAACAATAACTTTAAGATTAATATGCAAAAAAATAATATATACGCAGAAAATACAGTTTATTAAATATGTTTTTATTATTTTTAAGTTATTTTCTGCCCAATAATTATTGCATGAATTTAAAAGCTCTCTGTAAGGTGTAGCGTACAAATTTTAAAAATGCTTCGGCTTATTTAAAAAATGAATTAAATCTTTTTTTTCCAGCGTTTTATATTCCTTGTTTAAGTAAGTAGATATCTCTATATATATAAAAATGAATGTATGTATGTGGGTATGTGGGTATGTGGGTATGTGGGTATGTGGATATGTGTGTATATCACGTATAGACTCCAAAACCACCGAACCAAACTTTATGCAATTTTTAGGGATACTGAAGCAACATTCGGGAAGTGTTCCTGTGAAGTTTGGTGTTGATTGGACAAGGGGGCGTGGTACCTCCCATACAACCCAAATTGGCTCTATCGCCCACAAACCAAAACAAATGCTTTATATCAAACGGTTTTAATCATATAAAACTAAAATTTAGTAATTTCGTTCAGATGGTTACTTCCGGTGACTGTGCAAAAAATGGGCGTGGTCACACTATATCTACGCCCACTTTAAAGAAATCATTGTAATTCCTGAGATGTTCAAGTTTTGATAGTGAATCTTGGTATGCAGTTGCTATGGATCCAAATGGAAGTCACTATGTAAATGTTAATGTTGTCACGCCCACTTTTACCGCCCACAAATCAGTTAAAATGCTTTATATCAGACGTCTTTTGCCGTAGAAGACTAAGATTTGGTAATTTAGTTCGTATGGTCACTGTCCGCCAATGTACAAAAAATGGGCATGGCCGCACTATATCTACGCCCACTTTATCGAAATCTTTCTTATTCCTGAGCTGTACACGTTTTGATAGTCAATCTTGGAATGCAGGTGCTATGGGTCCAAGTGGCAGTCACTATGTAAATATAAACGTTGTCACGCCCACTTTTACCGCCCACAAATCAGTAAAAATGCTTTATATCAGACGGCTTTTGCCGTAGAAGACTAAGATTTGGTAATTCAGTTCGTATGGTTACTGTCGGCCAATCCACAAAAAATGGGCATGGCCGCACTATATCTACGCCCATTTGATCGAAATCATGCTTATTTCTGAGTAGTGCACGTTTTGATAGTGAATCTTGGAATGCAGGTGCTATGGGTCCAAGTGGCAGTTACTATGTAAATATAAACGTTGTCACGCCCACTTTTACCGCCCACAAATCAGTAAAAATTCTTTATATCAGACGGCCTTTGCGGTTGAAGACTAAGATTTGGTAATTTAGTTCGTATGGTTACTGTCGGCCAATGCACAAAAAATGGGCATAGCCGCACTATATCAACGCCCACTTTATCGAAATCTTGCTTATTCCTGAGTTGTACACGTTTTGATAGTCAATCTTGGTATGCAGGTGCTATGGGTCCAAGTGGCAGTCACTATGTAAATATAAACGTTGTCACGCCCACTTTTACTGCCCACAAATCAGTAAAAATGCTTTATATCAGACGGCTTTTGCCGTAGAAGACTAAGATTTGGTAATTTAGTTTTAATCATTACTTGATAGTGAATCTAAGTGTGCAGGTACTATGGATCCCAGTGGCAGTCACTATGTATATATAAATGTTGTCACGTCCACTTTCAACGCCCACAAATCAATAAAAAAGTAGAAGACTAGGATTTGGTAATTTAGTTTATTTGATTACTGTCGGCCAATGCACAAAAAATGGGCATGGCCGCACTATATCTACACCCACTTTCTCGAAATCATGCTTATTCCTGAGTTGTACACGGTTTGATAGGAAATCTTAGTATGCAGGTGCTATGGATCCAAGTGACAGTCACTATGTATATACAAATGTTGTTACGTCCACTTTAACCGCCCACAAATCAGTAAAAATGCTTTGTAGAAGACTAAGAATTGGTAATTTTGTACATAAGGTCACTATCGGCAACTGTTAAAAATGGGCGTGGTCGCACCATATCTACGCCCACTTTTTCGAAATCATGCTTATTCCTGCGTTGTACGCGTTTTGATAGTAACACTTCATACGCAGGTGCTCTAAGTGGCGGTCAATATATATATATAAAATTTGCCACGCCAACTTGTACCACCCGCAAATAAAAAAAAGTAACGCGAAATGGCCAATTTCAGCCCTTGAAAGGACTTTGACCGAGCTTCTTATGATGAATTGAAATGATCGAGAACTGGACCTAAAAGTTTTATGCCGATTCCGAACGGCTTATGTTCTCAAGAAGCTTTTCATTGCAGTTTTTACTCTCTGAGGTTTGCCATTGTCAGCAGAGAGGTGACGGCCGAACTGAAAAATTAATTCAATTGAAAAAACTTTCTGTGTCAGGTGGAATTCGAACCAGGGTTCTATCCCATATGGACCACACACTCTACCCACTACGCCACGGCCGCCACTTTTTTTACCCACAAATCAATAGAACTTCTATAAATCAGACAATTCTCATCGTTAAATACTAAAATTTGGTAATGAAGTTCATATGCTTACTCTCGACAGCTTTGCCAAAAATGTGCATGGTAGCACTATATCTGTGCCCACTCTTCAGCAATCATTTTATTTAATTTATTTATTTATGTATGTATTATAGTTAATTACAATTTAACAATTATAACTAAGTAAGCACTAGCTGCCAGGGCTATCGGTTAGAAATAATTTAAATTCCTGAGATGTGAACGTTTTGATAGTCAAACTTGGTATGCAGATGCTATAAGTCCAAGTGGCGGTCACTTTTTATATAAATTTTGTCACGCCCACAAATCCGTGAAAGTATATAAATCAAAATTTACAGTAAAAGTCGCACTTTATCTACGCCGACTTTTCAGAAATCATTGTAATTTCTGAGCTGTACATGTTTTGATAGTGAAACTTGATATGTAGGACATTGTAGGTGCAATAAGACCAAGTGGCGGTCACTATACATATAAATGTTGCCATGCCTAAATGTTTGTTTGTATACTAGAGTTCCTCACAAAAAAAAAGGTGTTTTTGGGTCGGTTGCTCAAAATACCGCTTTTTGTTATGATGATCCCCCAAATATTTCGACAGTAGATGGAATAGTTTGAAATAAAAAAAAACAAAATCGAAATGGCCATTTCAATCCTTGAAAGGACATTAACCGATCTTCTTATGTTCTTAATAACAAACGGTCAGACTTAATAGTTATTTTGTCTTGCCATGTTACTTTTGGTCAAATAAATTATCTATTCATGATAAAATATAGTGTAAAGTGAAGAATTAAATTGAATGAAATTACAAAAAAATGTACACATTTTTTAACATTTTACAATTTATTTGACTAAAAGTAGTATGGGAAAAAATTAATTTAATTTTAGTGAAAATAATATGAAAAAGTTAAACCAATCCATAAAAATTCGCATTATCTTTGGTCCAACGGAAAAAATTGAAGATTTTTGATGCAAAAGAACTTTTTCATTACTCTTATTTCTGACCGTTTGTTTTTTTTTAACTACTATACCAGGCAATATTTTTAGTCGAAATTTTTTGGGGATCATCGTAACATAAGCCATGGATTATTTTGAAGACCCGGACTAAGCAACTTTTTTTTCTAAGGAGCGTGAGGCGACTTAATGTATATACGTATGTGGGTATATGTGTATATCACTTAAGGACTCCGAAACCGCTAAGCCAATTTTTATACCAAAGCCTTGAGAGGGTTCCTATGAAGTCTGGTGCCGACCGTAAAAGGCTCCTTAAATACACCAAAAATTTTCGATATCGACCAGTTTTGGTTTTTTTTTGTAGGTCGCACAGTCTCGGAATTCAGTATTCGACCTCAATTTACACATGCCGTTCCACTGGTAACATTTTATGGGCGTTGGTCGAGGGGCGTGGTACTTTTTCGGCACCCCAAATAGTCGGAATAGTTTTCGAAATAAGTCACACATCAATAAAACTCGGTACGAACTTACTATAAAAGTATGGCTTCACTAAAGCTACACCCTCTTTTAGGGGATAAGCGCTGAGCGCAGCGAAGCGCGCCGGGTATAAGCTAGTACTTTAATAAATTTGCACTTATAATAAAAAATTAAAAAAGGACTTAGCTTATTTTAAATAAGAGCTCTAAAAAAAAGTTTGTTTACATGTTTAGCGCTGATGAAACAAAAACAATTTTTTGCAAAGTTGTGAGAAATTTAAATTTTGGACCATTTTTCAAAATACGATATCTCAAAAAATGGGTAAAAGTGGGTACGTTTTTTTACAGATTCTAAGAGATAATAAATCATACTTACGATATTTGTTAGTCCCAAAACGGAAATCAGCGGAACTTGGAAGTTGTCATCTTATAAAGTTAAACAAATTTTTAACTTTATCCAAGTTTTATCAATTTTTGAAAATTTGTTTAAAATTCAATTATATTTTTTTTTTTCTTAATAACAAAAAGTATTTTTTCTACAATATTTTAACTTTAAATAAAAATTAAAAATTATTTAATATTATAAAAAATCATTTAACAAAAAAAAAATTGCATAAGTGCTCGAAAAACAAGAATTGCACCATAAAAAAATGTATAAAAGTATCGAATATAAACAGGTGGTGTCTCCAAAAATTATTTTACTTTACAATATTTACTTTATTTACTTTTTACTTACTTTACAATATTTACTTTACAATGATACCCATTTTGTATGACTTTTTGACAAAAAAATTTTGATTTTTGTCCACTACACAAACTACTGTGCCCCGTCGCGACTAAGCAATTTGTCAATTTTTTGACGTTTCTCGGATTGTTTTCGTTTCGCTTTTAACGTTTGCTCGATTTATTCGTTTCTTGGTAAATTAATTAGGCGAATGATAATAACAAAATAATTCGGTAAATATAATGTCGCAAAGTGACGGTGACAAATTGGCTCGATATTAAAAGGAAAGTGTGGTGCAAATCGTCGGTCTCACCCAGGTCTGGGTTTTAATGATTCCTTTAATTAATTAATTCCATCTCAATTCCTCAGGAATTTAACTGGAAAAATTCGGCAATTCATCAGAAATGTAATTGGAATAATTCGTTAATTACATTTTTGAGGAATTAAGGTGTACAATTACCAATAACAATTCCTTTCATTTAATTGACGAATTTTTCCAATTACTTTCCTGAGGAGTTGAGATGGCCAATTCCTAATTCCAAGGAATTGGAATTGAATTGTAATGAATACTTTTCGACCCAGCTCTGGTCTCACCGAGTACAGTGCGAATCTTGGCAGTCGAGCGCCATTTTCTTGCAAGTCGACAATATTGTGGAGAACCTCGACTTATTTTTTTTCTCGTTAATATTGCATTATAATTTGTCTCTAATCTTGGCATAATTGAAAATGAACGAAAACTGAAAATTAAAAATTTTTTAAGGAATGTATGTATTAAGACCTTCTTAGCTGAAATCCGGAAAATAGCATACCGCTTTCAATTGATTTAGAAGTTATAGGGCTCGAAAGTTGGGAAAATGACATCGAAAACTTGTTTTTTTTTTTTAATTTCCTACAAAACCTGGCATTATTGGTATCAAAAGAAAGGATGCTATTACATATTGAACGATTAAAATCAATCATTAAAGTTCATGCATTACTTTTAATGATATAGCTTTTTACATATTATGCACACTTGGCGGTTCACCCTTTTACGTAATAACCAAACGTACGTATAAACATCAAATTGTGCATAATATGTAAAATGATATAGCTTTAAAATTAATAGATAGATTTTAATGATTGAAAGCTCGTTGAATAGGTTACAGCTTTCTTTTAATACAAAAAAAAAACACAAGTTTTTCACGTCCAACTTTCGAACTCTATAACTTCTAAACCACTTGAGAGCGGCCCGACATTTTTTCATCAGTAGCTTCTTTTAGCTCCAAATACACATTAAAAAATTAAAAAGTCCATTTTCATTCATCTTAAATTGTTCGTTAATCTTTGCTATTTTTTCTTGCAGAAGTTTCTTTGAGGAGGCTCGAGCTTAGATTATCAGTGGGCCATCAGATAATCGCGTCGCCAGTGAGGGTAGAGGAGTACGTAAGAGTATCGTGTTGAATAATTTTTGTTTTTAAAACTGGTTGTGTCTGTTATTTGGTACTCATTATTTTTCTGTTCACAGGTTCCGGTGTGCAAGGTGCACGTTAGGGTTTCGCTACTCTGAAGAACGAGAACCACCTAGATAGGAGTCAGAACGCCGCACACTGTCGCGGGTGCGGACAAAAGTCGAAAAATATTTTTTGTTGGAATTTAAAAAACTTTTATGTTGCAAGCATGCCATGCCCCTTAATGTGGCTCTGAATTGTCATGCAATATAATTTTTCAGAGTTTAGTACTATAGATTTCAAAACACATCGTAAATTTCAGTATTATGAATATGCAATATTATATTAGCCTCAATTTGTATACCCGCAATTTGTATACCTAAACTGCGTAAAGGGTATAGTAACTTTGTCAATCCGTTTGTAACGCCAATGAGGAGGCGTGCCAGGTATAGAAAAGTATATATACTTTTGATCAGTATCACCACCTGAGTCGATTTCCGTGTTCCGTGATATTTAGGGTTCTTTCAAAAAAATGGAGATCAAGTTCGAGAATGAGCCAAATCGAATGAAAACCACGCCTACCTCGCATACAAAGTGACTTTATTTTAAAAATCTCAAAAAAATCCACAAAAATAAAATAAATCCCTTGAAATTTTGCACGTAAGCTTTGATTTTCAATATAAATCCTGACTATGCAATTCGGAAGAATCATATGAAAACCACGCCTACCTCCTATACAAAGTGGCTATATATTAATTGTAAAATCTCATAAAAATCCTCTCAAATTAAAGAAAGGTCTTGAAATTTTCCACATAGGCTTTGATATTTAATGTAGACCATCACTATGATATTTGACAAAGTCATATGAAAACCACGTCTACCTCTCCCATACAAATTGGCTTTTTTAAACGTAAAATCTCTTGAAAATCCACAAAAATTAATGAAATGTCTTGAAATTTTGCATATGAGCTTTAATATTTAATATAAACTATCTCTATAATATTTGGCAAAATCGCATCAAAACCACGCCTACCTCCCATACAAAGCGACGTCATATCAAATAGGAAAACTTTCGTAAATATGTAAAACCGAATGTCATCGTGTCTTTTGTGGGTAAAGACTTCGAATATACTTCAATACGGCCGCGGAGGGTGGTTTAGCTTCGATACCCTACCGAAGCTACATTCCTTACTAGTTTTATTAGAAGTGGTAGGAAGAAAAAAAAGCTCAGAAAAAGTATGTATAACCTAAAAAAGTTTCTTGGTAAGGTAAAAATTTTTTTTCTGAATTTTTTTTTTTTATTCCTAACAATGCTTTTTAAGTATTTTCTTAAAATTTGGTTTGTAAAAAGTCAAACACAGAAGCTATGAGCAATTTTTTACAGCATGTTTTTGCTAAAATTCTAAAATTTGTATAGGAAAAAGAATAAATTTCAAAAAGTTTAAAACACAAAAAAAGTAACATATTTTTCATCATTTTTATCTTTTAGTATGTCTTTAATGAATGCTTCCTTACTATTTGGCAAAAAGGTTTGGCTGCGGCAGCCCGATAATAAGGAAGTTATGAGCATTTTTCTGGTGCATGTTTTTGCCGAAATGCGTAAATTATCATAGTATAGGAAAATTGCAAAAATTTCCAAAAGTTTAAAACGCAAAAAAACATATTTTTAATTTTTGTCATTTTTCAGTATGTCTTTAACGAAAGCTTTTTAACTATTTGGCCAAAAAGTGTGGCTGCTGCAGCTGAATAATAAGGAAGTTATGATCAGTTTTCTGGAGCATGTTTTTCCGTTTGTATGGAATTTGTGTGGAAAAATTGCAAAAATTTCCAAAAGTTTGAAACTCGGTTATATGGGCGGTTGGCGCATTAGTCGGCCGATTTGATTTATTTTTCACACCAACTATTTGTTGCTATAAAATAATTATGGGTACATAATTATATTAATCTGGGATAATTTTTTTGGAATATATACCAGATTACCGAGTTCGGTTATATGGGAGGTAAGTGTCCATCGATTTGGTTCATTTTTACACCAACTATTATCTTTGACAAACAACTGTGTGCACATTTTTTTTGTTCTAGAATAATTTTGGGGAAATATACCATATTACAGTAGTGCCTCACCCTGTATCAATATTCAAATTACTCTTTTGTTATATAATTATACATATATCATAGTATAACGGTATAATTGCATGATGCCTAATTATGTACTTTAAGAACTTGTACTTGTATGTATGTATTATTTATTATTTATAAGATATTATTATAAGAGGAGAATATTGAATAAAGGCAGGTAGTCTGCACGTAACTTCCAACCGATAAAGTTGTCTTGATTAAGTTACGACCGTGACAGGACCAAACAAAAAAAAATAAAATAATAAATTTAATGTGCTTGAACAACAATGTAAAAAAAAATGTTAAATAAAACGTAAAAAACAAGTAAGTTGCAGCGACAAACATTAACATACAGTGCTAAAAAAATTTATTAGTCTTATTTTATTAGTTCGGTCAGTTTACGACGTTGGCTTTATGCATTCGAGAAAACTAGTCGTCGCATTAGTAAAAAAGTGCAACAAAATATATCCATTAAGCATTAAACAAAAACTTAAAAAAAAAAAAACAAACAACGAGTAAAACAGTGAAAAATATGTATCAATTAAAAGAACTATAAACAATAGAACGCAATAATTAACCAGCATGCACGCGCTAGGGCTCTGCCCTATAGAGAGAAAAAGTGGTGACATAAAAAAAAAAACGAAGTTGAGAATAAACCGCAAAACTGAAAAAAAGAAAATAATATAAAAAAGAGCGAAATATAAAAATTCAACAAAAGTGCTAGCTAAAATCTGATAAAACTAAATAACCAAATACACATAACAAACATTTGTAGCAACAGATACCTTTTTTTTAACCGACTTCAAAAAGGTTCTCAAGTTCGTCGTTTTGTTTTTTTTTTTTTTTTTTTAATGTACATATGTACATCGATAACTCCAAAACCATATATCTGATTGCCATAATTTTTGGGAACAGATAGATATCATAAGCATGGAGGTGCCCGTACAAAAGTGGGCGGTATTCGAAAACTGGGCGTGGCAATAATAGATCTCGCAATACTAGATACTACTGTATCTCGAATAATATTGACACTAGGGTACTGCAATTTAGTGTAGGGGTAGGCACAGTTATTACAAATTACGGGCAAGAAAATGGGAGTATCTTGAATAATTTTGGGGCTAGAGTACTACAAAAATATTTTTCCTTTTAATTTCTTGGTCATATTTGATAATTTATTTAAACATATAATATATGAAATCTGATTATTTGAAATTTTTCTTATTTGTTTTATTATCATAAATATATTAATTTCCTGATGAATACAAATGCTTTAAAGTTGGCGCTTCTAATTAACAGTCTGATTATATTAGGGTCGACCTTAAAAGCTTTTGCATTCATCAAGAAATTAATATATTTATGATAATAAAACAAAAAAGAACAAATTCAAATAACCAGATTTCATATATAATAATATGTTTAAATAAATTATCAAATATGACCCAGAAATTAAAAGGAAAAGTATTTTTAAAACTGTCGGTTGCTTTTTTTTTTAAAGCTTTTTTTTTTGCTTTTGAAGCTAAAGCCCATGCACAATAAACAAGAACAAAAATGAAACAAAGCTGAAAAAGTGAAGAAAAAACACCAACAAAAAAAAAATTATCAAAAGAAGAACACGAAAAAAAAACATACCAACAATGAGAATGCTAGCTTGGTGAACACTGTTATTCAATAAGAGTTAAAATAAAAGGCGTGTACTATTATTAGAGATCAAACTTAAAAAAAATATACAAGATAAGGAGGAAAACACTACATTGAATTATGCTGGAAACTTAGTTTTAGTGAAGAAAAATTATATTTTAATTGAATATAAATAAAAGCAACAAACAAACAAAATAAAAGGAAGAAATAATAAACAAAAATAAAAGAGAGTCAGAAAGAGAATGCTAAAAAGTTCTAGATAATGACAAAATCGACATGGAGAAAAGAACTTCACATAGAGAAACAATGCAAAAGTTCAAAGTGTGGTACCATGGTAGAATAAAAGAAGGTAGTTGCATTTCGGAGAAGCAGACTGTCATAACTGTCAAAACGAATTTGATAGCTCATAGAAAATCTGAAAGCGATGAGAAAGCTTTAATTGGAAAAATGTAAACTAAAATGTGATTTGTATTGATTTTGACAATTTTGGCTATGAGAAAGAGAGCGCAGTTCAAAATGCATATACCTTCCTTTGTTCTACCATGTGTGGTACATAAGCCTAGATAAGCTTACAATAGCGTCGCACAGTGACTAAAGATGAAAAGCAAGAGGGGAAAAGAATAAAATAAAATTAATAAGAAATATTCATAAAATTGTATAAGAGTATTCCTGGTTGGTAGGCTGTTTTTGGACCCTCTTTGGAAAACTTCTCATTTGAAAACGCAGAGGTATTTAAATTCTGTTTTTTATTGTATTAAGAACAAATTAAATTAAATAAAAAAAATTTTTTCTTTGTAAGAGGGCTGATCAAAAAGTTGTCAGCCTTCAAAATTGGGCGTTGAAAAAAGGTATGCTGCTTGCGGCCCGGATAACTCGACTTCGGATCATGTGAAATGGAAGAAGTAAACGGCGTTAGATTCAGTACAGATGTAATTCTGGTTCCTACCTCAATTATAATTTTTCGGTTATTTTTTACAAAATGGCGGTCATTGAAAACCCGATTTTGGGTAATTTTTTTTAGTTTAGTGTAAAAAAAAAATAGTAAAAAATTGTTTAAAATTGTGATTGAGGTAGGGACCAGAATGGGGACAATTCTGCGACGATTGCACTTAGTTTAATCAAAATCGGTCCTGTAGAACCGGAGAAAAGTGACTTCGAAGTTCAAAAACGTGATTTTGAAAAAACTCAAAGAAAATTTTAGGCAAATAAAACATTTTTTTTTTTTTTAAATACTTACATATATCAATCTGTAATGCCAACCCCATAAAGAACTCCTTCCTCTTCTTCAAAAAATGGGAAATCAGCGGCTCTTTGTGCTCTTCGGGCAGTTCTACCTTCTTCTGATGCGGCCAGAGCTCTGACTTCGGAGCTTTTCAAACGTTCTTTGAGAAAACTGTTTAAAACTCCAATATGCAATTCTCCGTTTTGTTGTCAATGCTTATGTCTTCATTTTCATTATTTTTAAATTTTTTTGCCGATGTACTTGTGAATTCGGTGTCATCTCTTTCGAGTTGGTTACCATGAAACTGGCGTTTTAAGGGACGAGTTTTTCGATTGCTACCAGTGTTTCTTTTATTTTTATTTCTATTAATTTTCTATCCATTGTCTTTAGCACAAACAAACATTTTAATCAAAACTGTATGCCCGTGCGCGCTCAGTTTATAACTCAATTCAAAGTGAACTAAACGCTGCCAACATTCGAATACCTAAGCTCTAAAGTGTGTATTCATTTATTTTTAAAATGCGTATACAAACAAGTTATTACCATTAAAGAACGCGTTGAACGAAATTCGGTGGTTGCTTCAAACCGTTGCATTCAAAAAGTAGCCAAATTAAGCAAATCGCATTTTGGATAACACATTGCTTTACAAAAAAGGCCATATCACCTAAAGTATTTCGAATTTCAAAAAAACTTTTTAGGACGATATTCTCAAATATCCAAGCTATAAAAATATGCCAACCAGGAATACCTCCTTAATAAAAGAAAAGCTATAAAATATGTTGAAGAGAAAAATAATTATAATTAATTACCAGTTCGGAATGAACAATAAACAAACAAAAATAATTAAACAGTAAAGATAAATAATAATAAAAAAGTTTCAAAAAAAGAAACTAACGTTTTCAAAAACAAAAGAAAACTAAAAATAATAATTTATTGGAAAAACAATATGTATTATATTAAATTCAGCAAAATAGATAAAAACAGCGGAAAAAAATCAACAACAAAAAATTAACACCAACTAAAAGTCAACCGGAATTAAGAGAACACATTTATGGTGAACCAGTCTGTATTAACAAGTAATCAGTCAACAGTGCGATATCTGCAATATATGTTTGTAAGGATTAAATTTGTGACTTCGAATTTTATCCACATGCCTAATGTAGTTTCATTTCAGTTCTCTTAGAAAGCCGAGGCACAGCCCAGCGCTGAGCAGCGCAGGTCTTGCTGGTCAAGACCAGGACGACTTAAGCCCGCTGCACCAGGTGACTCCTGAAGGGAAGCCTGACTGAAAAGGCGTTCAAATCCAGTTATTAATTCGAAATTATTTACGAAACACTAATGTAGATATATTAAAGTACAAAGATATATATTTTGTATTCTTTTTGTTGTATATAAGTCAAAGCTTGCGTTTCCACTAAGGGAACACAAATCAAAATGAATATAAAGTGAATTTAATAGAGTAATTATTCTTCAATAGTAGTAGGTATACAGTTGAATCTTAAATAGGCCTTTACGGGTAATCCACTAGGTTTAGAGTCATCTATAGACAAGGTCAATTTAATTAGGGATCTAACCGAAACAAATCTAAATCTTAAGTTTATAGTATTCATTAAGTCAAAGTTAAAACGAAAGGCACGCGAAGCACTTCCTGAAAGTGTTACTACGATTGAGGAAATTATTGCTGCTTTAAGAAATAGAATAAAGCCAGACAACTCAACAGAACAACAGAAGTAGTTGCTGGGAAAATTGCAGCATTGCAAATAAAGAATAACAATTACGCAGATTTTGCGAAACAGACAGAAGACATTGCGTATGCTCTCGAGAGATCTTTAGTTATCGAGGGCATAACAAAAACCAAAGCTCACGAAATGGCAGTCAAGCAAGCAATTAGCGTTTGTCGATAGAATGCAAAATCAGACTTACAAGGAAAGGTCCCCAGGTGTCACTCACCGATGTGAACAATTTTTGGGTATGTGATGAGGACAAAAATCTAAGGTCGACGTACTTTTTCATACGTGCTCAATCGATAGTTTACGGTTTCAAAATGGCGTTTTAAAATCAGCGAAAATTTCGTTTTTTTGCCACAATTTCACTATTTTCCATAGAAATATATACAAATTTGGTATCAAACGAAAGGTATTTTAAAGCCACATATGCTGGCATCCACTTTGGAGAAATAAATATCATTGTAATTTTGCTGTTGAAATTTTTAACAGTATTTGGTTAAAAAACTCCCTTGGTTAGTTGGGGTAATGAGTTACCATAGGGTGGAAGCTATATTACTGAAGCGAGGTGTGGCAGCCAAGGGTTAATAACTGAAAAGTATAAAAAATATTTGTTTCTTTTAAAATTTTCAAATTGAGCATGATTATTCTTAAAATGAGCATGGGAAGCATATAGAAACTTAATAATTAAAAGAAAGGGAATTGTGTTAATACAGATTCACATGGCATGAAAATAGGTTTTTAGTAATCACTTTTGATTGGAAAAGAATATTGCGATATTTTTTAATAAAAAATATGAAAAGATTATTTTTAAAATAATTAATTTCATAAAAAATATCGAAAGGGATTACCCTTGTTTTTTTATGATAGAAATAGATAATAAATTTTTGTTTAAAACTGAATCAATTTTGTCATGCCATGTGAAAGGAAGTTTAAAATGCAATTTTTAATTTAAATTATTTTTACAACAAAAACATATTTTACGTAATTTTTTTAAGGAAACATTGAATATTTTGGGCCTTTTTTGAAAAAATATTGAAAATGCAAATGTACAGTAATTGGTAGTGTTAAAATATTTTTTGGCAAGTACTTTTATTAAATTTTATAACAAAAAAAAAATTTTGCGTAATATGTTGAAAACTCGCGGAGATATTTACATAGAAAGTCATATTTTTAAATTTTCGATGGTTTTTTCTCATTCCTTCGGGCAAACAAGTTAAAAGCACAAAGTTGTATAGAGCCCTGTTAAATATAAACTTTTCCGATCAAATAATTACACATACGGAAATTTGGAGAAAAACCAAAATTTTTGATACCCATATTGTGGTCTTCATCTCTGAAAAAAAATTTGTTTTAAGAAAATAAATGCATATTTTAATAAAGAAAATTTTAAAATAAAAAGTTAAAAATTTAAAAAAACAAAAAATGGTAACTATTAGAATTCTCTCAAATCAAATATAAATGAAAATGAAACAATTTCGAAAATGCGCTTCTTATGATATCGACTAAATAGTGTTAAAAATTACAACAGCAAAATTACAATGAAATTTATATTTTTGATTTTATTATATTTATATATGGGTGATTCCACGGTGTCGAACGTGACCGTTGTACACATTTAAAGCGAAAAAAAGGTCAGAATAAAACATATTTTAGATTCATCTTTTACATAATCGTATAGATCCTCAATAGTACTATCACTGGTGGTTTAGTCTTTTTCAGGCGAAATGTAGTTTATAAAATAAGGACCAAAAAAGTAGCGGTTCGAACGCGACAAAAACAGAAGTAGTTTTTGGGAACATCTGTAAAAACATGAGAATCAGCGAAATCAAACACATCATGTTATAGATGAAAATTTAAAAATGTTACAAAATAACAAAGTTTTCGAATCCTCTTTATTTGATAGAAATATCATGGGTAGTTTTTTGTCATTTAATTTTTAGGTTGGTTCGAACGTGACATGTCGAACGTGACATTTTTCTATGACAATTTATATATATATATATAATTTACATATATATAGACAAATTAGACAAATTTTTTGTAACGCCATCACGAAAGAACTGTATGTGTATTTTCGTATTTGATTTTTAATATATTTTTAAAGAAAAGTTTTAAATACATGAAAAAATAAAAAAATGTATTACATTAAATTGTTTTTTTTTAAAGAATATCCAGTAGTAGCTGCTTCTATTTGGCGACCATCGCAAGAAAAGCTGTGCAGTCGTTGGATACCTGAAATGCTTCTTACACTTTTCCACTTTTCGTTTAATATTAGGGACTCCTTCTCTATTTGCTCTGATGATATGAAATATAAGTTGTATGCCGTGAATGTTATTTTTTGCACATTCAAAAAATGATTGAGCGTCCGATAAAACCACATTTTTAGACTTAGTTATTTGCCAAACTTTTCTTTTTAATACCGCACCCACTCCATCAACAGCACCCTTTCCATGCGATGTTGCGAAAAAATTCCATTGCATAAAATTTCATTCTATTTTTTGCATAAAGTCAGAAAGGCTCGATAAAATGTATTTGTTTTTAAACTGCGAGCTGCATCCGTCAGAAAATATGAAAATTTTGGATAGGCTACCATACAGGACTTTAAATTCTGATAAAAGATTTATCAAAAAACAAAAAACATCGTCTTTGTTGTGGCTTAGCTTATCACTGATGATGGCGAAAGACATTGCCTCTCCCAAAAACCAAGTCACAGGTGAAAATAGTTACTTGCCGGTAACTAAAATGTGCACTCTGCACTTCATTTTGAGTTGTAAGGCTTTAATTTTCAGCGAAATCGATTTGAACTACTAGCTCGAAAGGCTGTAAACCTTTCTTGATTTCCTCAAAATGTTTCTGTTGGGCTCTTTTGATAAAATAATGAAACTTAAACGAAGATAGCTGCGCTTGCAGTTCGTACATGAGGTCTGATAAAGTGCCAACGATTTCTGATAAGGCTATATGATTGTCTATTTTTCGCCAATTTCGCCAGTTCACATCGTCTTCCATATTTAATAAATAGATAAGAGGAACTATGTCTTTTATGTCAAAAACGCATTTCTCGCAATCGCCTGCCATGCATTTTTCACTGGAAATGTCACAACAAACGGACTCTAAGAAGGTTTGATAATCGGTTGGAAAATTCTGTATTAATTTTGCGCAACCTTCTAACAAGAAGGCGAAATTTGCATGATACATGCAAACACACATGTTATGCGGCATCTTACTCGACAATTGAACATAGCTTGGTCTGTATTTAAAAAAGAGCGACTTGCCAACTGCCTCATTTCCAAACTCCTCTTTGTACAATTGATAGGCCTCAAGCACCGTCATCAGCATGAAGCGTTTTGGAACTATTATTCCATTTAATATAATAGTGTCCTTTTTTCCAGCAGATTGTACGCTTATATTGTCGTTAATATAAAAATCTTTGACGGCCTCCATGACCTTGTTGTTGAATTGGCTAATCTGCTTGTCATTATTGTTATTTACATATTTTTCGTTCAAAACGTCGAGAACTTTTAATTTTTTTGTTATGTCTCTTGAAAGTGCATTCTCTACTTTTTTTACGGCTTTATACAATGTCTGTTTACATTTGTAGGGCGCCGAGGGACTGTTTTATATTTATCTTTTTTTCTCTCGACTTCTTCTTTGCCGAATTCGGTCAATTTCTTTCTTCTGCTCAATCATTTTGTTATCAGCCAATTGTTTCCCCTTTTTTTTATTTTTTTTCATTCTCTCCTTGTTTTTTAATAGGTAAGTTTTTAGTTTTAATGGATTTTTTTTTATACCTTCTCTCCATTTTTGGCATTTTTCTTTGTTTTTTGCACTACGGCTTTCGCTCATCTGCATATAATAAAGATATAAACAGATCTATATAAATATATACATTATGGTGGAGCGATTTCGACTTCATGAATTTCAAATTCGAGCAGAGCGTACAATGCTCTACATACTTAAATTATTTTTTTTTGCGAATTCAATGGGCTGTTTACCGTAAGCAATGTCCAATGATGAAATTCGTAAAACCCCGAAATCGCTCTATTTATGCGTACATATCTAAACCAAATTTACACTTACGGTGTCGAACGTGACAAACTTCAAATCGCTACTGATAATTGTGTTTTTATTTTTTCAACCCGATTTTTTGTTTATAGTGATAATTACTTCAAATGCTATATGTACGCCTACTTTGATGCACTTTGTTTAAATATTTCTGGTCTACTGATAACTAATGCTTCTTTACGGTGTCGAACATGACAATAGAATTTGTAGTAGAGATAAGCCAAAAAGTACCGTTATTCTTCATTTTTTTTGATTCGTCTCTTCTATTTAAGATTACTTATGCTCTTAGAAAGATTATTTATAATAAGCCTCATTTCACATAAGTCTCTTTTACGAAGGAAATTTAAAAAAAAATGAGCAACTAAAAATGTTAAAATGATCCAAAACTACAATTTGCCACTTTGCAATGGATTTTCGTAAACTGTTGAGTATATACATGTGAAATTTTTTCGTTTTATTAAAATTTGACTATTTTTGTATAATAATATATTACATTAATGTGATTATTTTAATTATTTTAATTATAATTAATAATAAGAACTTTTAATTTTATTATCCCGGTAGACCATTTGGTGGAATTGCCCATATTTGCTGAATTTATTTCAGCATATGTGGCTTAAAAAAATACCTTTCGTATGATACCAATTTGTATATATTTCTATGGAAAATAGTGAAATTGTGGCAAAGATACGAAATTTTCGCTGATTTAAAACATCATTTTGAAACCGTAAACTATCGATTGAGCACGTATAAAAAAATGCAAAAATTATTCAAATCGTTGTGACACCTGGGGACCTTTCCTTGTTAGTTAAGTCAATTCTGGCATCAACAGCATTTTCAGACCCTAAAGATGTCGTGGCAAAATTAGTTGTTGAGAAAACAAACGAAGCTCAGGAAAAACAAAGTTTAGCATTCAGTTATAGAAGTGCCAACTATAATAACTTCTCTCGTAGAGATGATTTCAGTAAGTTTAGTAATAATAACAATAGGAATAATCGCTTTCAAAGAAGCAGCAGTAATAATTAAAATCATAGAGGAAGCTTCAATCGAGGCTTTAGTACCAACTGAAACAAAGATGGTTTCAATTGGGGAAACAATCGTTTTAACTGTAACATGAGATTTAATGGAAACAATACAGGTAATTCGAATAACCGTTTTATAGAAATACGGGCTATAAGCGCGGAGGCCCCTCAGCAAGACATGCTCAGGGAAGAAAACCTAAATTAGAAATTCAAAGTAGTACTGCAAACCAGAGAACTGCAACAAGTCTATGATTCGAACGAATGACTATAAATCATCCATCAAAAACCGAATGCGTGCGGTTGCGTACAACAACCACCACTTCAACGCGAAGCATCGTCATAACAGCGATGAGCGACGAGTGCCGCCGCTTTCACTCATCGCTCATAAGAATGCCGCTCAATGATTTCTATGATTCTAGAATCATTCCTTATGATTCTAGAGCCATTAAGGGAAATCGCATGCAGTGTTGCCGCTGACATATTTTTTTATACATATAATATATAAATTTATTATTATATGCATATAATACTAGCCGACTCGGCAAATGTATGAAAATAAATCTTAATAGTATTAAAATCTAGTAAGGATGGAGCTTCGGCAGGGTACCGAAGCTAAAATACCCCCGCGGCCATATAAATCTTAAGCCACGACTTACACGATGATATTCAGTTTTATATATTAACGAAAGTTTTCCTATTTTGATGACGTCACTTTGTATGGGAGGTAGGCGTGGTTTTGATCCGATTTTGCCATATATTATAGGGGTGGTTAATATTATGGGGAACAGGGGGCGAACCTTCACATGGCAACGTGTCTGACCGCCTCAACCTGTCGAGGCCAGCATTATCCATGTCGAAATCGTCTCAAGTCGACTCAAACCTCCACGTGGTGTTCCCTGGGCAACGGCAAACTGGCATCCGTCAGTTTGACGGCTAATTTGAGCTTGGGTCCCGCCACATTACTTCTGCCCAATGAAAACTAAACCAGCCTCGGATAAGAACCCCAATTACGTTGACGACCACCGCAAACGAAAAACGGACAATGATTTACGGATATGCACCTGGAATGTCCGAACCCTTTATAGGGAAGGTGCCATTATCCAACTGGCGGAAGCCCTCAAAACGATAAAGGCTGACATCACCGCCATCCAGGAAATGCGATGGAAAGGGCAAGGCTGCTCTAAACAAGCACACTGTGATATCTACTACAGCTGCCATGCGGAGAGGCGCGAATTTGGATGTGGATTCGTTGTTAGCCGGAAACTACGTCACCTTGTTTCCCGGTTCACACCTGTCAACGAAAGATTGGCCACGATCCGCATCAAGGCAAAATTTTTCTCCATCAGCCTTATTTGCGCGCACGCCCCGACGGAGGAAAAGGACGAAGCCGTCAAAGACGATTTCTACGCTAGGCTTGAGGACGTATACGACCACCTTCCGGTCCATGACGTGAAAATAGTCCTCGGCGATTTTAATGCGAAAGTCGGAAGGGAAGGCATTTTTGGCCCCACTGTCGGTCAGTTCAGTCTTCATGAGACCTCCACGAACAACGGTCTAAGACTGATTGACTTCGCCGCGGCGCGAAACATGGTAGTAAGTAGCACCAGATTTAAGCACCTCGACATCCACAAGGCCACCTGGCTGTCCCCGGATCAAAAAACTCGAAACCAAATTGATCATGTTGTAATCGACGGAAGGCATGCCTCTAGTGTTCTAGATGTGCGTACATTTCGGGGGGTCAACATTGACTCCGACCATTATCTTGTTGCAGCCAAGATCCGCATGCGATTATGCAATGCGAAGAACATACGCACAGGAATGCAACGAAAGCTAGATGTCGCTAAGCTGCAATTACAACGGACTGCCGAAGCCTACTCCGCTCAACTCTCGGTTAAGCTCAACCAACCAACCTCTGGACCCGACGACGCCGGCGGACTTTGGGCGCATATATCCCACTCCATGCGCGCTGCCGCTGAAGAAGTCATTGGTTTCCGGCGCCCGCAACCTCGGAACCAATGGTATGATCAGGAGTGTCGCATTGCGACTGCAGTAAAAAACGCCGCTTATAGAAAAACGCTGCAGTCAGCTGCAACGCGAGCCGTGCGAGAAAACTACCGCGAAAAGAGGAAGGAAGAGAGGCGCCTTTTCAGACGCAAGAAAAGAGAGCAGGAAAAGCGTGAGCGTGAGGAACTAGAGGTATACCAGGGCAAGAAGGATGCACGAAAATTCTATCAACAGGTTAAGCGTCTAACCCAAGGTTTCAAGCCCGGAGCATCCACTTGTAGAGACGAAAATGGAGATCTGAATACGGATACGCAGTGTGTGCTGAGATTGTGGAGACGGCACTTCTCCAATTTACTTACTGGCGACGATTTCACCAATGCCGCCCATGGAGAGCGCAGTCCAGAGCTACCAATCAACAATGACGGAGTGGAAGTACCACCACCTAGCCATGATGAGGTTCGAGTTGCTATCCAACGACTCAAAAACAACAAAGCAGCGGGTGCTGACGGCCTGTCAGCTGAATTGTTTAAAACCGGCGGCGATGAATTGATAAGGCGCATGCATCAGCTCATCAGCAAAATATGGCTAGAAGAAAGCATGCCCGACGATTGGAACCTCAGCGTACTGTGCCCTATACTTAAGAAAGGAGACCCAACAATCTGCGCAAGTTATAGAGGTATCAGTCTTATTTCCATCGCATATAAGGTTCTCTCAAGCGTACTATGTGAAAGATTAAAGCCGATTACAAAAACACTGATTGGACCTTATCAGTGTGGCTTTCGACCTGGTAAGTCCACCATAGACCAGATTTTCACGCTACGACAAATCCTGGAGAAAACCCACGAAAATCAAATTGACACACACCATCTCTTTGTCGATTTTAAAGCTGCGTTCGATAGCCCGAGAAGGGATTGCCTATACGCAACAATGTCTGAGTTCGGTATACCTGCAAAGTTGATTAGACTTTGCAGAATGACGTTGAGCAACACACGCAGCTCCGTCAAGGTAGGAAATTACCTCTCCGAAACCTTCAATACCGAAAGAGGTTTCAGGCAAGGCGATCCACTGTCTTGCGATCTCTTTAACATCATCATGGAGGGGATCGTACGAAAGGCCGGTGTGCATCGTAATGGCACCATTTTCTACAAAGGCGTCCAGCTCCTTGCGTACGCTGATGATATTGATATTGTCGGCAGAACCAAGAGAGATGTTACCGCTGCTTTCGCCGCTATCGAAAAGGAATCAGCCAAAGTGGGTTTGACGATAAATGAGGGCAAAACAAAATATATGCTGTCTACAAACAAGGGAGCTCGGCGTTTAGACTCCCACGTTTCATCCGGCAGCTATAACTTTGAAGTAGTCAAGGAGTTCGTTTACCTTGGCACCGCCATTAATACCAAAAACGAAATCAGCCTGGAGATAAAGCGAAGAACAATAATTGCTAATAGGTGCTACTACGGGCTGAGTAAGCAACTAAGTTCCAGAGCCCTCTCTCGATCGACAAAACTAACACTCTACAAGACGCTCGTTCTACCTGTGCTGCTTTATGGCGCTGAGGCATGGGTAGTTTCGCAAACTGACGCAGCCGCTCTGGGGGTGTTCGAGAGAAAAGTTCTTTGCAAAATCTTCGGTCCTGTTCGAGTCGGCGATGAGTATCGCATCCGAATGAACCACGAGCTGTATGAGCTCTACGATGACATTGACGTAGTTCGGCGTATAACTGTGCAGCGACTACGCTGGCTGGGTCATGTCCATCGTATGAACGACGAAGCTCCAGCGAAAAAGGTGCTCTAAGCGAGAGTCGCTGGTCAACGATGACCAGGAATACCATGCCTCCGATGGATGGACCAGGCTGAGGAAGCCCTAACCGCACTTGGTGTATCCAATTGGAGAAGGCGCGCGCAAAGCAGAGGCGCCTGGCGAGAGCTGATGAGGTCGGCTGAAACCCGGACACGGGTTGTTACGACCACCTAAGTAAGTAAGTAAGTTCATATTATATGCCAAAGTCATATCAAATGTGCAAAATTTCAAGACATTTCATTAATTTTTGTGGATTTTTAAGAGATTTTACGTTTAAAATAAAGCCACTTTGTATGGGAAGTGGGCGTGGTTTTCATCCTATTTCGCCATATATCATACAGATGGCTTATATTAAATATCAAAGCTTAAGTGCAAAATTTAAAACATTTTTTAATTTTTGCAGATTTTGAAAAGATTTTACGTTTAAAATAAAGCCAATTTGTATGAGAGGTAGTCGTGGTTTTCATTCGACTTTGCCAAATATCATAGTGATGGTCTATATTATACATCAAAGCCTTTATGCAAAATTTGAAGACATTTCTTTAATTTGAGCAGATTTTTAAGAGATTTTACTTTTAAAATAAAGCCACTTTGTATGGGAGGTAGGCGTGGTTTCCATCCAATTTTTCCAATTTATAGCCAGGATTAAGACTGAAGAGCAAAGCTTACATGCCAAATTTCGAGGCATTTCTTTAATTTTTGTGGATTTTAAAGACATTTACGGTTAATAAAAATAAAGTCACTTTGTATGGGAGGTAGACGTGGTTTTCATCCGATTTGGCCCATTCTCGAACTTGATCTTTCTTTTTTAAAAATAAACTTGTATTTTGAATTTCAGCGCGATAGCTTTCAAATTGCGGCTGTAAACGTGTCGACAGACGGACAGGCAGACGGACACACAGAAATCGACTCAGGAGATGATGCTGATCAAAAATATATATTGTTCTATACCTGCCACGCCTCCTTCTTGGCGTTATAAACGGAATGACAAAGTTAATATACCCCTTACGCAGTACGCGTTGGGTATAAATATTTAAATGCATATACTTAATAAAAAAAAAATTGTAATATTATTGATAGAAATTAGTGAAAAATTGTGAAAATTTCATTGAAAAAAATATATTAAAAATTTTTGGAAAAATTTTCCTGTTATTTTGGATTGCCGCTTTCCTTATGGCATCAAGGTTCTCAGCAATTCATCATTGCAAGTGTGAAAGTGAATTGAAAAATTGATTAAAACAATACAATAACAACAATTAACAAATAATAGACAACATACAAGTATAAAGTAAGTTTGCTACAATTTAGAAGCTGGCTATTTATCTTAATCAACACGCAAAACGCAGAACAAAAGTAAAACAAGGAAAACGCGTGCCAATACTGAAGTGAACGCAAATCATTCAATGACTCTAGAGTCATTGAGGTTGCTTAGAATCATATGCTTAGAATTCAGCAGTCTTTCTAATGAGCGATGAGTGAAAGCAGCGGGACTCGTTGCTCATCGCTGTTATGAGAATGCTTCGCGTGGAAGTGGTTGTTGTTGTGCGCAACCGCACGCACTCGCACTCGGTTTTTGACGAGTGATTTAGAATCGTAAAAAAACGATTCGCTGCAGGTCTCTGCTGCAAACGTAGTTTATAGTTTTAATTTAAATTACGCTGACTTTATTTATTAAAGTTGTACTGATACGAAAAGCATAAACACGTTCTTAGTTGATTCACAGGCCGACATTTGTTTGATAAAAATTTCATGTCTTGATAAAAAATTGAAATAAAGTGAAAAAATAAATATCACAGGCGTCACAGCAAATACTATTTCGACTTTAGGTACTGTCTCTACCAAGCTATCCATTTCGAATTGTTTAATTCCACAAATATTACATGTCATAGACAATGACTTCAACATATCCTCCGACGGAATTTGGGTTAGGATTTTTTAAAAACTAATAAATGTCTTATTAACTATCAACATATCTTACTTTACTTTTGGTTTTCAAACTGCAAATTACACATTCCAATTGTACATGGGTTAAACTATAACATCTGCTTTATTCTTCCAAGATGTGAAGATTTCAGAATTTTTAAAATAAAAAATATTTCAGGACCAGTATTTGTAGATTCGCAGGAGATATGCGAAAGAGTGTTTATTGCTAAATGTATTGTTGATAGCTCACCAGTTTTAAGAGTAGTTAACACTACTAATGAGGTGAAATGTATTAAAAAAGTGATATTCAAACTGAATTACTACAGAATTTTAAAGTGTAAAGTGAACGAATAGTAAAGCTGAAAAAACTTTTGAAAACCGTATGCCAACGAATAGTAAAGCTGAAAAAAGCTTTTGAAAACCGTATGCCAATAGAAGTCAAAGATGATTTAATAAAATTATGCGAAAAATATTCGGACATAATCGCCTTAGAAGGTGATAAAATAACAATCAACAACTTATATGAACAAAAACTCAGGTTAACAGACTCTCCGCCTGTTTTCATTAAAAACTATAGGATACCGAAATAAACAAGTTAATAAGTTATTATAAAACGATTTAATCGAGCCAAGTCGTTCTTATTACAATAATCCACTGATTTTAGTACCGAAAAAGAGTATTGACAACCAAAAGTCTTATCAAATGTGTGTTGATTTCAAGGCTGTAAACAAAAATCTCATTTTCTATTATTGATTTATATTCTGGTTTCCACCAAATACCATTGCAGATCGCGGAGCGTTTGGTTGGAAAGTTTTACCATTTGGATTGAACGTAGCTCCAAATTCTTTCTCTAGAATGATAGATCAATCGCATTTTCAGGACTTGCTCCAAATGAAGCTTTTCTATATGTCAATGACATTATTGTGATTGGCTGTAGCAAACAGCATCACCTAAAAAACTAGACAAATGTATTTGAAGTTTTCAAAAAACATAATCTGAAAATTTCTCCAAACAAATAATTTCTATATAGAATACATAATACTGTGAATAATTTCACAATAGAATACATTAAAGGAAAAAGTAACGTTGCAGCAGATGCACTTTCTCGTATTTCAATTGACGAATTGAAAAACGAAAATCAATCATTTTTGGCAGTGACCACTCGCGTGAGGTCATTGCAAAATTTCACGACTATGAACAAAAAACAGGTACCCAAAAATTATGTTTGTAACAAAATTCCAATTTACGACAAAATTTCACATGAATTCGATAGTAAAATATCAAAAATCAGATCTAAGTTATTGTTTTTCAAATAAACTTACAAAAGTACGAATAAATGTTTTCAATAAGTTTAAAAAAATTTTCTTTTTAAATTTTGTGATTGTTAAAGAAATATTGAATTCCGATGATATGTTTCTGTTTACATTTTGTTACGTTTACATTTTAGAATGGACAAAAGATAATATCTTCTTTACAATTTTTACTCTCCAAAAGCTGAAAGAAAACGGCAATAAAGTATTAGAAACTTTAGAAATTATTCTGTCTGATCCCATATAGACAGTACTGACGCAAATAAGAAACAGAAACTAATGTAAATTTATCAGAATGATCCAATCTTAGGAGGACATTGTGGTCGTAAAAACCTATACTCAAAAATTAAAACAAAGTTTTATTGGAAAAATTTGACTAAATAAATAGCTTCTTTTGTAAAAAATTGTGATGAATGCACTTTAAACAAAGTAAAATCTGGAAACAAAGAACCTTTAATTTTGACACCAACGCCAATCAAACCGTTAGACGAAGTCGTTTTGGACAGAATTGGTCCATTTCCAGACTCAAATTTTGGAAATAAGTATGCATTAACCCTTCTGTGCGACACAACTAAGTACCTAATAATACCTATATCAGATAAGAGCGCAATTACCGTTGCTCGTGCTATTTTTGAAAATTTTGTTTTAGTTTATGGTTTAATGCATTCAATTAAATCTGATTTAGGGACTGAGTTCAAAAACCAAGTATTTGAAGAACTTTGCAAATTCCTAAAAATCGAATTAAATTTTTCTACAGCCTTCCACCATGAAACCTTAGGTATTATTGAACGTAACCGTAAGTTCTTCAATGAATACATCAGGGCATTTACTAGCGAAAATTTATCCGACGGGGATACCTACTTAAAATTTTTCACGTTTTTCTACAACACCACCTCAAATTCTGTATTTGACAACAAACTTTCTCCATTCGAATTAGTTTTTGGTAGAAATGCATCTTTGCCTCATTAAACGCAAAAGAAAACAGTTGATCCAATATACAACGTTGAAAATTACTGTAAAGAAGTTAATGTCTAAAAGAAGACACAGACATTAGATAGAGAATTGATAGAAAAACACAAATTAAGGAACAAAAAATTATTCGATAAATTTGCAAAACAATAAATAAAATACAAGAAAACCATTTCTTTATTATGATTATTTTCTCTATACACAAAAAAAAAATAATAAAATATTGAATTCAAAACATTCATTAGCTATGTAACAGATATTTGTAAAATTCGATCATATATAAATAACATTAATTGGAATTTAAATTAATTTACGGAATTGAATAATGGAATTCTTTAAACACTATATAATGCATATCACTCGTAACATTCATAGCAGCAAAAATTTCAATGCATACAATTGTAACACTTATTAAAATCACTATATTTATTGCAATTCGTAACATTTCATAAATTTAAAACATTCTTTACAATAGTTTCATTTCGTATATTAAAACATTGATTATGGTAATCATATTAGATTGAACTCATAAATTTCATTTAGTCATTAAGCGTATATAAATATATGAATATGAAACAAAAAACAAGAACAAAGCAAGCCTAGTTGACTTGTTTATTTCTTCCTTTTTTTATTATAAAAGGCGAAGTGTAGTACCTCACCCTGTAACAATATTCGAATTATACTCTCTTTTGTTATATAATTATACATATATCATGATATTATCATATAATTATAAGGTATAATGGCATGATGTCTAATTATGTAATGTACTTCAAGAACTTGTACTTGTATGTATGTATACTAGACCGTATCACAAAAACTAACCTATATTTGACCCCGCCTCAATCGTTAGACATTTAAAAGACATTTTCGAAGAAAAAAATTTTTTTTATTTTAAATGGTCCCTATGGTGCTTTTTTCATTTTTTTATACCTTCGGCGTTTCTTGTATGTATGTATGCATGTACTTGTTGATTTTTTATCAATTTTCTCTGATTTTTTTTTTTCGAATCTTTTTTTGCGAATATTCACCCATCTTATTTCAGTTCCCACTATATTATGAAATTCTATATATGTCAATTAATTAAAGCTCATAAAAAAACTATTAAAACCATGGAAATAAATGATATCGATAATATTTATTTTTGAGGCAGTTCCGACACATTTTATCCCAAAAATAACACTTTGAAAATCTTCGTCACCTCATACTCGACTTTTTATTAATTTTCTAAATTTTTACGGGATTCAAGCTGGCTGTAGCGCTCGTAACTGTCAAGCTTCGAGAAAATGTGCCCCAAACGGTTTTCGTCAGTGACTACTGTAGCCGACTTGTGCACAATTTGAACGTAACGCTCGGTGTTTTGCGAATGACAAGGATAATCTGTTAAAAGATATAACATGGTAAATACGGTTTGATATCTGACGTCCATATTATATCATTTATTTCATAAAATTAATGTCTACTATAATGCTCATCTGGAATTTTAATAATGTCATCCGAGTACTGCGGATCAGTCAACTGCTCTTGAGTAAAAAGTAAATACATGGTGGCTCAGTGATCTGATATTTGGTCCAATCGATCATTTCAGTGTATGTTGTGCTGCTATATTAGATAAAGGGCTGGTGGTTGGGTCCACGAAATTGCCGAATACGACTTGTTAGGTTTGAGCGGGCTTCCAAAATTTTGCTATATTCATCTGCACGCACCGATGCATCCGGATCAGTAATCATCGATAGTAGTATATTTTCATGGTGGAAAAAATATGGGTTGTTGTCGATGTTCAGTTTAATGACTACCTGAACGTAGTTCGGCAAATCGAGAATCCATGAAATGTACTTGAACACATTGCGGCTACCATGATTGGCTAGTGGTTGACTTTTGACTAAAAACCAAAATGGCGCATACACTTAGACGACGAACGTAGCGAGATCTTTGCATATATTGGATGATGATTGTACGCTTGCGTTACGTACCAACGTAAAATGCGAGATGATGTTTTTAGCTGGCATTTTAGCTAATGTTGGCAGGCTAAATCTTCATCGCAGTGACCACTTTTAATGGCAAGAACCATGCGGTACAAGTAAAGCTGATCGCTTTGTAGTCACCATTCATCAAATACTTTATTAGATATGGCCTTTTTTGTCCAGCAATGTTTTCGCTAAGTTGCGATTTGCTTAATTTGGCTACTTTTCGAATGCCACGGTTAAAAAAATAGTCAACTCTGATGTAAAGTCCTGCGTATGCAACAGTTGCAAGTATTGGGAAGCTAAGAAAGATGAAGACCCACTGGCATATGAAATTTGGATTGAAGACCACGAAGAGGAATGTCAAGGAAGGAAGGATCTATCAAGGAAGCTCTGGGAAGATGGAAGTGGATGCGATAAAGGAAATGTTCGCCATATCAGTCCAAAAGCATGTCGTAAAATACTGCAATACTGATGGCGACTCAAAAACATTCAAAGCTATTATAGACGACGATCCGTACGATGGCGAGCCAATCGTCCAAAAAAAAAAGAATGTATACCGCACGAGCAAAAAAGAATGGACAGAGGCATTGGCGGCAAGGGTGCAGGCAAACTCACAGATAAAGCCATCACTGAACTAACAACATATTATGGCCTCGCTCTTCGTCGTCATCCAGAGTCGGTTGCTGACATGAAGAAGGCTGTTAGGGCAACGTTTTTGCACAAAATCTTGACTGATGAAGCTCCACAGCACCAAAACTGTTCCACCGGTGCGTCGAGCTGGTGCGTCTGGCAAAAAGCGGTGGCAGAAGGGACACTCGACTGCTTCAAGCATACGTATGCACCGCTAAATCAGAGAGTCCAGGAAGCAATCAAACCTATTGACGAAGCACTGTCAGCCGATAATTTGTTGAACAGATGCCTTTGCTCCGAAACTCAAAACAGCAACGAATCTTTCAACGCAGTGCTGTGGTCATTCGCACCCAAGCATATGCACACCGGCGCACACACTTTTGAGATTGCCAATTATTTTGCAACTGTCATATTTAACGAAGGTTTTTTGCCAATACTTCAAATAATGAACCTAATGGGCATCCCGATTGGCAACGTCACATATGATTTCGCCATGTCTCGGAACGAAGAACGTTTGAAAAGGCCGCATCAAAAGAAGATAGAACTGCCCGAAGAGCACAAACAGCCGCTGAGTCCTCACTTTTTGAAGAAGAGGAACGAGTTTTTTATGGGGCTGGCATTGCAGATTGATATATGTAAATATTTCACAAAAAAAAAATAATGTCTTATTGCATAAAATTTCCTGAGTTTTTTCAAAACCACGTTTTTGATCTTCGAAGTCAGTTTTCTCCGGTTCTACTGAACCGATTTTGATGAAACTAAGTGCAATCGACGCAGAATTGTCGAAAACTGCATCAAACTCTTCATTTAAATTTTTTTTTTTTGTATAAAATAACTTCAAACTCAAACGCGTTTATCTCGAAACCACGTTTTTCGAGCTTGCGGCCCAGATTGCGCCCGTAGTTCCGATTCTGATGAAACAAAGTACAATCGACACACTTTTTTTACACTAAGCTAAAAAAAAAAGACCCAAAATCGGTTTTTCATTTTTCAATGACCGCCATTTTGTAAAAAATAATCGCAAAATTATGATTGAGGTAGGGACCAGAATTACATCTGTACTGAATCTAACGCCGATTACTTTTCCATTTCAGATGATCCGAAGTCGAGCTATCCGGCCCGCAAGCAGCATACCTTTTTCTTCGACGCCCAACTTTGAAGGCCGACAACTTTTTGAACAGCCCTCGTACAAAGGAAAACATTTTTTATTTAATTTAATATGTTCTTACTTACATACTTACTCAGGTGGCCGTAAAAACCCGTGTCCGGATTTCGACCGACCTCATCAGCTCTCGCCAGGCGCCTCTGCTTTGCGCGCGCCTTCTCCAACCGAATACACCAAATGCGGTTAGGGCTTCCTCAGCCTGGTCCATCCATCGGAGGCATGGTCTCCCTCGTCGTCGTTGACCAGCGACCCTCGCCTCGAGCACCTTTTTCGATGGAGCTTCGTCGTCCATACGATGGACATGACCCAGCCAGCGTAGTCGCTGCACAGTTATACGCCGAACTACGTCAATGTCTTCGTAGAGCTCATACAGCTTGTGGTTTATTCGGATGCGATAGTCATCGCCGACTCGAACAGGACCGAAGATTTTGCGAAGAACTTTTGATGAATTATGATGTTAAAGAGATCGCAAGACAGTGGATCGCAAGTCTAA
The DNA here is from genome assembly GCA_914767935.1 of Coremacera marginata. NCBI lineage: Eukaryota > Metazoa > Arthropoda > Insecta > Diptera > Sciomyzidae > Coremacera > Coremacera marginata. The sequence continues at coordinate 112,927,003 of OU612047.1, read as the reverse complement.
TCAACTTTGCACGCAGCTTTAAAATCGACAAAGAGATGGTGTGTGTCAATTTGATTTTCGTGGGTTTTCTCCAGGATTTGTCGTAGCGTGAAAATCTGGTCTATGGTGGACTTACCAGGTCGAAAACCACACTGATACGGTCCAATCAGTGTTTTTGTAATCGGCTTTAATCTTTCACACAGTACGCTTGAGAGAACCTTATATGCGATGGAAATAAGACTGATACCTCTATAACTAACGCAGATTGAAGGGTCTCCTTTCTTAAGTATAGGGCACAGTACACTGAGGTTCCAATCGTCGGGAATGCTTTCTGCTAGCCATATTTTGCTGATGAGCTGATGCATGCGCCTTATCAATTCATCGCCGCCGGTTTTAAACAATTCAGCTGACAGGCCGTCAGCACCCGCTGCTTTATTATTTCTGAGTCGTTGGATAGCAACTCGAACCTCTTCATGGCTAGGTGGTGATACCTCCACTCCGTCATCGTCGCTTGGTGGTACTGCACTGCGCTGTCGATGGGCGGCATTGGTGGAATCGTCGCCAGTAAGTAAATTGGAGAAGTGCTGTCTCTACAATCTAAGCACACACTGTGTATCCGTATTCAGATCTCCATTTTCGTCTCGGCAAGTGAATGCTCCGGGCTTGAAACCTTGGGTTAGACACTTAACCTGTTGATAGAATTTTCGTGCATCCTTCTTGCCCTGGTATACCTCTAGTTCCTCACGCTCACGCTTTTCCTGCTCTCTTTTCTTGAGTCTGAAAAGGCGCCTCTTCTCCTTCCTCTTGTCGCGGTAGTTTTCTCGCACGGCTCGCGTTGCAGCTGACTGCAGCGTTTTTCTGTATGCGGCGTTTTTTACTGCTGTTGCGATGCGACACTCCTGATCGTACCATTGGTTCCGAGGTTGCGGGCGCCGGAAACCAATGACTTCTTCAGCGGCAGCGCGCATGGAGTGGTATATATGCGCCCAAAGACCGCCGGCGTCGTCGAGTCCAGAGGTTGGTTGGTTGAGCTTAACCGAGAGTTGATCGGAGTAGGCTTCGGCAGTCCGTTGTAATTGCAGCTTAGCAACATCTAGCTTTCGTTGCATTCCTGTGCGTATGTTCTTCGCATTGCATAATCGCATGCGGATCTTGGCTGCAACAAGATAATGGTCGGAGTCAATGTTGACCCCCCGAAATGTACGCACATCTAGAACACTAGAGGCATGCCTTCCGTCGATTACAACATGATCAATTTGGTTTCGCGTTTTTTGATCCGGGGACAGCCAGGTGTCCTTGTGGATGTCGAGGTGCTTAAATCTGGTGCTACTAACTACCATGTTTCGCGCCGCGGCGAAGTCGATCAATCTTAGACCGTTGTTCGTGGAGGTCTCGTGAAGACTGAACTGACCGACAGTGGGGCCAATTAGGTATAAAACAGTGTAAGCTCGTGGCGTGCTACCAGCCGGTAACCAGCGACCAGCTTAAATAACAAGCCGTAGCGCCAGTGTGTTGTTGTTGTCTCAACTTGAGAAATAAACTTACAACGCTGCATTGGGCGCAAAATGCATTTTTAATTAATAATATTTTATTGTTGTAATTGCATGCATTTATGGTATTTTATTTACTGTAGCTTGAACTTGGAAAATATTTAGCGTAACAAGAGTTCCGCCTTTGGAAATTAAAATATGACTAATAATATGCAACTAGAGCATTTTACCTATGTAAACACAAGAACGTGTCCGCATAACTTGAAACTCGGCCAGTTATGGGGAAATACCTTGTAGATTAAATAAGTGATACAATTAGCCAATTAGTAAGTAAGTCAACTTTAAGTATGTGACAAAAAACTGTCAATTAAGTAATAAAGCAAGAATGTAAAGATTGAGGCAGCCAGAGATTTGTTATAAATATCGGTGCTTCATAGTTAAGTTAGGGAGTCGTAGTTAGTCGTATGAGAGTCGTGGAAGAGTTGTCAAAAGCTGATAACAAATAAATCGAAATTCTAAACTTAAAACTTCTCCGGAACTCTTTATTTGCGCAAGGATCATCAGTGGGGATAACCCAGTACAACGTAAGTATACAAAGGGGCTGGTGAGCCTTTAGAATAGTACACAAATAAAAGGGGCATTTTAATGCTTCGACTGACGGCAACGCCTTGCTGCATATCTACTCGAAAAGGCAACACGCCATGTACATCTATGCCCTAGAGGCATAAATGTAACTCGCGTGCATTTATTTTAAATAGGGACAGTCGGTAGGGTTGTTTAAAGAAGAACCTGCGCGTATCCTCATAGGGAGGATCCCAACATTTTTGGCGCAGCCGGTTGGATCCTTTCTGTTCAGGGGAACAGCAAGGATGTTTTGAAGAAGGATAATTTTGAAGTTATGGATCCTGTCTGTTTATGGAACAGCAATATGTTGAAGAAAAGGATAATGTTGAATTAACTAGTAGGATCCTTTGTTGTTCAGGGGAACATCAAGGATATTGCGAAAAAAAAAAAATTTTTTTGAAGAATAAATGAAAAATAAATTGAGAATATTTTTGAAGGAAAAAGTTTTTAAGGATAAAGGAATAATAAATTGAAATTAAAATATTTGGGAAAAAGGAGAAATTTTAAGGATAATATTTTTGAAGAAAAAAAAATGTTTTTTTTTCAAGGATGAATTGAAGCAGTTGTCAAAAGTTATATTTCAGTGAAGTTTTGAAAGGTTCTTGGGAGAGAAAAAAATTAAAAAACTTTTTGAGTTGAATTAGATGTTTTCCGCGAAGTTAGTGTTGTGATCAAAGTCCGATCGCGACCAGTGAAAGTAGTGAAGGTGATCTTCAGAGGAAAAAAAGTTTATAAATGAAAAAAAAAAGAGAGAAATATTCTTTTTAGAGCTAAACCCAGTGATGAAGATGAACCAGGAACTAAATGGACCAACCAAGGACCAATCACTAAGGATGGACGCAGGCGAAATGATGCAGCTAGGGCGGTAAAGCCTACAACATTCGAGAATTGAAGCAGAGCAGTTGAAGTATAAATAAAAGATTAAAGAATTGTGCATTGTATATATAAATGATTAATAAAAGAAAATAAAGAACAAAACATATAAAATTAACTGGTTTTATTGGAAGAAAATTAAATAAGTACGTAATACGTCGGGTTTAATAAATCACAGCGAATCCCTTATCGACGACGACAAGGGAAATAGCAAAGACTGTGAATAATCTGGTCCCTTTATTTTCGGGAACCGATTCACAAACAGAAGTGTATAGGTTCATTCAAGGGTGCGATCTCGCAATTAGAGCGTTCGGTGCTGTGGAGTTAAAAAACATTATAGACTGTGTTAAGATTACACGGGGATGCCTTCGAATAATGTAGGACAAGAAAGTTTGCCACTATTGAAGAATTTTATGTATTAATTAAATCAAATTATCTGAGGGACACCACGTATACGTCAATAATAATAGAGTTGTCAAAATGCGTTCAAGAGCCAGGGGAGAACCTGCGAACATTTGCAAGAAGATTAAACACAATAGAATCCAGAGGGAAAGATTGCGTAGGAGAAAAGAAAGGACTGTTGAATGAATTGAACAAGGCAGTAGTGACGGCATTCAAGGTAGGGTTGAGTGACCCAAGTGTTAGGGCCGTGGTGCTAGCAATGGAAGGAAAAAACTTAGATAAGCTAGTGACAAAGGCTTCGGAAAAAGATTATATTTTGAGGAATAGTAATAAGTCTGACTCCAGTGTATCACAACAGAGGCAGGTGTATGCAGTGGTAGAAGAGAGTAGTGAGGGGATCAAACAGAGTAGATACCAAAACAATAGAAGTTTACCAGAGAAGGATGCTAGGGCCAGTATCAAATGCTCGTTCTGTGGGAAATTCGGACACACAAGAGATGAGTGTTTAATCAGGAAGAATACTCCATATTGCGAGAAATGCCAGGAATACGGTCATGAAACTGGGTGGAACTGTGCCCAAGAGTTCAGGCCTAGAAACGATGACATGCAGGGAAAAAAATTATGAGAGTGAGAATGAAAAGGGGGAACGTTCTGGTGTCTCCAAAGTAAATGATGTGGTTGTAGAAATTCCTCGCAAGAATGCTACAGACGATCGACTCATTTTACTTGTAGAACCCGGAGCATACACAAGTTTATGGGAACAGACAGCGCCAATCCCAACTGAAAGGATAAGAAAGAAAAATAATTATAGAATTTTGAGCGGAGAAAAGAAATTGGAAGAAATAATAGGTAAAAGAGAGGAAAATAATGAAATAAATTTGAAGGAAGAGAATTATGAAAAAAGAAAAGTAAAAGAAAGAATAATAATAAAATAAATATAAAGGAAGAAAATAATTGTGAAGAAACAATAAGTAAAAGAAAGAAAGATAATCAGGGTTACGGAAAGGGAAACTTCCAGGTGCCCAGCAAAAGCCATTAAGCTGGGAACCCCGAAATCAACGTGAAATAAGGCCGATAAAGATAGTAACAGAGAGCTCGACGTCTGAAAAGATTGTGAATATCTGTACATCTAAGCCAATAGAGAGTGTAATAACAGAGAATTTGACGTCCGAAGAGATTGTAAATATCTGTACACCTCAGCCAGTTGAAGTGGAGGAAGAGTTAACCCCTAAAGAAATCGTAAATGTCTGTACATCTCAGCCAAGCTGTTGGCACTAAAATCTGACAGTGCAGGAGAGTAGGAGGGGTGAATAATTCGGCGCCTCCAAAGTGAATGATGTGTTTGTAGAAATCCCTTGTGAGGATGCTATAAATGGAAGACTCATTCTACTTGTAGATTCCGGAGCAGACACGTGTTTGGTGAAGCAAAATGCATTAAGAACAATTGAGAATAGGAGCAAAGAAACAAGAGATTTAAGTGGAGCGTTCGGAGGCTTCATAAAGACAATGGGGGCGGTAGAAATTTCATATAGCGGAGTTGAAAGTCTAAGTTTTAAGTTACACGTGGTGGCACTAGAACAAGGATTACCTGCAGATGGAATATTAGGAAGAGATAATTTGTGGAACAAAAGTATAATAGATACGAGGGAAAAAATAGTCACAATGTATGACAACATGGGGAAAATAGTTAAATTGCTAAAATTGAGACAGGAAAAAGAGTTAAGAGAGGACAAACATTTAGTTAGTTATAATGAAGAAATAAAGATTAAAGCGCGAACCGCGAAAATAATGAGAATAAGAGTGAACACTAAGATTCCGGTAATAGTAGTACATAAGCAAGAAATTGAGCCAGGAGTTTATTAAGGAGAAAGTTTAACCAACGTAGTTAACAATACAGCATGCGTATCTGTTTTGAATGCAACGGAAAGGGATACGACCATACCGAAAGATTATAAACTAGCATTTTCGAATTTTAATAAATATAAAACGAACAATCCCACGATATACAGCGTAAGGGAACACAACGTTAGAGAACGGATTAAAAAATTAAGAGAAACAGTTAAATCGGACACGACTTTAAATACAGAGAAGCGGTCCTCAATAGAAAATTTATTAACGTCATACCATGATATCTTCCTGTTAGAAGGAGATAAATTATCATACACTCCGGTTTTAAAACACGAAATTCAGGTTCAGACAGATCAGCCGCCGATAAATCAGAAACAGTATAGATTACCTCAGCCTCACAGGGAGGAAATTCGAAACCAAGTAGAACAGCTTTTGAAGAATGACATTATTAGGCCAAGCAAGTCACCTTGGAACTCGCCATTGCTACTAGTGCCAAAGAAAGCCGGAAGTGATGGGAAGAAAAAAAGGAGGGTAGTCATAGATTTTAGAAAAGTAAATGACGCTACCATTAAACAAGTTTTCCCAATTCCAAGAATTGATGAAATATTAGATCAATTAGGACACCGTAGATACCATCAAGTCCTAGTAGACAAAAATTATAGGGGGAAAACAGCGTTTAGTACAGCGTTTGGGCACTACGAATTTAATAGAATGCCATTTGGACTCACCGGAGCTCCAGCCACTTTTCAAAGATTGATGAATTACATACTGACAGGATTGCAGGGAATAGATTGTTTTGTATATTTAGATGACGTAGCAATTTATGGGAAAAATTTGCAGCAGCACGAGGAAAGATTAGCACAAGTATTTCAGAGGCTAAGGGAAAATTGTTTGAAGTTAAATACGGAAAACTGTCAATTTCTTCGTAGAGAAATATCCTATTTAGGACACAAGTGTTCAGAGTTGGGGGCTTTACCAGACCCGCAAAAGTTGGAATGTGTAAAAAATATTCCCATATTGAGAAATAGAAAGGAAGTGCAAGCATTTTTAGGTTAAGTGAATTACTACAGAAAATTTATAAAGAATATGTCACAATTGGCATCCCCCATAAACAGTTTGTTCAAGAAAGACACAAAGTTTCAATGGTCAGAAAAATGTCAAGAAGCATTTGAAAAAATAAAAGACGCTATAACTTCGTCGCCCGTGTTAGCCTATCCCGATTTTGAGAAAACCTGTTTACTAACGACTGACGCAAGTGGGGAAGCAATATGAGCGGTATTGTCACAGGGTTAAGTAGGAGAGGACAGGCCAATTGCATTCGCAAGCAGGTCATTAAACAGCGCAGAAAAGAGATATTCGACAATAGAAAAAGAGTTTTTAGCAATCGTATGGGCAACAAAAAATTTTAGAGTATATTTATTAGGTAGACCATTCAGGATTTACACGGATCACCAACCCCTGAGAATCTGAAAGATCAGACATCAAGATTAGCAAGATTTAGACACAAGATGTCAGAGTATGATTTTGAAATAATATATAAACCGGGAAAAAGGAGTTTGAATGCAGACGCGTTAAGTAGGATACTAGGATACCTCAACCAGAGCAGGGTATAAGAGTGGTACAAACAAGGTCGAAAGCCAGAGTCCACGAGCAAGAAGGTAAAATAGATAACAACCCAGAGACTGAAAAGACACAGGAAGAAGACTCAGTAGGTATAGAGCAGAAAGGAAAAATTATAACGGACCCGAAAGAGATAGAAACTATACTGAAAGATTTTCATGATTCACCCTTAGGAGGCCATCAGCCTTGAAAACACTTTTTAGAATAAGAAAAGAATACAGGTGGAAAGGAATGCAGAAGCAAATAAAAGAATATGTGAAGAATTGCAGGAAATGTCAAGTGAACACAAGTTCTAGGTTAACGAAAATGCCGATGGTCTTGACGGATACACCAACCCGACCATTCGATAAAGTTTATATGGACATGGTGGGTATCCTGCCAGAGACAGTATCCGGTAATAAATATATATTAACATTCCAAGACGATTTTTCAAAGTACATGGTATGTGTTGCAATACCAGATGCGGAGGCAAGCACCGTGGCAAAAGCATTTGTTAACGAGATTGTGACTCAGCACAATGTGCCCAGGGTGTTAATAACCGACAACGGGTCAAACTTTATTTTACGTCTTTTCTCGGACGTATGCAAAATGTTAGGTATAAAGAAATTGCATATTATCCCATACCATCCCCAAGCAAATGGTTCACTAGAGAGGAGCCACAGACCATTAGCTGAATATTTGAGAAGTTTTGCAAAAGAAGATGGGTCAAATTGGGATCAATGGTTGGCAAGCGCGATGCATGTGCATAACAATACAGCACACGTATCAACAAAGCAAACGCCTTTTCGAACATTGTACGGGTTTGATTCCGAAATGCCGACCAATTTGAAACGCAAATGTGGGCCGGTATATAATGCCGAGGATCCTTCAAAGGTATTAAAGTACCAAATCCAAAGAGCACATGAGCTGGTTAGACAGAATCAGGAACGTGCAAAAGAGGCGTCTAAAAAACAATATGATAGTACTTTAAATCCAGTAAAGTTTAAAAGCGGGGATAAAGTACTAATGAAAAATCAGTGTAGGAAGAACAAATTTTCACCAATATGGATGGGGCCATACGAGGTGGTAGGCATTAAAAGCGCAGTCACAACCGAAATTTTAATTAAGGGTAAAGCAAAGAAAATCCATAATAATTTACTCAAATTATTTCATAGCAATTAAGGAAATAAAGGAGAATCGAAAATAAATAAGATATAGAAGAAATGGCAAATAGTAAAGAGTAAACACTAAAATGAAATAAAAGTAGAAAGAATAGGTAATATAAAAAAGATTAATGAAATAAATTTGCGAATAAAGAATAATACGTAATAGAATAAAGTGTATATAATGAAAGTGAGAATAATTGCGAAAAAGAGAATAAGAGTAGAATGAAGATAAGTAAGCAAAAAGTCGATGAGAAAGAAAAAAAATTTTTTTGTAAGAAAGATTAAAAAGAATAAATACACCGCGGTAGGGGGTATTTCTACAAGAATAAAAATTAACGATAGGTAAAATGAAGGAAATTGATGAAAAATTTAAGAAGTTTTATAAAAACAAAACAAACAAACGGTAATGCTTGCCGACCAAGAGGAAATCAAGAAACAAACAAATTATATAGAGGAAAAAGTGACAGATAGATATGATTTCCAAACCATGGGGAAGTCATGAAACATTAATAAATTACAAGAAGAGAAAAAGAATATAATATCTCTGAGAAACAAAAAAACTTAAGTTGAAAACCAATTTTCAATAAGGTCTACATAGAAAGAAAAAAAGAGAAGAAAAAAGAAAGCAATTGGAAGTCAAGAAATAAATAATAATAAATTATAATTCTTTTAATAAAGAAAGTTAGGAATAGGAAGAGAAATAGGGTAAATAACATAGTTCATTCAGAGGAAAAATAAAATATAGGGGTAACCAAGAAGTGATAATTGTGATAAAAGTGAAGTGAAAATTTATTATTTAAAGAGTATATATCCATTTAAAAGGAAAGGTAGCGAGCGACAGGGAAGATCATCGTGGGGCATTCAATCCTGATACGGAGGGTTAAACATAGTCGAAGTAACGAGAGGGTGGAGCAGGACATACACAAAGAGTCAGGCGGACAGCATGAAGCTTCAAGACAAGCAAGTTAATTTTGAAAACTTCCGAAACAATAATAAATGAGAGCTAAGTCATACTGGCAATTAGTAAAGCAGTAAAGCAAAGGGAAGCAGTCGGCCAATACAGTTGTAGCCGGGAATATGATGACCCAATATATTTTGGGAATAAGCTAAAAACTTCAAAGATGAAAGATGATTTGACGGAGTGTACTTACGCCTAAAACTATTCGGCTGAAGTAAGTAACACGATGCTAGTTTCAACGAGCGGTACTCAAAGCATGATTCCTTTGAAATCTAAAGGCAGAGTAACCCGAAAAATTGATAAAATCTATAGCCAATCTCTACAACATCTTGGGATAAGTGGATAAGGGTATCAAGATAAATTCCCAACATTTTTTCTATCAACTACCAACATTTTTAGCGACATTTTGGCGCAACGCAAGCTATAATACAAAAACGCTCGAATGATGGTAACGAGTTACAACCACCACCACGCCGGATGAAAATTTTTACACACAACTCCAACCACGAAACAACACGACAAGGGTCCAGATGCCTGTAGCCATACGAATAAATCATCATCGCCGACAACTAGAAGTCAAGTTCCGGAAGAACGGGGAAGCTGGTCAACATTCGGTCGCTTACCTTTAGTTTGTTTTTTGTATAATTTATATAGTCATGTATTTAATTAGCGATGAAAAGAAAAATGAAATGCAACACCGCATAAAAGAACAAAAAAAGAGCACTAATAGGTAAACAAAAGAGCCACGATTATAAAGAGTAAAAATGAGAAAAAGAAAGAGAAACTAACTTATGAAAAAACAAGAAGTTGCAACATCGCATAAAGAAAAAAACAATAATAAGAAAGCAAAAAGAGCAAATATTATGAGAATTATTTATAGTATGTATATCGACCTTCCAATAAGACTAATTGCCTAGAGTAAAAACACAAAAAAGACATATATACGTATACTTTAAATACAACTTTAATTAAAATGTAAAGAATCAAACAGAACAACTAAGTAAGAACTTATAAGTCAAGAGTTAATTAATTTCAAAGTACAACACAGATAAGAAAACAAAATATAAAGGAAAGTATTAACAATAACAATAACAATGTATACTTGTTATTTTTAATGCAATACAAAATAGACAGTAAACAGCTAAGCAACGAAAAAATTATTGTTAGGTCTTTAACAATAATTTTTTTCTTTTCCAAAGGGCGGAGAAATGTTGTGAACTAGTATCAACTAGTTCCAAAAAAATAAAACAAGACTTAAATCAATGCATATTTATAGGCACTACCCCTGGTAGCCTACAAGAATAATTAATAATTATCAGTTCATAATTCACTTAATAAATTCAAAGTCAATGCCAAGTTCAAGTGCATGAAAAAGGCAGCGTCAGCAATTAGGTATAAAACAGTTTAATCTCGTCGCGTGCTACCAGCCGGTAACCAGCGACCAGCTTAAATAACAATCCGTAGCGCCAGTGTGTTGTTGTTGTCTCAACTTGAGAAATAAACTGACAACGCTGCATTGGGCGCAAAATGCATTTTTAATTAATAATATTTTATTGTTGTAATTGCATGCCTTTATGGTATTTTATTTACTGTAGCTTGAACTTGGAAAATATTTAGCGTAACAAGAGTTCCGCCTTTGGAAATTAAAATATGACTAATAAAATGCAACTTGAGCATTTTACATATGTATACACAAGAACGTGTCCGCATAACTTGAAACTCGGCCAAGTTATGGGGAAATAACTTGTAGATTAAATAAATGTTACAATTAGCCAATTAGTAAGTAAGTCAACTTTAAGTATGTGACAAAAAACTGTCAATTAAGTAATTAAGCAAGAATGTAAAGATTGAGGCAGCCAGAGATTTGTTATAAATATCGGTGCTTCATAGTTAAGTTAGGGAGTCGTAGTTAGTCGTATGAGAGTCGTGGAAGAGTTGTCAAAAGCTGATAACAAATAAATCGAAATTCTAAACTTAAAACTTCTCCGGAATTCTTTATTTGCGCAAGGATCATCAGTGGGGATAACCCAGTACAACGTAAGTATACAAAGGGGCTGGTGAGCCTTTAGAATAGTACACAAATAAAAGGGGCATTTTAATGCTTCGACTGACGGCAACGCCTTGCTGCACATCTACCCGAAAAGGCAACACGCGATGTAGATCTATGCCCTAGAGGCATAAATGTAACTCGCGTCCATTTTTTTTAAATAGGGACAGTCGGTAGGATTGTTTAGAGAAGAACCTACGAGTATCCTCATAGGGAGGATCCCAACACATGACAGTTTTTACTCTGAGGCTTGCCATTGTCTGTGAGGGGTGACGGCCGAACAGAAATATTAATTCAATTGAAAAAAACTTTCTATGTCAGATGAGATTCGAACCAAGGTTCTCTGGCGTATGGGTCACACACTCTACCCACTGCGCAACGGCCGCCGCAGTAAAATTAAAAAATCTGTAAAATTAAATACACATTAAATAAAAATTAAATTAAAGGTAAACTAAATTTAAATTGAAATTAAATTAAAGGTAAATGAAAATTAAGAAAAAAAAAAACGAGATGGCCATTTCAGTCCTTGAAAGGACTTTGCCCGAGCTTCTTATGATCAATTGTGTTGTGTGTGTTGTGAAATGTTTGAGCACAAATGATCGAGAACTGGGCCTACCAGCTTTATTCCGACTCCAAACGGCTTATGTTCTCGAGAAGCTTTTCATGATAGTTTTTACTCTCTGAGGTTTGCCATTGTCTGCAGAGAGGTGACGGCCGAACAGAAAAATTAATTCAATTGAAAAAATTTTCTGTGTCAGATGGAGGATTCAAACCTGGGTTCTCTGACGTATGAGCCACACACTCTACCCACTTCGCCACGGCCGCCACAATCAAAATTAAATTAATATTAAATTGAATTAAAAATAAATGAAAATTTAATTTAATAAATTTGGCTTGAAATTAAATTAATATTAAATTGAATTAAAGATAAATGAAAATTTAATTAAATAAAAATTGGCTTGAAATTAAATTAACATTGAAAAGAAAAGAAAATAAATTAAAGTAAATTAAAATTAAATAAAGACCAAACTTAAATTAAATTAAAGTGAATAAAATTAAATAAAACTAAATTATTTATTTACTGATATGCCTTCAGTCTATGAAACGGAGTTCTTACAGACTATGATCACCAAAAATGGAATCTTAAGACTAAAGGATATTATTTAACAAACGCTTCATAGCCTCCTTTAACATAGCTAAATCAACTATACATCTTGAAGATATGTTATTGAAATCATTTTCAGCCCTAAGAATAGGTGAATTCAGAGCATAATTTGATCGGCATAGGCCTAAATAAAATATGTTTGTATGGCGAAGTGTTACAATTAACATTGAAGTTAATTAATACTAAAAGAGATGAACAATCTATTTTTCCAGTAACGATATCAAAAATAAATAACATAGATAGTATTTTTATTCTTGTATCAAGAGTTTTCAAATGTAAAAGATCACATCGAGCATTATATGACAGATTTGGAAGGTTGCAGTGAAAAGATCGGAATGCAAATCGTAAAAAAGATTTCTGAACTCGTTCTAGTCGGAGCGTGTGACATGCATAGAAAGGGCTCCATATCACAGACGCATATTCAAGTTTCGAACGGACGAAGGAGGTGTATAGGGTCTTTAAAGAATTAAGGTCAGTAAAATTTGAACTGTTTCGTCGGATAAAGGCGAGGAGCGAGTATGCTTTAGGTATAATGTGGTTGAGGTGACTCACGAAATTAAATTTAGAGTCAAATATTACGCCTAGGACTGTTACTTCATTTACTTTTTTAAGTGGTGAATTTGATAAAAAATACGGTATATGTTAGGTATATATACGGTATATACGGTACATTGAGAGTATTTAATAATAGTGGTAATTTCGTTTTTAAATAAAGTGAATAATAATGGGCCAAGGATACTACCTTGTGGAACACCAGATGAGGCAAAGAAAGGTAGTGATTTAGCACCTTCAACAGTTACAAAACAAATCCTATTGCTTAGGTACGATCAAAGCCAATTTAAAACGCTAGAATGGAAGCCTAGGTTGGATAATTAATTTCGTAAAATAAAGTGGGGAAACTTTATCGAACGCTTTCGAAAAATCGGTGCAAATTGTATCAACCTGTAACCCCTGTCGAAAGGCTGAAATACAATATTCAGAAAAAATTGTTAAGTTTGTTAGAGTTGACCTGCAGGAAAAAAAACCATGTTGAAACAGTGATATAAGACTTTTACAGCAAAAAATAGATTGTCTTTAACGATACTCTCAAAATGAAAGCATTATGAAAGATATCTTACAGTCCGAAATAAAATTTCCTGAGCTTAAGGACTTGTTAAAAATGATTAAAAGCGGGTTTACAAGGGAAATATAACACTTGATAAATAGGGTAGCAGAAGAACCATCAATGTCCGATTTTGTTGACGCTTTCAATTTTAATAAGCCCGTCGCAATATCTTCCTCCGATAGCTTTAAAGAAGCCAAAACAATGGGTGGGATACCAATATCATTAATACCTACTGGGTTATATAAGGCGGGAACAAAAATTGATTTAAAGAAATTTGCAAATAAATTGGCCGTTTCTTCAGGATTATTTGATTTAATGCTTTTGAGAAACATCGCAGATGGAATATTTGAGGTATTTTTTTTTAATTTGCATAAGTCCAGAAAGCTTTTGGATTTGATTTAATGTTGGATTCAAATTTCCTTATATACTGATTATAGAGATATTTATCTAGAAAGTTAAACTCCCTCCTTTAATGTCGATATTTATTAAAATGGAGCAATTTTTGTGTCATGACAAACTTCTTATAGAACTTATTTCTAAGGTTTTTTTAATATTTTCAGACCTGACATATGCCATAGCATCCTATATTTCTTTATCCGCATACGAGGAATACAGTTGTTACACAAAATTGAAACTTTCGTTTTTAATAAGTGAAAAGAAGCATCAACAGAGAGGGCTCCGAGCTCACTTTCCAATCAATGACTGCAATAAAATGACTAAAAGTTGATCAAAATTACAATTTCTGGAACAAAAATTTAGATTCCTAGTATTAGTTTTTTCACTGGGAAGAAAATTATAAAATTTTAAATCAATAGACAGCATGTGTGTGATGTCTATTTTAAAGTTAATGTTTTTATTTATAAATACAAGATCTAAAATTCTATTAATCTTATTTTGGCACCAATTGATTTGAGTTAAATCTAAATCTAAAAACCGTCAATTACACATATCTCCAGATCAATATTAACATTAGATGCTTTCACCTTCAGAGTGCCAGACTAATCTACTCAAGTTAAAATCACCTAGAACAAATATTATTTAACCCTATTACATTCGTTACTAGATGCTGAATATTTTTAATATGAGCTGTATACAATGAAATCGCGCTATTAGGAGGTATGTACGACGCACAAACAAATAGGATTCCAACCGGACCATAGACAGCGACACAGATTTGATCTAACAATGAATTCCTGTTTATTAATTCAACACAGGGAGCACGAAGCTCTCGCTTAAAAAATATCATCGTTGAGCCAAGTTTCCGTGAGGACAATAACATCCATTGCCATATGAGCTGTAGCAGCAAAAATAATATTTGATTTAGTGCGCATACCGGATATATTTTGATAGCAGACTTTGAGAACATTGTTAATATTTAAATTATCTACACTCTTTTTTACGAATCGTTGTGTAGAACTCGATCTTTTTGAAAAAAATTTTTGAAAGGGCGAACTATCACATCAGCTGGCCAAAGCGAAGAGATGAAAACCTCATTGTACATAGAGGCAGAAACACCCAAATTAAACGTGACTCTCTTAATATCGTATGTAGGCATATCTCTTTTAATTAATTTATGACATACTAACAAGGAAAGGTCCCCAGGTGTCACTCACCGATTTGAATAATTTTTGGATATGTGATAGAGGACAAAAATCTAAGGTCGGCGTATTTTTTTATACGTGCTCAATCGATAGTTTACGGTTTCAAAATTACGTTTTAAAATCAGCGAAAATTTCGTTTTTTCACTATTTCACTATTTTCCATTTTGAAACATACAACGATTTTTCAGCTAATGACTATTTGTATGGCAATAACAAAGAAGATGATAATAATTATAATGAGATTAATTTTTTAGTGTAAATTCGTTCCTACCATTTATTAAAAAAAAAACAGTAAATGGTCAGGAACTTCGCTTCCTCATAGATACTTGTACATCTAAAAATTATGTCAAGGATATTAAATCTCTGCAAGGCATTAAAACTTTGAAATTCCCTTTTAATCTAAAGTCAATTAATGGTACTAATTTAATCAGCAAAAGGTGCGCTATAAATATTCTAAATCATACCTCAACATTTTACTTACACAGAGAAAACAAAAAAGTAAAACGCACATTTTAAAAACGGAATTAAAAATAAATCTTTTTAAATAATTTTTGAGTCATATAAAAATTAAAATTCGTATTTTAAAACACCGTGGTAAAAAAAAATTTCACTCCATTAAAAAATGAAAATTCGCATTTTAAAACACCGTGGTAAAACGAAACGTTTTTGAAACAGCAACGAACGTTTTACTATGATTTATAAGGGTAAAATTAATATTTTCAAAAATATTTTACTCCATACAAAAATGAAAACACGCATTTTAAGACACCGTGGTAAAACGAAACGTTTTTGAAACAGCAACGAACGTTTTACCATTATATAAAAGGGTAAAATTAATATTTTCAAAAACATTTTACGCAATACAAAATTGAGCACGCATATTTTAAAATATGATAATTAAAAAAAAACGTATTTTAACTTTCAAGGAAAGTTTTATCATATCAACTTCAGTGTCAAACCAGAACCAAAGCCGTGAGCGATTTGCGGCGACAACAAGCATAGAAAAAAACCAACATATTCCGTTTCGAAAAATTTCGCCGCTTGCTTAAAAAAAATAACGTTGGAAATGCATAGTTAAAGAAGAAATTTTTCAAACAGCTGGCCGATGCCGGTTTCTTCGTTTCTTTTGTCATTTCTTCTTCGTATTCAACTTTGTTTGTGTTTATCATTTTGTGCTTTCTGCTGCCTTTAGCATCGACAACAGTTATTTTTGTTCTTTTATAACAAATTCAGTTGTCGCCCAGGATGGAGAGGTTATTGAAGGAGTTTGAGCTGGAGCACTTGCTGCCGCAACTAAAAAGTAAGATTTGAACAAAATTTAATAAAACTGAAAAATAGTAAATTAATTTATTTTTCTTTAGGCGCTGGGATAAAATTTAACCATCTACCAAATTTAAATGAGAGGGACATTGCTGATACAATAATAAATGTTGGAGATCGAGTAGACTTTCGCGTAAAACTTTTTGAATGGCAAAAGAATTTAGTAAGAAATGCATCACTATTTTTTAAAAGCAAATTTTTATAAACACATTCTTTATATTTTCTTTTAAAATTTTAGAATTTGACCAACGCAGAAAATACCAAAAATCGTATATTTGGAGTTAAGGCAAGTAAATCACCAAAGCGACCACTGCAATTGAACTCAAACGTTTTCAAATCGCAGTCGGCTGTTTGCATTTCTTTCAAATTTGCTATAATCATTGCTTTGTTTATTTAAATTTGTTTTAAAGACACTTTCGGAATTGTTGGGGCAAAGCGATGCTGGTGTTTCTATCAAATGTTTTTACAGCAAAAATAATTGCCTTTCGGATAGGAAGAGAGAAAAAATCGTGCAAATTATTCTGGAAAACGCGATAGTGCATAACAAGAACTTAACGCCAAATGACTTCAAATCAATTTTGAAGGAAATTTTGTCTTTGTTCCCGGAAGAAAAAAAAGTTTCTGTAAGTACTTAATTACTATTTGTGCGAAAGATCGCGAGTTTTTAAGTGAAAAAGCTCAAGTGAAAGCAAGGGTCATTGGATAGTTAAAAAAAATTCAAAATAAAAAAATTGATTATTTATAATAAATATATTTATTTGAGCTTTTGCAGTTAAAAATAACGATCTTAAAAATAGCTAGCTTATACTGAATATTTTACATTTCAATCAAACTAGGATTTTTATTACATACCGCGTGAAGCAAAAAAGGGCCCAAGTGGTAAGCTCTTTACTAAATATACAAACACAAAACACCGTAAAAGGAAGTTCGACAATCTCAAACCGAATGTAATCCCTGAAAAGGAACCTTCCCCTGAGCTTTCGGACGGCGTAGCAAAGCTGAAAGAAGAACTTAACTGGCCGCTTACAGAGTGGGAAACCGTTTGCGATAGGTGGTCTCGCACATACCAGTTAAGAAAAAGGGAGCTAAGAGACCTTAACAATTACGAATTCTTAGCTGAGTGGCCGCTTCTGAAAGATGCAAGGGCCCCTGATTTGGTAAATCGTTTAAAATTTCTTAAGACTAACAACAAGTAATTTTCTAAGTCTTTGTACTCCTGCAGATCGATATCGATTTTGAAATAAAGCATCCTGGAAAAAAAAGAAAGCTTATTGAAAAATGGAGTGATTTTAAAGATTCCATGTTATCATATTATTTTACAAAAGCTTTGAATCCATCGTGCAAGAGATTGCTTAAAGAAGCTAATGATTCCGGAAATATTGGTAAATATATTTGAACATGACTAAACGCAAGTAAATACAATACTTTGGAATTTTTTTAGATCAACAAAACTGTGTCCTGTTGCAGTTGTTGAATTCTGTTCTTCCATCAAAAGGCATTGGTCGAAAGAGCTTCTCAATATTGGATGCTCAACAATTTTTTGTTGCTTCAATCAACAGCATTAACAATATCCACGCTAAGATCGAGGAGCTCGAGTCAAAATGCATCAGTCTTAAGACTACTTTACAACCACTTATTATTGCTGAAGGTATTTACAGTAAGAGAAACTTGTATGTTTACTTTGATAAAATGTTTTTGAAATTTGGTTCATTTCATGATGCATTTGATTGTACTTTTAAGATTTTTCAAGTTCTTAATTTAAAATATCCTGACCCTTGTGTTTTGGCTTGGACATTTGTTCAAAACTTCATATATGATATTATAACACCCACTGATGCCAGAACAGCATCCCTTACTTTATTTTTAAATTACTTTTCTGATAAGAAATAATTATTAAAAAATGTATTTATGCTTTAAGTGTAGTAATAGGTTTGATACGATCGATTGGTATGTAGTTCATTTAAAAAATGTGCATTTTCTCAGAAACGCAGACGCAAAAACATGTATTCAGAATAATTGCAATAGACAGTTTTCTTTATTTTCTTTCTTTAAGCGCCACTTACAACAACACGAAAAGACTAATTTAGGTGTGCAAAGTACAAAAGCTTTCAACTCTTATCAAAATAAAAATAGTTCAAGTAGTGGTAGCTCTCACGCCCAATCTCATCCCATCGTTGCTATCTCAGAAACCGCTGATGTATCAAGTTGCGAACAAATTATCTTTCCAGACCTGAACAATATTTTTTTGGAGTTTTCAACTACTTTATATGCGAAGAGTTCTATTTCAAGAAAGGATTCGGCTTTTGTATTAAAAATGATATCCAAACTTTTGAAGAACATTTCAAATTATTTAAATTGTATACGTAGTTTGCCGCTTGAACTAAAAGCTTTATCGCATTGCATTCTAAAGGGCTACCGTCAACTTTTGATAAAAACAATTTTAAGGTAACAGATTTAACTGACAATTACTTGCGCCCGAGTCTGGAAAATTGTGAGTACGATTTCAATTTTGAAAATATTTTATTAGCCCATTCACTCGAATATAAAAATACGAAGTATAAAGAAAATAGTTTTTTGGGAATTCGGAAAAATCAAATAGTACTTTTTTTTAAAATACAGTTTTTCATTTTACATGTTAATGAAGTTTTAGTCGTCTGCAGTAAACTGAGAGAGTGCATATTCCATGAACATTTCGTATCTTATGAAGTAAAACAAAACATAGAAGACACAGTCCATGTTTTTAATATCAATACATTTACCACGAAGCCACTAAACATATTTTATATAAATAATGGAAAGGTATTTATAAAATATAAGTCTATTTAATTCTTTTTATTAATATTTAATTTATATTTTTCCAAAAAAGGTCGAAATAAAATTATAATTTTAAAAATCAATAAAGACTTTTTTAAATTATTAAAAAATTTAAACTTGGCCTATTTGGAAATGGGCATGTTCAAATATCTAAAAAAATCAAATGTAATTGATGCATTTGATTGTACTTTTAAGATTTTTCAAGTTCTTAATTTAAAATATCCTGACCCTTGTGTTTTGGCTTGGACATTTGTTCAAAACTTCATATATGATATTATAACACCCACTGATGCCAGAACAGCATCCCTTACTTTATTTTTAAATTACTTTTCTGATAAGAAATAATTATTAAAAAATGTATTTATGCTTTAAGTGTAGTAATAGGTTTGATACGATCGATTTGTATGTAGTTCATTTAAAAAATGTGCATTTTCTCAGAAACGCAGACGCAAAAACATGTATTCAGAATAATTGCAATAGACAGTTTTCTTTATTTTCTTTCTTTAAGCGCCACTTACAACAACACGAAAAGACTAATTTAGGTGTGCAAAGTACAAAAGCTTTCAACTCTTATCAAAATAAAAATAGTTCAAGTAGTGGTAGCTCTCACGCCCAATCTCATCCCATCGTTGCTATCTCAGAAACCGCTGATGTATCAAGTTGCGAACAAATTATCTTTCCAGACCTGAACAATATTTTTTTGGAGTTTTCAACTACTTTATATGCGAAGAGTTCTATTTCAAGAAAGGATTCGGCTTTTGTATTAAAAATGATATCCAAACTTTTGAAGAACATTTCAAATTATTTAAATTGTATACGTAGTTTGCCGCTTGAACTAAAAGCTTTATCGCATTGTTTAGAAACTGCTTTTGAAAATATTAAAAGCGAATATGTATTTCAAAAAAATTTAGAAAAAAATTACATCTTTAAGAGTTCGGATGAAGTTGTAATAAATAACGAAATAGCTGAAAAAGTAATAAGAGGTATTCCTACTTTAGATGTCAATCCTAGAAACGTGTATGTAATGCCTCTTCTATTCCAGTTTCAAAAGTTTTTTGAGCTTCCCAATGTACTTAAAGAAACTGAAGCAAATACAAAAGAATTGATGAAAAATGAAAGATATGCAAACCTAGTAAACGGTAACGTTATGAAAAATGTCTTTGCAAACACTCTTGATTTTGACATTATTATACCTTACAATATTTATTTCGACGATGTTCAAATTAATAACCCGTTAGGAACGCATCAGTATTCAATTTGTGCCTGCTACTACAGTTTCCCAACAATTCCTCAGTTTCTACTGTCGAAATTGAATTTTATTTTTCCTGCTGGTTTCTTTTCATCCAACTATTTGAAATGTTATGGTTATGAAATTTGTTTAAAATACTTTATGCAAAAACTCAAGACCCTAGAAGCTGGAATTGTTATTAATTCGAAGAAAGTTTCATTTGTGTTAGGCTTAATAGTCGGTGATAACTTAGCTATGAATTCTGTTTTGGGTATGGTGCAGTCCTTTAGTGCAAATAGGTTTTGTAGATGCTGCAGAGAGACTAAAAGCGACACTAAATATGGCAAGGTCGAAAAAAATGACCGAGACTGTGAAAAAAATAGTATTTTAACTGGAATTAGATCAAAGTGTTCATTCAATCAGCTTAAGTCATTTCATTTTGTAGAAAACACTTCATTTGACATTATGCACTATATTTTTGAGGGCGTCTGTTCTTATGATTTATGCCAGGTTATTCTCTCTTTAATAAAATATAAAATATTGAGTTTAGAAACAATTAACTCCAGAAAACGCTTATTTCCTTATGGAGAAATGGAAATATCAAATATGTCACCTGATATAACAATAAATTGTCTTAAAAAAAACCATTTAAAAATGACTGCAACTGAAATGATTTGTTTCGTAACGCATTTTCCCTTAATGATTGGCGACCTTATTCCATTAGGAAATATTTTTTGGGAACTTGTCATTGTTCTGTCAAAGATAGTCGATTTATTATTTTCTGCTGAGTTTCAAGAAACATAGAAAAGACTCTTTCAACTAAAAGTGCTTATAAGTTTTCATATTTTCTTATTAAACATTCCAAAGGGCTACCGTCAACTTTTGATAAAAACAATTTTAAGGTAACAGATTTAACTGACAATTACTTGCGCCCGAGTCTGGAAAATTGTGAGTACGATTTCAATTTTGAAAATATTTTATTAGCCCATTCACTCGAATATAAAAATACGAAGTATAAAGAAAATAGTTTTTTGGGAATTCGGAAAAATCAAATAGTACTTTTTTTTAAAATACAGTTTTTCATTTTACATGTTAATGAAGTTTTAGTCGTCTGCAGTAAACTGAGAGAGTGCATATTCCATGAACATTTCGTATCTTATGAAGTAAAACAAAACATAGAAGACACAGTCCATGTTTTTAATATCAATACATTTACCACGAAGCCACTAAACATATTTTATATAAATAATGGAAAGGTATTTATAAAATATAAGTCTATTTAATTCTTTTTATTAATACTTAATTTATATTTTTCCAAAAAAGGTCGAAATAAAATTATAATTTTAAAAATCAATAAAGACTTTTTTAAATTATTAAAAAATTTAAACTTGGCCTATTTGGAAATGGGCATGTTCAAATATCTAAAAAAATCAAATGTAAGTTTTAAATGCCCATTTTGCAATGTTTACATTAAAAAATCAAACGAATATTTTAGAAGCTCATTGTAAGAGGTTCATTTTGAAAAAACAAACGAAAGTTTGAAAGAATTATTTAAAAATGTTTATTTTCAAAACTCAAATGAACGTTTTAGAAGCTAATTGTAAAATATTTATTTTTAAATCTCAAAGGAACATTTTAGAAGCTCATTGTAAAATGATTATTTTTAAAACTCAAACGAACGTTTTTGAAGCTCATTGTAAAAGGTTCATTTTGAAAAAACAAACGAAAGTTGCAAAAAATCCTTTTACAATGTTCATTTTCAAAACTCAAGTGAGCGTTTTAGAAACTCATTGTAAAATGTTTATTTTTGAAACTCAAACGAACGTTAAAGAAGCTTTTTTTAAAACGTTCAGTATTGAAAATCAAACGAAAGTTTTTGAACCTTATTAAAAAATGTTCATTTACAAAATAGAAATAAACGTTAGAGGTGCAAAAACTGGGTACTACCTTTGTACTACCCAGTCTAAGTACGTTCGATGGTATCATTGGATATGATTTTCTTCGTGAATTAAACGCTAAATTAGATACCAAGGGTGGCTATTTATTCCACAAAAATGGAAAAGAGAATATGCATTACCTCTCATGTAATCAAGTAAACTTGATAACTATAGACGCTGATTCTGTCCCTCATAGTAGTCAAACAAAAGTTCATGAAATGCTTATTAGAAATGCGAATTCCTTTGCGCATCCAGATAGAACCTTACCTAACAATACTTCCGTGAAAGCCAAAATTCGTACAACTACAAACGAGCCAATTTATACGAAAAGTTACCCTTACCCGATTTCAGCATCAGAGTTTATTAACAAAGAAATCGAGACTCTTTTAGCAGATGGAATAATAAGAAAGTCTTATTCTCCTTATAATTCACCGGTGCATGCGGTATCATAAAAGGGCCTAGACGAAAATGGCAAACAAAAACTTCGTATGGTTATTGATTTCAGGAAAATAAATAACCAAACAGTTTCTGACACTTATCCAATCCCGAAACATCTTTGATATTGGCAAATTTGGGGAGGTCCCGCTTTTTCACTACTTAACCCCTTATCTATTCTATTTCCGACAAGAACACTAATCCAAAAATGCAACGATGGCGTGCCTTCATTGAGGAGTACTCTCCAACATTCAATTATAAGCCTGGGAAGGAGAATAAGGTTGCAGATGCCCTCTCTAGGCAATTCGTTCATTACCATATCGACTCGAATGATTCGATTGCTGCCAATAGCGAAATTTCATCAACATATTTTATTAAGTCTATTAAATATCCCATTAACCAATTTAAAATTCAATTTATACTATCAAAATCCGATTCTTTTACTAAGAGTACGAAAATAATTTTCCAAAAATTTATTCGTCATACCATATCGTTTGACACAGTTGAAAACCTTCTTCGATGTCTAAAAGACTAAATTAATCATAATTCTACCAATGGAATATACTGTGACCTTTCAACACTTGCAGAAATTCAAAACGCATTAGTTACAAAATTTCCACGCATTAAATTTGTTCATTCTGAATTACTTGTGATTGATTTGACAAACAAGAATGATCAACTTGAAGTGGTAGCAACATAGCATAATCGGGCTCACAGGTGCTTGCAAGAAAATTATTAGCAAATCACCAGCGAATATTATTTTCCAGAAATAAGAAAATACCTAAAATCTTTAATTGCCAACTGTAAGATCTGTTTTGAAAACAAATATGAGAGGAAGCCAATAAATCATGAAATCGGAAAAACACCTATCCCCAATTTACCCGGTGAAATACTCCACATTGATATTTTTATTACTGATAAGCAAAATATGCTCACCTGCATTGACAAATTTTCTAAATTTGCTATTGTAAAACCTATTACCTCAAGATCAACTGTAGACATTAAAGATGCATTGCTAGAAATTTTAATAAACTTTAAAAATACAAAAACAATCGTATCCGACAATGAAAAAGCGTTCCATTCAAACTTAATCAAATCTATATTAAGAGATAATTTTTCTATTGATCAATTCTTTATTCCAACATTACATAGCGAAAGTAATGGGACAATTGAAAGATTTCACTCCACCTTCATTGAAATTGCTCGTTGTATTAAACAACAGCAACAGATACACGAAACAATATTCACTCTGTGATAAATGCAAAGCCTATAGATGTATTTCATAACTACCCTACCGAAAAACTAGAAGTGGTAAAGGAAAATTTAATTAAAGCTCAAACGAAAACGTTAGATAATCTAAACAAAAAAAAAAAAAACAAGTAAAACTTATTTGCCAGGCGAAAAAGTTTTTTTGAGCAGAAATAAGCGGCTAGGAAATAAACTAAGTAAGATCTTTGTAAAAAAAATTATTGAACAGGACTTAGGAACAACAGTTTTAATTGAAGGTAGGAAAATTCATAAAAGCAACCTCCGATAAATTTTTCATCATTTCGATAACACAAATAAACTTTTCATTCTTTAAACAAAAGCAGAACCTTGTGTGTTTGAGCTTACATTCAAACAATTTCTTCTTTTACTAAGAATCTAGTAAACATTTTTACAATCATCTGAAATAAGATCTAATTTATCAAATTTGGATTTTTGCAATAAAAATTTAATATAACGAAAAATAGTGTTAAATCAAAAAGTCATTATTTACTAGTCATATAGCTTTGAAGATACCTCTAGTTAACAAAATAATATTATAATTATTAATCTTTGCTAACTCTTGTTATAATGTTAAACCAAATTTAAAATTGTTCAATATTATAATTAACTTTCAAATCATCGAAACGAGGACGTTTCAAACTTGGCAAGGGGAGTAGGTAATGGACCTGAAGAGAAATGTAATTTCAGACATTCTGTCAGATGCGAGAATGCAGTTGCTTGCATTCCACAACAACAACAAAACGAATGCAGTTTTTCGGACATGGATCGCATTAAGTTTTGTTAAATTAAGAAGAGACAGAATAAAACCATTGCTTAAGTAAGCAAGTCTTTTTTGCAACAAAACCTAGTTTTATTAATTTGTACAATTCAAATTTTTCTGAAAATGTAAAATTGTCAGGCTTTCAGGTATATACAGTTGCAATCCAGTTAGCTTCTTAGTAGTAAATAGAATGACGAGGTCGAGCTCATACATGTGCTAGCCAAGACAGACGAGGTCATGCTCTGGATAATCAAAATATATCTATAGCGTGTATATCTATATAAATATGGATTAGAGCACAGCTCACGTGCAAAGCTAGTCGTACGGCGTCAAACCGGCATATGCCAGGCGAGACGAACGTGGTCTCGCTCTGGATAATCATATTAAACTACACAGCTAGATTGTATAAGTTGTTACCAAACATCACAGGAAAATATTAAGTATCCTTGGAAAGCATAATCCAGATTAGTGGCGGTACTGTAGATAATCTAAAATATTAAATTTAATTGAGTAAACGTACTCATTTAAAGAAATTGCATCTGAAACAAAATTTAAGCCCCACAAGCGCTTCTGAGTAGTTCGTTTTGCA
Organism: Coremacera marginata; assembly: GCA_914767935.1. NCBI lineage: Eukaryota > Metazoa > Arthropoda > Insecta > Diptera > Sciomyzidae > Coremacera > Coremacera marginata. Next base: position 112,901,794 of record OU612047.1, on the reverse strand, counting down.
AGTAATTAGTTCTACAAAAGTTCATGTAAACCAACTCAAAAGATCTTCTAGGTCGGAGAAGAATATTAAAGTCAATTTTGCTCAGTAAATATTGACTGTCTACATATCCAAGTAAAAGTTTGAAAATTCAAGTAGCATTTAGCATAATTCTCCGAATATTTAAAGTAGGAAGATTTAAAAGATGCAGACGATATTCATAAGGTGGTAGGTGATAGTTGAAATTGCAGTAAAGATGGCTTGAGCAGAACAAAAGAAACTCTTTCTGAACTGATTCTATGTCATCAATGTAACAACTGTATCGAGGGCACCAAACAATTGAAGCATACCCTAAAATAGGTCGCACTAGAGAGGTGAATAAGGTTTTTGTTATATAGGGATCATTAAACTCTTTTGCCTTTCGTTTAATAAAACCTAAAGTACTATTTGCTCGATTTATAATTTTATTAATATGAATATGAAAGCGAAGTTTAGTATTAATAGTTACTCCAAGATCATGAAAGACATCTAAAGACTCTAATTTATGATCACAAACAAATTTCATATATACATGTGACAGGAGATTTTCGAGTGAAGGTCATTGCATAAATAAGATTCAACCGATCTTACAAGTGTTGTGGGAAATCCAGCAAGAGATAGCTTTAAGACTAAGAGTTTATGATTAACAATATCAAAAGCTTTACTAAAATCTGTGTACATAACATCACTCTGTAAACCTTTTCCAAAAGACTCAATGGTTTTAAAAGTAAATTCAAGTAGGTTTGTAACCGTAGATTTTCCAGAAACGAATCCATGTTGGAGTAGAGACAATAAGGATTTAACACTATGTGATAATTGTGAAGTAATGATTGCCTCGAAAAGCTTCGGCAAAGCGCTTAACTTTGCAATTCCACGATAGTTACCGATTAAAGACCTGTTACCAGACTTGTGCAACGGAATAATAAAAAACGACTTCCAGGCAACTGGAAAATAGCACGATTTTAATGAAGATGAAAAAGCAAAGTGATTGGAGTTACTAATTCATCACAGCAATATTTTAATATACATAACGGTATATTGCCGGGACCACTTTTATATGACGTTTTAAGAGCTTTTAAGTATGATAAAACCATGTTAGTATCAATTATTGGGAGACAAATATCCCCAGATTGAACGCTAAATGGATAGCTTAGATTATCATAGGATGAAGATGAATAGGTCGCTTCGAAAAAGTCAGCGAAAAAATTACAAATGCTATTCTCGCTATCCGATTCAACAGTTTTATATTTCATAAAAGAAGGATAGGAATCAATATTGCGTTTTGTATTGACAAAGTTGCAGAATGATTTAGCATCAGATTTGATGTTTAATTTTACTTTTATTAAAAAAATATTGTAAGATTGCTTGCATAATTGACGATACTTGTACATAATAGAGGTATAAGAACCAAAATCTGTAATGCTATGAGTTTTTTGAAATTTTTTAAAATGCATGGATTTTAAGTTTCTTAATTTTCTCAGTTCTTCAGTAAACCATACAGGACCAGATGCTAAACGGGATTTTCTCTGGGGTACTGATGATAGAAAACAATCATTGAGAGTTCTATTAAAAGCAGAGACAGCCGAATCAAGGTTTTCTGATGATGTTTTTGTCTTAACGATATTTAGTACGGATGTCCAGTTAATATATAGTATAGATATATAGTTTTTTAACAAAACATAATTGGTTCTTTTAAAATTTAACTCAGCAGGAGGTTGAGCAATGCGATTCTTTACAGATTGTTTAGGAAAATTAAGAGCAATTTCTAAAGTTGGATGGTACGCATCTTCAGGGAGCACGAATGGATCTGTCATTGAAACTGAAATAATATTGCTGTCGTCAAAATATAAAAGATCTAACAAATGGCTTCTCAGGTTAAAGTGGCTGTTTAATTGAAAAAGTCCTTGACTTGAAAGCTCATTTAAAAATGAATTAGCAGATGAGCATTCAGACGAAGGCAATAATATTGCAGGGTTTTCGGTGCAGCAGTTCCAAGCGACACTTGGAAGAATAAAGTCACCCGTTATTAGAATGTGATCATGCGGCTGAAGTTTTAAACACACTTTATTTATCAAAACCAAATGTTTCAAATATACCTCTACGTTGGAAACAGGAGGAATATACGAACATGTTACATAAAGATTTAACGCACCATGCTTTATAAGAACACAACAAAATTCAATATCTGATGCCTCAGGAATTATTTCTTGTGAGAAATAAGAAGATTTAACGGCAATTAAAACTCCACCGCCATTAAAAGAAGTACCAGCAATATCATTTCTATCTTTACGGCAAATATTGAAATTATTAGATAGAATTTCAGTATTTAGGTATTCAGTATTTAGGGTGTATTTTAGGTATTAGGTATTCAGTATTTAGGGTGTTAGGGTGCTTAAGCCAAGTTTCACTGAAAACAATTATGTCAAAAAGTAGGTTGTGGCTTAAAATATGTAAATATTTTAACTTTGTATTCAGTCCTCGAACATTTTGGTATAAGATAAGGAAGGCAAGGCAACAATCTAGTGTTTTTGTTTAGTAGTACGAACAGGTAAAGTAGCCAGTGTAGTTTTAGGTTGTGATCTAGGAATATATTCGTGGATCAACGATTTTTCAGGCCAGAAACCTTGATCTAATACCGTATTAAAGAGATCCCTAGGCAAATTTATTTTAAAAGAAGATACAGTACGCTCATATGAAAACTTGAATTTGTAAACCGAAATATTTTTGTTAACAAGATTCAATTTAGAGTTTATATGATGAAAAAAGTCTTCTTTGGATGTATCAAGAGCAAAACGAGATACAAATATAGATTTAGAAGGCTGGACAACCACAAGTTCTTTACAAGACGGCAGATTTATGCTTTTTTTCAATATTCGTTTTCGTCAATGTTTAGTTGAAAATTACTCTGAATTACATTGTAAACACAAATTATTCGAAAGCAGCTTAAAGTTCTTCTAATTTAATATTCACACTTATTTGGTGTACGCTCTTTTTTTCGAAGATAGATGCAGATAAACTTATAAGCAAGATTGTCATGAGCTAAAAGGTTTATATTCAAATCACCGCATAAAATAAAGTGTTGAAATTCAATGGCACAATTTGCGAGTTCTGAGAATGGCAGTTCTACGCTACAACTTCGGTTGGGATTGTACACACATGAAAGAAAAACATTTGTTGCACTGTCAGATATTTCTACATTAAGATATTCAACCTCCGATCCACAAGACTTTCCCAGAATTTTAACATTTAAGGTATAATATACGTGTAACGACCAAAAAAACCCAGCTTTTTAAAAAATTTTTTTTTAGATACAAGGAGTTATTATTTTTTTTCAAATTTATACAGCTTATTGTACATAAAAAGTACTTTATAAAAATAATTTTTTTTTTTGTAAATAGATTTCAGGCTTTTATATAGAGGGCGCTGAAAATTAAATAAAAAAAAAGACATCCAAAACGATTCGATAGATATCGCCTTTCCATGTATCTGAAACAAAAAAGTGAAATGTCATTTTAAAGTACAGACTACTAGTTTGGCATCTCCCCTACGCACGACCCCCGGAGGGTTTTTTAAAATTATGGCGAATTAAAGTAAAAAGTTTAATAAATAGATCAATTTTCGCGGGCTTTTTTGTCTATAAAAAAACAAAACATAGTAGGTTCTTGAATTTAGGGGGATGCTTAAACGGCAAAGTGACAAACAAAATGCAAAAAGATTCATTCAAATTGAACCAATAGATTTCGAGGTATCTATCGAACCGTTTTAAAAAAATTTAGCATATAGTTATTTTTAAAATTATCGCTTGATAAACTTACTATTATTTAATCTGCAATACCAGGTATCGTTTTAAAAACATGTGTGTATATTCTAGAAATTATGAAGAACATAATTTTTATACCCCAACGCGTACTGCGTAAGGGGTATATTAACTTTGTCATTCCGTTTGTAACGCCAAGAAGGAGGCGTGGCAGGTATAGAAAAATGTATATCTTTTTGATCAGCATCATCTCCTGAGTCGATCTCCGCCTGTCCGTCTGTCGACACGATTACAGCCGCAATTTTAAAGCAATCGCGGTGAAATTCAAAATAAAAGTTTATTTTTAAAAAAGGAAGATCAAGTTCGAAAATGGGCCAATTGGATGAAAACCACGCCTACCTCCTATACAAAGTGACTTTATATTATTAAACGTAAAATGTCTTTAAAATTTACAAAAATTAACGAAATGCCTTGAAATTTGGCAAGTGAGCTTTGCTCTTCAGCCTTAATGAAATCCACGCCTACCTCCCATGCAAAGTGGCTTTATTTCAAAAGTAAAATCTCTTAAAAATCTGCTCAAATTAAAGAAATATTAAATATTAAATATTAAAGAAATTAAAGAAGATCGGTGATGATCTGGGCTGCGTTTTGTTATGAAGAAAATACTCCAGTGTGTTTTATATTAACAAAAATGTATGCTGAAATTTACGTTCGTTTATTGGACAATGAACTAATAGAATTTGCAGGCCAACTGTATGGCGATAATTGGACTTATCCGCAATACACTGTGCAAAGCGTAGAAAAGAGTTTTTTACAGTCAGAAATATACCCTTACTGCAATGACCAGCAATAAGTCCAGACTTAAGCCCCATTGAGGATCTGTGGGAAATCCTCTCTCGAAAAGTATACGAGGGGTGCCTTTTATATTTCGGGATTAGAGAACAAAAACAAATATTAATCATCGAAAATCACTTTATTGTTTTTCAAAATATTCTCCATTAAGATCTATACACTTTTGCATGCGTTTGAACCAATTGTCGAAGCACTTTTGCCACTCTGATTGAGGTATCTCCAAAACATGCATTCTGAATGCCGCAACCGCTTCTTCGGGCGTCGAAAATCGTTGTCCACGCAGTTTATTCTTCACGGTTGGAAATAAAAAGAAGTCATTCGGTGCCAAGTCAGGACTATACGGCGGATGACCCATCAAATCGATGTTTTGGGTGCTCAAAAATGCAGTTGTTTGAGCCGATGTGTGAGAGCTCGCATTGTCGTGGTGAAGAGTGATCCGTCTTCGGCGGTTGGTTTTCCTGATTTCTTGGAAGACAACTGGCAAACAAATGGTTGTGTGCCACTCAGAGTTGACTGTTCTGCGTTGTTCTAGTGGTACGGTTGCGACATGTCCATATTTTCCGAAAAAACAGGCAACCATTTGCTTGGAAGTGCTTCGTGCGCGAACAACTTTTGTTGGATTTGGCTCATAGGTAACATGACGATCTTGCAATATCAGTTCGCGCACAGCATCAATGGTTTTCGGAACAACAGCTGATTTCGGACGACCTTCACGAAATTCGTCTTGGAGTGAACTACGACCACGATTGAATTCACCATACCATCGATAAACACTGGTCCTTGATGGAGCTTCATCGCCAAAAATTGAATTAAGTTCATCCATGCACTGTTGCTGTGTTAATTCACGTCGAAAGTTGTAAAAAATAATCGCACGAAAATGTTCACGATTTAATTCCATTTTTAGACCGAGATGAATCTTTTAAGTTACTATAAACAACACAAATAGCGCTCGTGTGTCAAAACGTTCTGAGTACGTATAAGCCAACAAATGTCAAACTTTGCGATAGAGCTTTCAGTTGACAGATTGCAACACCAGGGTTGCCAAATCCCGAAATATAAAAGGCACCCTACGTATTAGGATGGGAGGCAATTTAAGAAAGCCAGGAAGTTAAAAACAGCAATAGCGCAAGAATGGCAGAATATCAGCCCATCCACCCTAAATTCCTTGATTAATTTTATGCCATTCCGGCTGAGCCAAGTTGTTTTAAAAAAAGAAAAGCATAGAAATTACTAACATGAAATTTTATTTAATTTTTTTTCTATTAAGCTCGAAAATAAAACAAAAAAACACGTATACTTAAGTTGTGCACACGTAATTACTTACTATGATGAAATTTTTTGTTAATTTTTTTATTTAATTTAAAGGACAATTGAACAAAGTCATACTTATGTTACTATTGTCATAAATAATAAAATACAATTGTCATAACTGCAAAAGCAGAATTTTGAAGCATTTTTATTTTAGCGCAAAAATAATTTTACCAACGGTGCTTATATAATTATTTGTATGAGGTACAAACAAAGAAGCTATGGACAATTTCCTAGGGCATGTTTTTGCCAAAATTCGAAAATTTGTATGGGAAAATTGCAAAATTTTCCAAAAGGTTACTACTCAAAAACAGAAAAAAAAGTTCCTTTAATTTTTGTTATCTTTTAGTATGTCTTTAATTAAAGCTTTCTTACTATTTACGAAAAAAGTTTGGCTGCAGCAGCCTTATAGTAAGGAAGTTATGAGCAGTTTTCTGGAGCTTGTTTTTGCCGAAATGTGTAAATTTGTTTTGAAAAATTGCAAAAATTCCCAAAAGTTTAAGCGCAAAAACAAAAAAAAAAACGTATTTTTCATTTTTGTTATCTTAAAACATGTCTTTAATGAAGCTTTCTTACTATTTGGCTGAAAAGTTTGGCTGCGACAACCCAATAATAAGGAAGTTATGAGCAGTTTTCTGCAGCATGTTTTTGCAAAAATTCGTATATTTGTATTGGAAAATTGCAAAAATTTCCACAAGTTTGAAAATATCAACAAAGTTTATGTGTTTTTAATATTTCAATATGATTTTAATGAAAACATTCTTAAGAGTTTTCCAAAATGTTTGGCTGCGGCAACTCAAAAATAAAGAAATAATGGGCAATTTTCTGGAACATGGCTTTGACTGAAATGCGCAACAGATTCATACTCGAAATTATCTGATTTCGTAAAAACCTGTCAAACTGATGTTGATGTATTTTTTTCGTACCGTATGAAAACTCCGCCAGGTTTCGGCCTGCCTGTCCCAAGCCAGGATAAAGGAGGAGGGTTGTTTGTAGGTTACGACCTGCAAACGTAAAAACTGATAAAGCCAACCAAGAGCTTGGGGTGGCGCCCATCTTGGTAGCAGGTCATATTCGGTATATCGATATGAAACAAGCCTGCGAAGGTATAGCAATTGACCTTAAAACTTGTTAGTACGGGGACAGTCTTTACCCGTCAGATGGGGTTGACCCTATCTATCCACCGCATGGAGACCTTAATTCGGCTGGATAATTTGGATGTGAAGTGTTGGCATGCGTGCGTCAAAGTGTCAACTCTTCGGCTTTCCGAAGTGTTGTTTGTCAAGAGTTTTGACTTGCACCCTCAAACTGGCACGGCAGTCACTGAGGGAAGTGTTGTTTTTTGGTTGTTAAACTAAGAGTTCTCATACTGAGCACGGCAGTCCCTGAGAACAGTGGCCAATACTCTGTGTCTGGATGTTGACTTCCGAACGGCCAGAGTGAGAGTGGCAATTGCAAAGGTCCTCCATAGTAGGTACCAGTCATGTGCAATAGCTTCCAGCTGAGTCGGCACCTGCATGTTGTTAGACTAGCCTCTAAGTGCTCATTGAGCACAGTCATGCATAAGCAGGCACTTTTTCATAATTGCATTTGTGTCTTCTTGGTCTTCTTGCGGGGATGTTGTGGATCCTCATCTGTCGGGATCGAGTTGCCCAGATGACTGTCGTGGGCTGGCCCTTCGGGGAGTCTCGTACTGGTTGTGGTTGTGTGAATGCTACACAGGTCTAGATTGACCGGCGGGGTCGCGCAATGGTACGACCGGGCTGGCATATCTGTCTTAATATGCAAGAGATTTGGGTAGGTCTCGTCTCCACCAGTAGATGGATGGAAGTACGTCGCTGCGGAAGTCTAAACTGGTACTGCTATTACGGGCAGTATGTAATTATTCATAATGCTCCTAATCAGCAGGGCACTGGGTGATGCTTTGTGTTTGTGAAGCAGCTTCCATGTTCGTCTTGCCACACCGGATGCCCCGTATGTTTTACTTGTTAAAGCATAAACGGGTCCGTGTTGTGGTACAACACAAAGTTCATGGTTGTCTGCTTCATGAACTATTACCCTAGGTTTTGGATAACCCAACTTACTTAAGCCTCACGGCAGGTGTAGGTTGATTAACTTAAAATCGTCTGTACCGTATGAAATATTATTGAAATATTTTTATAATTTTTATTTTTATAATTTTGAATTATATGGAAAGCTTATGAATGTGTTGTGTTTTAAGTCCAAGGTTCTTGGACTTTCGCGAGGAGAAGAAGAACCTTCGGACGGGAGATTATTTTATTAAGATAGCCCGCTGTTTGTGCGAGGCTGCGACCTTAGTAATATTTTATTTTAGTTATGTTCTGGAAACTCTGTCTATTTCTGCGTCGGTAGTGGGTAGTTAAAGCAAAGTCCTCAATTTCCAAATAAGTTTCTTTCCAAAAATTTCCCATAATTCCCATAATTTCCAATAAGTGGAAATTATGTATCGATTCTACCCAATCAAATCAATACATGTCATACATAAAAATCTTTATATCATTTACATATCGCTTTTCCTTTGGCGGTACGCGATCATGTACGCCAGCAACTAGGGTAGGTAAATGATCGCTATTATGCTGACCGTGCAAGCTGATGCCGATGCACTCAAACAGTCACTCACCTTGCTTTGTATTGTTTTGTTGCTGCCGGCGTTATAGTAGGAAACGCTTGACAACCACAAAGCAAGTTTGGTAATTTGAGCGTATGTGCTCAAATTAGGTCAGTTTCAATTGGAATGGAAACAATTAAGAATTTTTTATCAACAAAACATTTCTTTTCTACTTTTCATGATCGGCTGCAATTCGAGTCCACCGCACTTTCTGTCAATTTATTGATTGGTTTGTAGGAATCTATTGAGGGTTTTGGCTTTGTGTGAGGTCGAGCTGTACAAAGTGTACAGTGTTATGTATATGATTGGGTTGTACCAAGAGTGCAGGGTAATGTTGTGCGGGTCACAACATCCCTCCCCCCTTATAAAAGAAAATTTTTTCCTTGAAGAGGTTAAACAATTTTCTGTCGTGTTGCTGAACGGTGAGCAGAAATGAGCGTAGAGTATTAACATTTTGTATGGGTTAACATAGTAATAATGAGAATAATCTGATAACAATTAACATTTTAAATAAATATAAACTCTATAATATTTATATATAATTTTATAATATATAATATATGGAATTTTTTTTTCTTATAATTTTTCGTCTATTATTTTTAATCATTATTTTTTTTTCTATTCTGTTGATTATTTATAAACACTCTTTTTTTTGTAATAATAAGTATTGTTTTTTTTCAGTGGGTAGGTAGGTTAAAGACTCTGTTGTTTTTTATTAAAATGAGCTATTATAACTATTATATAAACTGTAATTTAGTAGTTTTTTCTTTTTGTTTTAATATTCTTAGTCTTGTTTTTATATACAGCCGTTGACACATAAATAGCACAAAAATACATGTAGGGTGTTTCACATAAATTTAAATAAAATACATAGAGGAAAACAAGAATTTATTTGAGTGAGATTTCATGGTATTTGAGTTTACACATTAAAAACTTAATATCAGTAATAACTTTATAATTACGTATTAAAAATTAGAAAATTAATGAAAAATCTGAAATTGCTCCTTAGCTGAGGTGGACGTATAAATAGAACAATTTAGATTCTGAAAAAAAGACAGTGATTTATTTTTATTTTACAATGAGCTTACGAATATGCTTACTAGTATTTGGTACTGTATCCCGAATTGTCCAAAACAGCCTGACATCTTCATCCCATACTCTCTACAAGCTTCCTGACCCTATCCTTCGGAATAGAGTACCAAGCCTTCTCAATTCCACTCCATAACTCATCCTAATTTCGAAAATTTTGGTTGCTTATGCTGGCCTCCACACCATTCCATAAATTTCCTATGGAATTGAGGTCTGGGCTTTGAGCCGGCCGATTCAAAATATTTATTTTTTTCTTTTTTAGCCAATCAACCACAACCTTTGCTGTGTGTGTTGGATCATTATCGTGCATGAAAGTCCACCTAATAGGCATGTTCTCAAATGCAAATGGTTCCATCTGGTTATTAAGAATAACTAAATGCGTATTTTTGTCCATTATTCCTGGTATACGAAAAATTGGCCCAACGCCTTTGCCAGGAAAAAGCTCCATTAGGAAATCAAATTTCCTCCTCCATGCTTTAATGTTTTTTTTTTGGTATACTTTGGATTCAACTCTTGGCGTTTGAGGCACCGAACAAAAGTCTTCCATCTGGTCCAACCCAATTAAATTTACTTTCGTCAGTTCAGAGCACGTTCTACCAAAATTGGTCTTCTTCTTTATTCACATGGCCTCTTGCAAACGCTAAACGATCCTTTAAATTTTTTTTTTTTTGTTAAGAGCGACTTTCTTCGGCTAATGCGTCCATAAAGATTAGCTTCATGTAGTCTCCTAGATACTAGTTTTCTAGAAACATTAAGGTTATTTTCTTCATTTATTCCCCTCATAATTTGCTTTGCTGACTTGAAAGGATCAGCCTTACTTTTGCGAACTATAAGTCTATCAGTAGAAGCGGTGGTTTTACGCGGTCTAGGATTGCGCGACTTATTCTCGAAACTATTTGAACCATTTGATGTAACCAGCTTGAGTGCATTATAGACCATTTTTCGCAAAATTTTGAAAATATCTGCGATTTAAGATGGTTTTTTTTGCATTTTCGACTTAGTTCGTGAATTATATACCTTTTTTCTGGAGTGCAATGTTTGCCACGACACATTTTATTTAGAATCGGCGAAATTAACTGAATTCAACTCTAAAATTTTTACAAACACCCGATCGAACGAAACGTTTTAAAAATAAGTTGAAATTTGTGCTATTTTTAAGTTTAAGTTATTATAAATCTCGTTTGGGCAATATTTGTATCGTCTAGCAAAATTTGAGAGGGAACAAAAAAAGTTTGCGATATGCTGTGGAAAATCGTTGTGGAAATATGTTTTTCTCTAGGCTGTAAAAATGGCTAATCAAAAGCAAGCTAACTAGAAACCTAAATATATTTTTTGTTGTGTCTCCCTTCTTATTTTAATAAAGACTTGTTTTATTTTATTCTGTCTTTTGTTTTTATTTATTATGTTTGTTTTTTTTTTCTTTTATTTAAATTACAACTGAAAAAAAGAAAAAAAAATTGTTACTGGTTATTAAGCCTGTTCAGCCTTCGTTGTAGTGCCTTGAGTACCTTTTGATACTCTTTTGTGAAGTCCGCTGTGTCCTCGTCATTTCTGAGAACGGGATCCCTTTTGAAGGCTTCGTAAGCCTCCATGGTCTGCAACTCTTTCGTTGCCTGGATCAATGCTAGAGTTTCCTTCTCTAGCGTGTCCAGGTTATCGTAGTCGTTGGCAGTGGGCTCCCGGTCTCGACGTCCTATGTAGGACCAGACCATCTTCATTGCGCGGACTTTTGGCTCGTTGGACGGGTTCATATTATTAATGTTTGCTATAATATGTTATGGTATTAATGTATAGTAGCAGACTGACTGCAGTTTGGATTTGATATATTTATATGAACATTTTTTTTTGCATTGCTACGCAACACGAATGGCTTTTTTTTTTTCTTGTTTTTTTATTTGAAAAATGATTTCAGGTTATTATTGTGTAAAACTTTAATTTTGTTGCGAATTTTTATGGCAGAGTTTTCCGGTGATATTATATTTATAACATCAAATGGACCTTCCCACAGTAATGAAAACTTGTTTTTCCTGGTTTGGTTCCTAATTAGGACTTTTTCTCCAGCATTAAATACTTTTGGTTTGGAACTTTTATCATAATATTCCTTAGATTTTTCCATTTTATTTTTAACGTTTGCCCGCAATTTTAAATCCATGCTGTAGTCTAGCCTTCAATTCATTGTCGTAATTTTCGTAATTGTAACTTAACGATGGATCCTTTTGTAGGGTGGAAGGAATTTTGGTCGGCAATCCGTAAAGCAATTCGTGAGGGCTGTAGTTAGTGCTGCTATGAGGTGTATTTTTAAAAACAAATATCGCATATGGTATCCAGTCGTCCCAAGTTAAAGGGTCATTATTTACATAATGTCGAATATATTCTGCTAAAGTGCGATGACTTCGCTCAAGTGCTCCATTTGTTTGTGGATGGTATGGTGTAGTTTGTAATTTTTTTATCTTTAACAATTTGCATATTTCTTTAAATAATTCCCTTAGAAAATTTGTACCTTGGTCAGTTAATAGTGAATCTGGAAATCCGAAACGACAAAAAATTTGTGCTACAAAAGCTCTTGCGACTGTGGTCGCTTCTGCATTCTCCAAAGGTAAGTAAATCAGTAAATTTAGTTAAATCATCTTGAAACGTTAAAATGTATTTGTTGTTTTTATATGTCGCTGGGAGTGGGCCTACTATGTCTAGTGCTATTCTTTCAAATGGTGCGGAACTTGTCGTTGTAATTTCATTGGAATTTCCGGAGATTAATTCAGCTTGTTTTTCTGGAGGGACTCACATTTCTGTATGTAGTTTTTTTTGTCATTTTTCATCGTTGGCAAGAAGTACTTTTTCTTAATTCTTTTCATCGTCCTATTTATACCTTGGTGTCCTCCGAACGAAGAGTCATGGTATTCTTTTAATATATTGTTTATTTCTTCAGCATTCTCCACGATTGTTCTCTGATTTGTATGAAAATAAATCGTTTTGTTTGAAAATACGGCTATAAGTAAGTTTTAAAATGTTCATTAAATTGGTAGTTAAAGTTGGAAATTGTTATTGCGATTGGTTCTTGGTCCTGTTTACAATTCTCGTTTTTAATTTTTTGTGAAGTTTCTTTGCTAATTCTAGATCTTCTGAGGTCCTAATTGGGATGGGTAAGGCGGTTGTTAATAACCTAACATTATCATGAGTGTTGACTACCGTTTCCCCTATTATTGGTTTTATAAAATGTGGGACTATTTTCATCACAAGTTTTTTCTCTATTGATTCTGTGATTGGTAATAGTAGTATTTTTGTTTTTGATACTTTATTTGAGAGAATCGGCTCTTGGGTTTCTATGATGTTGTATTTCCTAGTTTTTTGAACTTCCTGATTATTTGCTGTTAATATTTCTTCTTTTTGATCTTCTGTAGCATTTGCCTTGTCATAACAAGTACTTTATTTTCTTTTTCTATTCGACTAAGTGCATCAGCGTTTGTGTTAATTTTTCCTGCTTTATATTTGATGGTATATTCATATTCCGATAGCAGAATTCTCCATCTTGCCATAGGATCTTTCAACTTCATTAACCATTCAAGTGGTTTGTGGTCTGTGAAGATGGTGAATTTCCTTCCATACACGTATGGTCGAAATTGTTTTACAGCAAAAACAATCGCCAACAATTCTTTTTCGGTGGTACTATATCTTGTTTCAGCGTCATTTACATTTCGGCTGACAAATCAGATTGGTTTGCCTTTACCAATGGGTCCTTGTGACAATACTGCTCCAAGCCCTGCATCACTTGCATCTGTTGTGATTATAAATTCTTCACTGAAATTCAGAATACATCCCAATTAAATTGTATACCTTATTTTTAGCAATTTAGTGAGTGGTTTGGCTATACTGGAGAAATTTTCTATGAATCTTCTGTAATAGCCTGCGAATCCAAGGAATGATTTAATTCCTTTCGAATTTTTCGGAGTTGGATATGTTTTTACCACCTTAATCTTCTCAGGGTCAGGTTTAATGCCATTTTCAGAAATAATATGCCCCAAGTGAGTTCTTGCTTTAGAAAATTGCATTTATCGGGCTGAAGTTTAAGATTATGGTGACGCAATCGGTCAAATATTTTCATTAATTTTTGGTTGTGGTCTTTTAAATCATAGCCATACACAACAATGTCATCTACATAAACAAAGCATTCAAAGCCTTGTAAGCCCATAAGTACCTTATTCATAAGCCTTTGGAACGTAGCGGGGGCGTTTTTCAACCCGAATGGCATTCGGTTGTACGCATAATGTCCGAACGGTGTGCTGAATGCAGTTTTGCACTTGTCAGATTCTTTGACGGGAATCTGGTGAAAGCCTTTTGCAAGATCTAGTCTACTAAAGTATTTAGCCCTACCTAACTGGTCCAGTATGTTAGTGATGTTGGGCAAAGGGTATGCATCTCCAACGGTTAAGTCGTTTAATTTTCTAAAGTCAATTACGACTCTCCACCGTTTGTAACCTTCAGAATCTGCCTTTTTTTGGCACTAACAACAAGGGTTCCATGGACTAGAACTTGGTCGGATGATGGCGTCGTCAAGCATTTCATTATCTTGCTTGTAAATTTCGTTGCGTTGGCTTTCAGGTAGTCTGTATGGTCTGACAAATAAAGGGGGCTTATTTTCATGCGTTATAATTTCATGATTTGCTGTATCGGTAACTGTGAGGCGATCGCCCTCAAAATAAAAGAGGTTTTGGTCATTATATTGTCTACAAATTTCTAAGATACATTTTTTTTTTTCTTCATTGCAATGTTTAAGCTCTATGGCTGTTTCTATTTTTCTTTTTTAACCTGTTTTTAACTATGCCTTTTTTTATCTAGCTGAATTTTATTAAAATTTTCTAATTTTTCCCACTCGTAGTGTATTTTATTTATATTGATTTCCTTGATATTTTCTGTAGTGTTCATGATGGGCACTTTTATTTTATTCTTAACTGGGCGTACTAGGGTTTCCGCCAAATATACTCCTGGGTTTATTTCTTTCTTGTTAACCACTGCATCTTTCGTGTATTCGAAAGAGATCTCTACAAGCTGTTTGCATCGAGCTGTTTGCATCGAGGTTGCAAGATAATGGATTGTAGCCCGTAGACACCAGGTTGAGTTGAGTCACAAGGAAAGGTCCCCAGGTGTCCCTCACCGATTTGAATAATTTTTGGATATGTGATAGAGGACAAAAATCTAAGGTCGACGAAAAGGAGGTTCGGTCATTTTCAAATATCTTCTGACTGATTCTTCACCTGTGCTAGAAAAAGTAGCGAAATTCAGAGAATGTAAAAGCATTCCTACCCGTTCACCGAATTCTTTAACCGATTCATTTGATCGTTGTTTAGCTGTCAGTTGTTCGTATTGGGCAGATGTCCGCGATTTTTCTTCCTTGAACTCTTTCTCTAAATCTAGTACCAAATCATTCCATTTGGCATAAGATTTGAACTTGATGAGCTCAAATGCCAAACCCTCCAACCGGATCTTTACAACCTCGAGAATAAAAGTATGTTCCGTCTCGTTTTTGGCACAGAAAACAATATATTGCCGCACGCTATAAATTTATTTAAATCGGCTGGATTGCCGTTAAAGACTGGGACAATATTGTAGATATCGTTTAATGTGAATTTAAGATCCATATTTGAAAACTCAGGCTCTTCCTCAGTATAGAGGGAAGAATCGAAAAATGGTAAAGAAGCAAAGTTCTGAACTACCTTAGCCGCGCGTTGACGAGTACGAATTTTTAAATATGAAGATAAAGCAGAAGAGTTTTTTTCACAAAAAACTTTCAACGGATATTAGTGTTCTGTTAGGAAATAATTGTTTTCATAAGAAATATTCTAACTGTTTACAAATGATTATTTTCCTCCTGGGATTTTTTTTTTGTTATAAAATATGTTTAGTGTGTGTATAAATATATGTATGTATTTTTTTTTGTAAAATTTTAATTGTGCTTTCTAATTGTATTGTTTTTTTTTATGATCTTGATGTTTTCGGAGTCGTCTTTGTTCGCTATGATGTTTGTTGTTGGCGTGGGTGTTCTCGTCTTTATTTGTTTTGTTGCTTGCTGTTCATGTGAGTGTGATTTATTACTGTTGATGTTGATTGCCAGGGGCTCTCTTAGGTCTAAAGCTGGTTTCCCTTTGTTTATAGATCTGCCGGGAGACTTCACGTCTTTGCTGGTTAACCTGGTCTTTTGATGATGCCCAAGTTTGGCCAAATGCTTACGCTCTATAGCTAGCAAGGTCTTATTTTTATGGGTCTTCCAAAAAAAAAACTTCTTTTATTTTGACACTTTGCCGCTGTTTCCGCCTCGGCACAAATATGTGTATATTATTTTTTGTCACTTGCCGCTGTTCAAGCCTCGGCACGCTTATATTTACCGCTTATATATATGGTTTGGGATGTAGGGATCCTACCGCTGCCACCAAATGTTGTGTTTTACGTCCAAGGTTCTTGTGCTTTCGCGAGGAGAAAAAGAACCTTCGGACGGGAGAGCGAAATGAAAGACTTTATTTTATATTTCGCAGAATTACCTGCGACCTTAGTAATATTTTATTTTAGTTATTTTCTGGACACTCTCTGTCTATTTCTGCGTCGGTCGCGGGTATTTATAAGTCCCCAATTTCCAAAGAAGTTTCTTTCAAAAAGTTTCCTATAGTTCCCATAATTTCCAATAAGTGAAAATTATGTATCGATTCTACCCAATCAAATCAATACATGTCATACATAAAAATCTTTATATCATTTACATATCGCTTTCCCTTTGGCGGTACGCGATCACGTACGCCTTACATGTTGCGTAGCTGCAGGCATTGCACTTTGCGAGCAGCGCAGCAACTAGGTAAGGTAAACGATCGCTATTATGCCAAGCGTGCAAGCTGATGTCGATGCACCCAAACAGTCACTCGCCTTGCTTTGTATTGTTTTGTTGCTGCCGGCGTTATAGTAGGAAACGCTTGGCAACCACAAAGCAAGTTTGGTTATTTGTTTGGTAATTTGAGCGTATCTGCTCAAATTAGGTCAGTTTCTGTGGTATGGAAACAATTAAGAATTTTTTATTAACAAAACATTTCTTTCTTACTTTTCATGAACGTCTGTAATTCGAGTCAACCGGAATTGAATTGGGTCTTGGTCGTTCATTGAAATAATAGCAATAATTTGATGTTGACGTTTTTTGAAGTAATATTTAATTTTAATTTATTGATTGGTTTGTAGGAATCGATTGAGGGTCTTGGCTTTGTGTGAGGTCGAGCTATACAAAGTGTACAGTGTTATGTATATGATTGGGTTGTACCAAGAGTACAGGGCAATATTGTGCGGGTCACAACAAATGTTTTAGAAAATTATTGAAATGTTATTGGAGTGTAATTGAAGTATTTTCCCAATGCTTTTTGAATACCATTCGATTTTTTGATATAATTTCATTTCTCTGTAAATCTTCGGTTAATTTTAAATAAATACGTATAAAAACTTTTTCAGTAATAAATAAATCATTTTAAAAAATAACTTTAAAGTGTAACGTTTCGTTAAAAATATTTTATTTTTTAATTGAAATATTTGTCAAGTTTAGCTACTGCAGCTAAAAAATGAAGAAGTTATCGGCAATTTTCTGGAGCATGTTTTGGCTAAAATACAAAACAAATTCATAGTGAAAAATATGGGTTTTTTTTCAAATCCGTCAAACTGATAGTCATGTACTTTTTTCGAGTATGAAACTATTTCTTGCTTTGGGGAAATTATAACAGATTACCAATTTCAGTTATATAGGTGGAAGGCGTATTAGTAGGCTGATTTGATTTATTTTTACACTTACTATTTTTTGCCATAAAATTATTGTGCAAGCTAAATTTTATTGATCTGGGATAATTTTTTGGGGAAATATACCAGATTAACGATTTCGGTTATATGGATGGTCAGCGTGTTAATCCACCGATTTAATTAATTTTTACACCAACTATTTTCTGTGACAAAAAAAAACTGTGCGTTCAAATTTGTATTTTTCTGGGATAATTTTTGGGGAAACATACCATATTACCGATTTCGCTTATATGAGCGGTAGGCATATTTATCAGTCGATTTGATTTATTTTTACATCAACTATTTGTTGCTGTAAAAAAATAAGGAGCATGCATTTCTATTTATCTGGGATAATTTTTTGGGGAATTATACCAGAATACCCAATGCTTGCAATGGTTATATGGGAGATAGGCGTATTAGTCGGCCGATTTGGTTTAGTTTTACACCAACTATTTTTTATTGCTGGGTAATTCCAGCGGTTACTTACACTACAAACGATATTTCCATGTCAGGGTAAAGCTTCATATGATTATTTTCTTTCCTTTTGTTTTTTTTTTATTGCAAAGTTTTCTCTGAGGCTTACAGCATGAAGAAATAATATAGTTTTTACATAGGTTTTGAAATTTAACGGGGGAAAAACGAATATGTATCATGGTTACTGACACTACACAAAATCCACTCAGGAGAGGGATCTTCGAACTAGTTGCTTTTTCTTCCACAGTATCGAATTTTTAGTTATGATTTTTTTGCCAAGATATTGATATGTTAAGCACTGCAGAAAAATATAAAAATCAAAAAATTTGCGTTTCTATAACATATTTATTTTACATTTTGTGGGTTGCTTACACTACAGGTAAATAGTTACTGATACTACAGTCGTATTCTGGATAAAAAACAAAACATAATTAGCCTTTTTGTACTTTCTGAAAACTGTAAATATAAAAAAAAAAGCAGGACCCAGTGGTCGGCGGCCTCGCCACGGACATTTTCTCTTATCAGTAAAGACGCTAACCAGTGCTGCCGAAAGAACTGCAATATTAGAACATGTACTACACTTCTGTGTGCCATACATTCCTAATTTTAATTCTACTTCTATTAATAAACATTCATACAAATGCCTTATTTCAATTTTAAATGCTCGGATTTATTTTTGTGCTTAATTTTTACTCAATATTTTCAATTTATACCAAAATTGGACGTTTAAACTAGGTCTAACTAGATATCTTAGCATCCGTTAAATTTATATTTACTTAAATAATTATATAATGTGTTTAATTTTTGTCTAATCCGAGCTTAAACGTCCTATTTTAGTGAGTTAAACTCGGTTTAATTTAACAAAAGTTTAAACTTGTACTGAAAAACAGGCGCTAATTGTTTATTTTTTTTTTTTTAAGCCCTGTACCATGGTACTATAAGGCTTAGGCCTTTTTCGCAAGGAGAAACTGAAAAGTAATCCAACTGCAACACAATTGCTTAGAAAGTTGCAAACCACTGCAATTCCAAACATTATTGCAATCTATGCTTTCAGATTAGCAAGTCACACACAACTCAACACTGATCTCTCATTGCAGCTGATACTTAAATAAGCAGGGATATTTCTCTACTTCTTGTACAAGCTTTATAATGGGTGGCTAAATTTTAAGGGCCGATGTTGAATGTGAACCACACCTAAGCGTCAATTTTTTTCTGCATTTCATTTGACATTTCTCAATTTCAGACTAACTGAATTTGAACCATGGAAAGATACACAATCGAGCAACGCGTTAAAGTTATTCAGGCTTATTATGAAAATGGGCGTTCAAATCAAAATGCATATCGTGCACTTCGTGATTTTTTTCGGTCAATTTAATCGTCCAAATGTGGTCGTCCAATACCAATATTATCATAATAAAAAGATATGACAATAATTTCCTAAATAATTTGTTTTATTCAAAATCAACATCGGCCCTTAAAATTTAACCACCCTTTATTTGTTAACTGCTCGCTCATAGCTGCTTCCTGTTTACAAAATAAAAAGCATAAAACAAATTTTTTCTGAATTTAATTGATAATTTGCTTTAAAAAGTACCACACAATTGTTTTAAATTATCAAGAAAAACAAGTCGCAGATATAAATTGAAGCAGCTGTGTTGCATAAAACTTATTTCAAACATGCTGCCAACTTGTTCTGAAAAAGTTGCTTCATCTGAAGGTTTCGGTATACTTACATGGGCTAGCAACATTTGTTGATGTTGCGCTGTTTTTTAATTGCTCCGTGTGGAAAAGGCCTTATAAATGTTAAAATTTAGGTTTTTTGTTAGGGGAAACCCCAAATTTCGAGACACATTCGCATTTAAATTTGCCAAAAAAAAAATTAAATGCCAAAATTGTTTTTTGCCAAAGGGTTTTTGTTAGGGGAAAAAAAAAAAATGTAAATGCCAAAATTGTTTAAATGCCAAAAAGATCAAATCATGCTGTTTTAAGTAAATAAAAACTAAATGGTTACACGTACATTAATGAATTTCTTCGCCAAAAAAATTTAAAAATATAGAATTTATGCACCAAAGCTATGATATGAAAAAAATTAACCAATCGGTTTAGTCTCAATCCATGCGGCAACATACATGTGGCATTTGATTTATATAAAGGGTGGTTAAATTTTAAGGGCCGATGTTAATTTTGAATAAAACACAAATTATTTAGGAAATTATTGTCATTTCTTTTTATTATGATAATATTGGTATGCCTCAATTATGTATGGAATAAAATATCGGCCAAATGACCGTCGCGACCTCGGCGGCACACCTTCATCCGATGGTCCAAATTTTCGATGACGCTGAGGCATAACTGAGGTTCTATGCCGTTAATGTGCCGAATTATCTCATTCTTTAGCTCTTGAATTGTTGCTGGCTTATCGACGTACACCTTTTCTTTCAAATAACCCCAAAGAAAGAAGTTCAACGGTGTCAAATCATATGATCTTGGCGGCCAATTGACATCGCCACCATGTGAGATAACACGGCCACTGAATTTGTCGCGCAAAAGAGTCATTGTTTCGTTAGCTGTGTGGCAAGTAGCACCGTCGTGTTGAAACCACATATCGTCCACATCCATTTCTTCCAATTCGCGCCATAAAAAGTTCGTCATCATCTCACGAAAGCGAACACCATTCACAGTAACTGCCTGACGGCTCTTCAGCCACACTATCGCGAACAGCAGCAATATTTTCTGCAGTACGAACTGTACGAACATGACTGGTGTTTTCACATCTCCTACAGACCCGGTTTGCTCAAATTTTTGCACGATTTTTCCGATTGTACGCACATTTGGACGATTAAATTGACCGAAAAAAATCACGAAGTACACGATATGCATTTTGATTTGAACGCCCATTTTCATAATAAGCCTGAATAACTTTAAAGCGTTGCTTGATTGTGTATCTTTCCATGGTTCATTGAGTTAGTCTGAAATTGAGAAATGTCAAATGAAATGCAGAAAAAAACTTGAAAAAAGTTTTCACTGTGAAAACATGTACAAATAATTAATTATAATGATTTCGTAAAAGTGGGCGTATATAAAGTCCGACCACGCCCATTTGTCTATTGCAATTTGTGTCACGACTATCGATGTCAGCACACAATCGATAGCCAAACCGTCGATAGTACCGAGTATAGGTAGTTTTCTATCACTAATATGTATGCAATACAAAACTTTTAACTTCTATAACTCGGTTACTGGCACTACAGAAATAAAATGCTTAAAAACCAAACAAATTTACTTCTGAAAAATTTTCAAAAATACTTTTCAAATTTGTGTTGCAACAAAGAAGGAAATAATGAAAAAAAAAAATGATGGGCATAAATAGTTTGTGTTAAAATAAAGCAAAAATAACTCTTCTTTATATTAACATATAAATTTAATATATGTTTATATAATATATAATATATTAACATAAGATTTTAGCTTACCTTTAGCTTTTTCTATTGCAAAGTATAAAAAAAAATTGCTTGCACAAGAAATCCATCTGACCACAATCAAAACCCAACAGTGTTGCATTTACGCAGAAGTAAAAGGGTTGCCGTTGCAAAAATTATATAATTGCTTATCGTCAAAGACATATACATATATAAAGACCTTGCTTCAGGGAAGGGTAGAGTAAATTCAAAGTTCTTGAATAAACAGACGAGAGCACGTGCGAGTAAACAACGATAACGAGTAGTTAAAGTAACGATTAGAAACCAAGCGGCATAAGCGAACGCGGGCAACGAAAGTGCCACTAGTTGTACAACTACAAAAATATTTTTTCTACGATGATGCAAATAAA
Organism: Coremacera marginata; assembly: GCA_914767935.1. NCBI lineage: Eukaryota > Metazoa > Arthropoda > Insecta > Diptera > Sciomyzidae > Coremacera > Coremacera marginata. Next base: position 112,880,047 of record OU612047.1, on the reverse strand, counting down.
AAACGACAAATTCATTGATAAAGTTTGTTATTGTTTTTGTTTGCATGCATGTGTGTGGGTAGCTGAAATGGAAGAAATATATTTGCATGCATTTTTTATGTTCTGCTTGTTGATTGTCTGATTCTTTTGAAAGTTTGCTTATCAAGTTTGTTACTCAGATTATGCTTTCTAGCTGCCAAGCAACAAGAAAATATACAAGCAGCGCTTGATCAGGTGAATAGCATAAATTGGCAAGCATTTTTTCTATTTTTTCTATTTTGTTGTCAAGGTCAAAAATGACAATATTTCACATGTTCGCTAATTTGCTTGTGTGCATGCATGCATGGTAAAAAAAATATTAAAAAATATGTTAATATTGTGTTATTTTCTGTTTATTTTGAATCAGAACTATCACTCAGACTTCACTTTAAGATAATTAAATTAAAGGTAATTAAAAAAAAAAAAAATAATAATTAAACAAAGTATCACTGCATTCAATTAATTGTATACCCCTGACTATAACTGTGTAAATAAATGTAAAACCAGCTGTAGCATTCTTGTTTTCAGTTCTTTTTCAAATGGTCTTTTTCAAAAAATGTTGCATGTGTTCATGAAAGTATTCCTCAGGACTTGCATTTTTTGTGAACTAACTTTTTTTGTTTAGAATATATAACCAGTTTTATGTGGTCTTTAACGTTACATTTTTTGGCAGTGAGTTTCGAGGTAGGAATTCATTTAGCAAAAAGTAGGAAAAAATTAGCAAAATTGGGAATGAAAAAACCTAAATAAAAGAACTATATCGAAAAAGAAGAATCAAGTAAACGACTAAAATCAAAATAATAAAAAAATATGTTGTCTTGCTCTTGTGTGATCTTTAACGTTACACGAAACTGACCACACCGAAGACTACAACTCAACAAGAACACCAAAAAGCAGTCAAGATTACCAAGGAAGGGTTAATGTCGTTATTATTTAGAAAGAGCGTACACGTGTAAGTAATATGACCATCACTCGGAGGAAAGCAAAATTTTGTGATAGTGTGGAGGAGGGTAGTGACCGAACTTTAAATTAACAATATGTCTGGGACGCAGAGAGGGAGGGAGAGTCATTAAAACTTGATGCAAAATGTTTTTTAACCCACATTAAAGCTTTACTGATCTTTATTTTATGATAGTTTTGTTATATACATTTTAGTACTAATATTTTTTTTGTACATTGATTTAAAAATAACACAGGCAACATAATCATATCCTTCTTTGAATATAACGAAAGCAACTTTCTTTCTGTCTTAAATATGAATTAGATGTGCTGAAGCAATGTTGCGGACATTTTTTGCCGATGCGAATACACTCGAAGTGTCCAAAGAAATTCTACTTTCTTTTAATTCTGTTTCGGTAACCCCTTTAACTGAAATTTTCGATTGAGTGTGAGGAAAATTTCTAACGGAAGCAGCTGTACAATTATCGATTGATTCGCGAGCTCTTATATTACATTTAACCCTAAGCTACTCTATAAAAATTTTGACAAAATGGGAATGATTTTTTATATGAGAGTTAAAAAACCTTTATTGTTTTATTAATATCTTGAACGTTACATATACATAAAAGTTCCTTAAGCACCCCAATTTTTCTTGCTGACAGACTAGATCTTACCGATTGTTGCAATACAAATGACTAGCATACATCGATTCTTAATATCTTAAAAATATCCTAGCTCTTATAAGCCCAAACAGTTTTTTAAATTAAAAAGTATTTTTGGTGAAGATTCTGAAGTATTCTTTCAAATACGCATAACTACCAAGCTAATATGTAATCTACAACTTGCATCGGCCTTTATTCGTATTAAGAGCTTGGAAACAGGCTCTGACACGTATTTTAGTTACTGTCCCTCGCGATGTAAACAAAACGGGACTAGCAAATATTCCCCATGAAAGCTGACTTCACTTTTGTTCGGTTCAAAAAATGACCAACTGTGAAGAATAACTCTTTTGTGAAGTCATTAATCTAGTTCTGGCACAGACTAGTATTTAGCAGACATTGCTTCCGCCTCTCATTTTCAAATTTGCAGAAGCTCGGTAAGATGAAGATTGGAACCTCGGAGCAGAGAACTGTAAAGCAGCGATTCTGTGCTGCGGAGAGAGAGAGCTGCCGATATTTGTGCAGCTCAGCACAATGTTTACATTCTTCTGGCTGGATTTGCTTCAATGGATTTATTTCGATTTGCCAATTAGATATTTGCAAGTTTGAAAGGATCTGAATGAACATGCAGGTATTTGTATGAAATTGTTAAATGTTTTTTTCAATATTACTAATTATATACATTTTTTTTAGGTTAAATAGAAAATGTTCCGTTTAATGCAATTATTTTTATTTTCAAATAAATTGGAATATATGTGAAAAATTTATATCCAAAATATTTTAAGCATTTTTTAAAAAGTAATTAGATATTTGCAAGTTTCAAAGGTTTTGAATGAACTTGCGGTATTTGTATAAAAATATTACTTGGTTTTTCTTTTAATATGTATATAAGTTTATTTTAGGTAAAATAAAAAATATTTCTTTAATTCAATTTATTATATTTTAAAAAGTTTTTGAATAAATATGGAAAATTTATTCTTAAACATTTTTTAAAAAGTATCTTTTACAAAATATGTGTTATGAAAATTTATACGGTTTTGCAGATATATAAAATATTTTTCTAAATTAAATAAATGTTCATATTTTATATAAAATATTTTCAACATATTTTAATGAAAAAAATTTTCATACAGGAGAAAACAAAATAAAATCAAGGAGAAAAATATTTATATAAAATTCTATTTAGGTAAAATACAAAATGTTTCATTTAATTCAATATATTATATATTCAAATATATTGGAATAAATGTGGGTAATATATTCAAAATATTTAATAATTTTTCAAAACGTATCTTTACAAAATATGTGATATATATGTATGGAAACTTGTTTCGCTTTGCATATATTTTATATAAAATATTTTTAGATTGTTTAAATGAAATAAATGTTCATAAATGAGGAATAAAATTTGAACTTCCAAGGTAGCTTAAAACAACTTACAAGGAAAGGTCCCCAGGTGTCACTCGCCGATTTGAATGATTTTCGGATATGTGATAGAGGACAAAAATCTAAGGTTGACGTATTTTTTTATACGTGCTCAATCGATGGTTTAGGGTTTCAATATGGTGTTTTAAAATCAGCGGAAATCTTGTTTTTTCGCCATAATTTAACTATTTTCCATAGAGAGAATATGTGTAATATTTGGTTTCAAACGAAAAGTATTGAGATGGCGCACATGGTGACATCTAATTTTTAAAAAGAAGTTTTATTGTTATTTTGTTGTTGAAATTTTTACCAGTATTTAGTCGATATCATGACGAGCCCGTACTCGAAATTGTTTCATTTTCACTTATGTTTAATTTCAGCTAATTCTAAAAGTTACCTTTTTTGTGTTTTTTTCAACATTTACCTTTTTATATTAAAATTTTCTTATTAGAGTTAGTTATTAGTACTAGTTTTCTTAAAAATAAAATATTTTATTATAGCTAACGACTACGGTATAGGTATAAAACATTTTGTTTTTTCTCGACCTTTCTCGAGAAAATTTTGTTTTTTCTCGAGATATTTGATCCGAAATGTTGATATTACATTTTAAATTCCCTTTTACATGGCATAATATTTATTAGCAAAAATTGTTTCAGTCTTACACAAAAATGAATTAGTCGTTTCTGTCATTAAAAAACAAACCCCCTTTGATTTTTTGATGAAATTAATTTTTTTAAAAATGTTCCTTTTATAATTTTTTTTTTTTAAATAGTCTAGCTTAAAAAATAATTTATTTTACGAAAAACCCCAATATTTCTTTCCAATCAAAAGTTATTAATAAAAATATATTTTCATACAATCTGGACATGTATCAGAGAACTTCACCGAGTCTATGAGTCGAACGAATGACTTTAAGTCATCCATCAAAAACCGAATGTGAGTACGTGCAGTTGCGTACAAAAACCACCACTTCCACGCGAAGCATCCTCATACAATGATGAGCGACAAGTGCCGCCGCTTTCACTCATCGCTCATAAGAATGCCGCTCAATGATTCCAATGATTCTAGAGTCATTCTTTATGATTCTAGAGTCATTAAGGGAAATCGCATGCAGTGTTACCGCTGACATATTTTATTATACATACAATATATAAATGTATTATTATATACATATAATACTCGCGGACTCGGCAAATGTATGAAAATAAATCTTAAAATATTTAAATGCATATATGCACTTAATAAAAAAAAATTTAAATATTATTGATAGAAATTAGTGAAAAATTGTGAAAATATTATTGGAAAAAAAAATTTTAAAAATTTTTGGAAAAATTTTATAAAAATTATTAAAATATTAAACATAATTGTTTTAAAATAAATGAAAAACTATAAAAATCATTTTAAATATTATTAAAAAAATTATAATTAAACAATTCCTTCAAAAGTTCTTAAAATATAAATACATACATAAAATATTATTGATTTATATATTAACATATTTTCAACAAAAAGAACTTGGTTTAAAAGGCAGGTTTAATTAGCATTTATATGATATTAATAATTAACATTCTATTAAAATAAATGGAAGTAGTATACACTATTACAGCTTTTAAATGCAGCAATCCTGTTTATTTTTGATTGCCGCTTTCCTTATGGCATCCCTAAACATTAAGGTTCTCAGCAATTCATCATTGCAAGTGTGAAAGTGAGTTAAAAAATTGATTAAAAACAAGATGGCTATTTATCTTAATCAACACGTAAAACACAAAACAAAAGTAAAACAAGGAAAACGCACGCCAATACTGAAGTGCACGCAAATCATTCGATGACTCTAGAGCAGTGTCGGGCAAAACAATACATAAACATGCAAGCTTGTGTGTGTGTCCAAGAGAAAGCGACAGCGCCGTTGCGAAGCGAGCAGAAGCGAGTTCTTGCCTTCTTGAATGCTTAACGTCAACTGACATGATTTGAATAGCAAAATTAAGCTCACAGCTTCTCATAAGCACGAACCAAAGTCATAACTCGGCTACTGTTCGTACGCCACACGAAATTTTTATTGTGTACATGTGAAAACATTGACGTCGGCAGCAAATCTAGCTCAATCACATGTGAATAGGTTTTTCAATTTTGCCCGACACTGCTCTAGAGTCATTGAGATTGCTTAGAATCATATGCTTAGAATTCAGCAGTCTTTCTAATGAGCGATGAGTGAAAGCAGCGGCACTCGTCGCTCATCGCTGTGATGAGAATGCTTTGCGTGGAAGTGGTTGTTGTTGTGCGCAACCGCACGCACTCGCACTCGGCTTTTGACGAGTGATTTAGAATCGTAAAAACACGATTCGCTGCAGGTCTCTGATATGTATTCACAAAACTCATTTTCTGTTAATTAAGAAATTTAATATATGTACTTCCCTTGCTCATTTTTATTAGAATCGCCTTGCTTATTTTCAAAATTTTAGGAGAAAGAAATATTTTTGCACTGTTTTTACTTTTATAATACTTTTTTAACCAACTGAAATACAGAAAAGAAGGCTGGTTACAGTATCTTTGATGTAAAGTGTATATAAAAGGTTTATTGTGGGAGCAAAATATTAAAAGCACATCGTCATTGCACAAATATTTTTTTTTTTACTTAAATATAATACATAATAAAATTTCCCAAGCAATTGACAAAAGATTTATGTGTTCCAAGGAGGTTATCCTTTGGATTTTTTTATAAAAAATTTCTATATTCTTGCTAATTTTTAGAATCGTCTTGTCCATTTTTAAAATTTTAAAAGAAACAAAATTTTTGAATAATTTTTATTTTTTTAATAATCATGTTATGGACAATCCAAAAGATAACTTCTTTAGAACACATACATTTTTTGAAAAAATTTGCTATGTATTGAATTTGAGTAACAAATACAAAAAAAAATCTTTGTGCAATGTCGATGTGCTTTTAACCCTAGAATTCTAACCTTACGTTCACTATACGTTATATTACTAGTTAGGAGTGAGTAAATTTTACGTAGGTTAGTATTAAGGGTTTTTATTTGGCTCCAACAATAAACCTTTTCTTTACACTTTACAGTAAAGATACTGTAACCAACCTTCTTTTCTGTATTTCAGTTGCTTAAAAAAGTAGTATAAAAGTAAAAACAATGCTAAAATATTTCTTTCTCCTAAAATTTTGAAAATAAGCGAGGCGATTCTAATAAAAATGAGCAAGGGAAGTAAAGATATTGAATTTCTTAATTAACAGAAAATGAGTTTTGTGAATACAGATCCACATGGTATGAAAATATATTTTTAGTAATAACTTTTGATTGGAAAGAAATATTGGGGTTTAGCTTAAATCAATTATTTTTTAAACTAAACTATTTTAAAAAAAACATAAAGACAACATTTTTAAAAAAATTAATTTAATCAAACAAATCAAAGGGAGTACCCTTGTTTTTTAACGACAGAAAGAGCTAATTAATTTTTGTATAAGACTGAAACAATTTTTGCTAAAACATATTATGCCATGTCAGAGGGAATTTAAAATGAAATTTTTGATTTAAATTTCTTTTACAACAAAAACAACTTTTATGTAACTTTTAGAGAAACATTCATTATTTTGGATCATTTTTGAAAAAAAGATTAAAAATATTAATGCACAGCAAATGGTATTCTTGTAATAGTTTTTATGAAGTAATTTTATTGGACTTTTTTACAAGAAAGAATTGAGTGAAAAATATTTAAAACCAGCGGAGATGTTTGCATCGAAATTCATATCTTTAAATTTCGGATGACTTTTTCTCCTTCTTCGGGCAAACAAGTAAGAAGCACACAGTTTGTATGGAAGCACTGTAAAATATCAACAATTCGGATCAAATATCTACACATACGGAAAGTTCGAGAAAAAAACAAAATTTTTGATTCCCATAATGTGGGCGTTATCTATAACAAAATATTTTATTTTAAGAAAATTATTTTTAAGAAAATAAGTGCATTTTACAATAAAGAAAATTTTGCTATAAAAAGGTAAAAGTTAAAAAAACAAAAAAAGGTCACTTTTAAAATTGGCTGAAATTAAACATAAGTGAAAATGAAACAATTTCGAGTACGGGCTCTTCATGATATCGACTAAATACTGTTTACAATTTCAACAACAAAATAACAATAAAACTTCTTTCTAAAAATTAGATGTCACCATGTGCGCCATTTCAATACATTTCGTTTGAAACCAAATATTACACATATTCTCTCTATGGAAAATAGTTAAACTATGGCGAAAAAACGAGATTTCCGCTGATTTTAAAACACCATTTTGAAACGCTAAACCATGAATTGAGCACGTATAAAAAAATACGTCAACCTTATATTTTTGTCCTCTATCACATATCCGAAAATGATTCAATTCTTCGATTGACACCTGGGGACCTTTCCTTGTTAGTAAACAATTTAAAGTAACGGTAAAATTTTTTTTGTTATTTTGAATGTCAAATTGTTCTAACTAAATGCTTCATTGTAAAAATTAATTCTTACTTACTTACTTATCGTAACAACCCGTGTCCGGGTTTCGGCCGACCTCATCAGCTCTCGCCAGGCGCCTCTGCTTTGCGCGCGCCTTCTCCAATCGGATACACAAAATGCGGTTAGGGCTTCCTCAGCCTGGTCCATCCATCGGAGGCATGGTATTCCTGGTCATCGTTGACCAGCGACTCTCGCTTAGAGCACCTTTTTCGCTGGAGCTTCGTCGTCCATACGATGAACATGACCCAGCCAGCGTAGTCGCTGCACAGTTATACGCCGAACTACGTCAATTTCTTCGTAGAGCTCATACAGCTCGTGGTTCATTCGGATGCGATAGTCATCGCCGACTCGAACAGGACCGAAGATTTTGCGAAGAACTTTTCTCTCGAACACCCCCAGAGCGGCTGCGTCAGTTTGCGAAACTACCCATGCCTTAGCGCCATAAAGCAGCACGTAGAACAAGTAGAACGAGCGTCTTGTTGTGTTAGTTTTGTCGATCGAGAGAGAGAGCTCTGGAACCTCGTTGCTTACTGATCCCGCAGTAGCACCTATTAGCACTTATTGTTCTTCGCTTTATCTCCAGTCTGATCTCGTTGTTGGTATTAATGGCGGTGCCAAGGTATACGAACTCCTTGACTACTTTAAAGTTATAGCTGCGGGATGAAACGTGGGAGTTTAAACGCCGCGCTCCCTTGTTTGTAGACAGCATATACTTTGTTTTACCCTCATTTATAGTCAAATCCACATTGGCTGATTCCTTTTCGATAGCGGCGAAAGCAGCGATAACATCTCTCTTGGTTCTGCTGACAATATCAATATCATCAGCGTACGTAAGGAGCTGGACACCTTTGTAGAAAATGGTGCCATTACGATGCACACCGTCCTTTCGTACGATCCCCTCCATGATGATGTTGAAGAGATCGCAAGACAGTGGATCGCCTTGCCTGAAACGTCTTTCGGTATTGAAGGCTCGGAGAGGTCATTTCCTACCTTGACGGAGCCGCGTGTGTTGCTCAACGTCATTCTACAAAGTCTAATCAACTTTGCAGGTATACCAAACTCAGACATTGTTGCGTATAGGCAATCCCTTCTCGGGCTGTCGAACGCAGCTTTAAAATCGACAAAGAGATGTGTGTGTCAATTTGAATTTCGTGAGATTTTCCAGGATTTGTCGTAGCGTGAAAATCTGGTCTGTGGTGGACTTTCCAGGTCGAAAGCCACACTGATAAGGTCCAATCAGTGTTTGTGTAATCGGCTTTAATCTTTCACACAGTACGCTTGAGAACCTTATATGCGATGGAAATAAGACTGATACCTCTATAACTAACGCAGATTGTTGGGTCTCCTTTCTTAAGTATACAGCACAGTACGCTGAGGTTCCAATCCTCGGGTATGCTTTCTGCTAGCCATATTTTGCTGATGAGCTGATGCATGCGCCTTATCAATTCATCGCCACCGGTTTTAAACTATTCAGCTGACAGGCCGTCAGCACCCGCTGCTTTATTATTTTTGAGTCGTTGGATAGCAACTCGAACCTCTTCATGGCTAGGTGGTGGTACTTCTACTCCTTCATCGTTGATTGGTGGCACTGAACTGCGCTCTCCATGGGCGGCATTGGTGGAAACGTCGCCAGTAAGTAAATTGGAGAAGTGCTGTCTCCACAATCTTAGCACACACTGTGTATCCGTATTCAGATCTCCATTTTCATCTTTACAAGCGTATGCTCCGGGCTTGAAACCTTGGGTGAAATACTTAACCTGTTGATAGAATTTTAGTGCATCCTTCTTGCCCTGGTATACCTCTAGTTCCTCACGCTCACGGTTTTCCTGCTCTCTTTTCTTGCGTCTGAAAAGGCGCCTCTCTTCCTTCCTCTTTTCGCGGTAGTTTTCTCGCACAGCTCGCGTTGCAGCTGACTGCAGCGTTTTTTTTATATGCGGCGTTTTTTACTGCTGTCGCGATGTGACACTCCTGATCGTACCATTGGTTCCGAGGTTGTGGGCGCCGGAAACCAATGACTCTTCAGCGGCAGAGCGCATGGAGTGGGATATATGCGCCCAAAGTTCGCCGGCGTCGTCGGGTCCAGAGGTTAGTTGGTTGAGCTTAACCGAGAGTTGAGCGTAGTAGGCTTCGGCAGTCCGTTGTAATTGCAGCTTACCGACATCTAGCTTTCGTAGCATTCCTGTGCGTATGTTCTTCGCATTGCATAGTCGCATGCGCGTCTTGGCTGCAACAAAATAATGGTCGGAGTCAATGTTGACCCCCCGAAATGTACGCACATCTAGAACACTAGAGGCATGCTGTTGAGTTCGACTTGGGCTTCACAAATTTTCCTAGTCGCCTTTTTAAAACATTAAAAAACACTTCGAATTAATTTTCAATTTACATAAGTATTTATTAACGTTTCCGTTTATTCGGCACGACGCTTTAAAAACAATTTGTTTTCTTCCTCGTTGAAATCGAACTCAATTTACTTTTCCTTCGTTGCCCGTTTTAAGTTGCTAATTGTGGTCCAAAATTAAGACACTGCCGTTAGATAACAACAACAATATAAAAGAGCTACGTGCTAGCATATACGTATGTACGTATGTAAACAAACAGGGGACAACGAAGGAACAGCAAAACCCAATGATCATAACAGGAGTGTAATGACTACATAAGCAAGTTAGAATTTGGTATATAAATGGTTCAATGTCAATGTAAAGTACTTGAGCAAATAATAGATACAAATTTGAAATTAAGTGAAATTTGAATGGAAATTAAATTTAAATGAAAATTAAATTAAAATGAAATTTAAATGAAAATAAAACGATAATGAAAATGAAGTAAATTGAAATTAAGTTGAAATATAAAAAAATTAGAAATTTAAATACATCATTGTCGGCGGTAACATCCCCTCCCTCGTAAGCGAATTAGGGTTCTATGAGCTTGCTGTCATCCTTCTTATTGCCGACGTCTAATACTGCTATTTTAGCTACTGGCCTTTCATACGTGCTGCTACTCGTTTTTACTTTGACACTGCGCACTTGACCATCTTTTGCGGGAAACACTTCGACCACAATACCTTTGGGCCAGCTGTTGCGGGGAAGAGTGTCATCCACTATGACGACTATATCTCCAACTGATGGTGGCTGAACCTTTTCGAACCACTTGCAGCGTCGCAATAAAGTTGGGCCATATTCACGAACCCACCTGCGCCAAAAGCGGTTAGCGAATTCTTGCGTTTGATGCCATCTATGCCGTAGGTCGAAATCATAGTCCACCAAAGGTTTGTTCCCTGCAGCAGAGCCGAGTAATAGGTGATTAGGGGTTAAAGCGTCGTCATCAGCAGCGTCTAGGGCCACAAACGTCAAAGGTCGAGAGTTGATAATGAACTCGACTTCCCAAAGGGAGCACCTAAGGGTCTCGTCGTTGAATTTAAAAGAGGGACACATTGCATAGAGAACAGTTTTTACTGATCGAACTAATCGTTCCCATGCACCGCCCATGTGAGGGGCCGCTGGAGGGTTAAATCGCCATCTTATTTCGTCATGCTTTGAGGAAACTTTACGTAGGTCGAGCATCTGTTTTTCTTCTTTTAGAAGTCTTTCCGCAGATTTAAAATTTGTGCCATTGTCGGTGTAGATTTCTTTTGGGGAGCCACGACGACTTATAAAATTTTGTATGCACATAATGCATGAGCTGGTGTCGAGACTGTGAGCTACTTCAATATGAACAGCACGAGCGGTCAGGCATGTAAATATAACACCCCACCTCTTTTCCTTGCGTCTGCCAACTGTTGCGTATAAGGGGCCAAAAAAGTCGATGCCAACGTAGGTGAATGGGCGTTCGAAAGACGATAGTCTGGCGTGCGGTAACGATGCCATTTGCGGTGGTCGGGGTACTGCTGATTCATTTTTACAGCGCTGACATTTTCCTCGCATATTTTTGTATAGGACTCGCAATTTGGGAATGTAGAAAATAGATTTAATTTTGCTCAGTGTTGCTTCGTGCATACAATGATGGTAATTTTCGTGGTAGTATCGGACCACTAAAAATGTGATGTAGTGATCACGGGGCAAAATTATTGCATTATTGCATGTAAGCATGTCAGCTCTACCAAAAGCACGTAAAACACCATTCTCGTCCAAGCAAATATTAAGTTGTTTTAATTTGCTAATTTTGTCAATTTGCTTGTCATTTCTGAGGCACCATATTTCTTCAGAAAACTCGCTCATTTGCGCATATTTGAATAAAATGTTTTTAGCTTTCTGCACGGAATCAAAGTGTGTTCCTTCTGGCATTTTACATATTTGGGCCGCAGACTTTAATTTTTCTATATACAATAGAAACTGTGACAGCGCTCTATAAAGTCGTCTCCAGCATGAAAAATACTCAATATTTATGGTGAGGCATTTCGTTTTATTTATGAGTAAAAGATGATTGCGTACCTCTTCATTGTTTGCTGCACCCAAGTCAGGAGATTTTGCTACTCATTTGCGTCTCTTCTTAGGAACTCAGGACCGTTGAACCACATTTCGTCATCAGTTGTAGAGACCTTTGTTGCAAAATCTGCTGGATTTGATTTCGATGGGACCCAATTCCACTGAGTCACATTAGTCGATTCTAAGATTTCGCCAACCCGGTACATTACAAACGCCTTGAAGTTTTTAGGGTCCATTGAGAGCCATTTTAGAACCGTTTTGGAGTCGGACCAATAAAAACGCTCTGCGACTTGAAGACGTGTTGCATTTTGAATCTTCAACGCCAAACGGGTACCAATCAGCGCAGCTTGGAGTTCGAGCCTAGGTATAGATATGGGCTTTAGAGGAGTTACCTTCGACTTGGCGGCTACAATAGCAATTTCTACGTCATCATCGTACTGTATGCGGAAATAGCAAACTGCAGCATACGCATTTTCTCCGGCATCGACGAAAGTATGCAGCTGAACTTTTGAAGTTATTCTCAAAAGTTTGGAGTAACGAAAATTTAAATGAAATATTCTCTAACATATGCACTACTATTAATTGCCCAAACATAAAAATTAAAAGCATTTTTCGCATAAAAAGTAAATATTACAACAAAACTACAACAGATGCTGGCATAATCGTCAAACTTCAAAGCACAACCGATAAAGCAGCTGTTCTTAAGGCAGCGGCTAGCTTTCGAAAACTAAACAAGAGTACTCTCCTACTGATCCACGCTGGCTTCGATTCTAATGTTCCTATCTACATCAACGAATGTTTGACCAAAACAAAAAAGCAAATTCTCAATGCTGCGGTTCGTCTCAAGAGAAATAATCAGTTATGGGCCGTATATACAATGCGTGGTTGTGTGTTCGTCAAGCGTCAACAGGGAGACATTCCAATCGAGGTGACAAGTATTAATATAGTAAATAAGTTAAACGATAATACTACAAACAAACAACAATTTTTTCATGATCAAGAGAATATCCATTAGAATAATCTTAATTATAGTTTGTAATGACCTAATAGTTTTATCTTATTTAGTGTTAAATTTAAATTACGTACAGGGACGCCATGTCAATAATTTTTGTAAAATGTTTATTGAAACCTTTGATTGCGTTGCTAGGTCATTTGTATGCATTTTTATTGATGGTTCAGAATTTGAATAACCGTAGGAGTTCCAGTGACAGTATCCAATCTATGTTGAAGATTTTCGGTAAACAAAAGCAGGGGTTAAATATATGTCATATCAATGCGCAAAGCCTATTCTGCAAGATAGATGAGTTTAGACAAATATTTGAAGGTTCAGATGTGGATATCGTGTGCATTTCCGAAACATGGTTTAGTACCAGCCTGCTAGACTCATTCATTGCTTTGCGGGGATATCGTGCTTATCGCTCTGATCGCCAAAGTCACGGAGGTGGGGTTGCCATATTTGTCAAAAATTGCATTCATTGCAAGGTTATCATAAAAAATGATGAAAATTCAACAATGGAATATTTATTTTTGGAAATAGCAATTAATAATCAAAAATCTCTGCTAGGTGTAGCTTATAGACCTAATAGACGAATTGACGTGACTCCACTCGTTGATTTTATCGAAGAGGTTTCTATAAGGTATGCAAAAGTAATAATCGTGGGAGACTTGAATAGTGATCTGCTCACTGATAACACCGTAAAAAGCAAGTTTCATAGCCTTGGACTTTTTGCAGTAAATGATTCGACTGCAACGCACTTTACGTCCACCTCCAGTACGTTACTAGATGTTTTTTTTGTAAGTGACAAAAGCCATATTTTGTTTTATAATCAACTCTCCGTTCCTCAATTTTCTAACCATGACTTAATTTTCTTAACTTTTGATCTTTTTCAACATTCATCTGACAAAATAATGAAATACCGGGACTTTAAAAGTATACAATTTCAAATTCTTGACTCAGAATTTGACAGAATAGATTGGCAAAGAGTACTTTCTATGACAGCCGTAGATGAACAAGTTGATTTTTTAAACGATAATCTGTTAAATCTTTTCGAAAGGCATGTTCCTTTAAAAACGAGAATAATAAAAAAATCAAGTCAGCCATGGTTTAACCACGAGGTTGGTTCCCTCATCCAAAAACGTAATCAAGCCTACTCTAAGTGGAAAAGATACAGGACGTCAGCACTTTTTGAGGTCTTTTCAAATTTGCGCAAACAAGCTGTCATTGCTATAAGACGGGCAAAATCCCAGTTCTTCTCTGAAAAATTTTCAAATGCAGCTAATAGTAAGGCTACTTGGCGAACTATTAGAGAAATAGGCTTAAATAAAGCTTGTACTGACAAAGTAAACACTGATCTCAATATGCTTAATAATAACTTTGTAGGAAACCAAAACTGTGATAATATTGAGCTAACAAGGCAACCCATCTGTGATATACTCGAGTCTGACATGAACTCCTTCTGTGATAGCCTTCCTCGAAGTGCAATATCTACAACATCTAGTTTTAGTTTTACGTGTGTTAATGTTAGTGAGGTGCTCTCTAGTCTGATTTATGTGAAATCCAATTCGACAGGTGTTGACGGTATAACTCCTAAGTTTCTTAAATTATTTCTACCTAAACTTGTACCTGTTATTACACATATTTTTAACACAATTTTTACTAAATCTGTGTTTCCCAAAAAATGGAAACTAGCAAAAATAATTCCAATTCCGAAATCAGGAGATGAGTATCGTCCTATAGCTATCTTACCCTTTCTTTCAAAAGCATTCGAAAACCTAGTTTACAAGCAAATGAGTTCATACTTTACCAACAATCGACTACTAACGGACAGGCAGTCTGGATTTAGACCGAAACGTAGCTGTACAACCGCAATCACAGATGTGTCCGAAACTATTCGCCAAAATATTGAAGCAAACAAATCTACGTTCATGGTTCTATTGGATTGCTCAAAAGCTTTTAATTCTATAAATCACGTAATATTCTGCTATAAGCTCAAAAATTGGTCTTATCTGTTCGATCGTTTTCAGTGTGTTTGCAAAGGTGTTCCACAGGGGTCAGTTCTAGGGCCTTTTTTATTTTCCATATACGTGAATGATTTTCCGTCAATCCTGAATCAATGTTCTACACATATGTACGCTGATGATATACAGCTTTATGTTTCATGTGACAAAACTGACCTCTGTAGTGGTGTGAATATCTTGAATCTAGAACTCCAACGAATTGGGAATTGGGCCACTGTAAATGAACTTGAAATTAATCCTAGAAAATCTAAGTGTTTGTTGGTCTATAAAAAAGCTATAAATTGTAATACTCTTCCTGCTATCGTAATTAATGGCTCGATTATTGAATATGTCTTTAAGGTTAAGAACTTAGGTTTTATTTTTAATAATACCCTGTCATGGAATGAGCACGTCACCAGTTCCTCAGGTAAGGTAAATGGTATGTTACGGAGTTTATGGCCTACCATATACTTTACGCCTTTAAGAATCAGACTACTTATAGCAAAAACATATTTAATACCTATTCTCCTGTATGGTTGTGAAGTATTTGCAAACGCTGACTCTGCCCATAAGCATAAATTAAAAGTAACTTATAACAATATCGCTCGATTTGAATATCGCTCGATATCATGTCTCGGAATTTGCACACCAAATAAATAACACGACTTTCGAAAATTTAGTCAAAATAAAAGTCCTTCAGTTTGTTCACAGAATAATTTTCACCGCTGAACCCATCTATCTTTTCGAGAGACTTCGCTTTACGCAATCGCGCCGTAACAACAATATTATTCTAGCTAGACACTCTTGCCTCGTCTCCGATAGGCAATTTTTCATATATGGACTACGTCTCTGGAATTCCTTAGATTATAACACGCAACAAATTAGCAACGCAGTCAAATTTAAAAAGAAACTGTTGTCGTCATTGTAATTCCCTAATTAAATTTTATATTTTCTCTGTTAGTGATAAGTCCTCTTAAAGCATTTACTGTATGTTCTTCGGTTTTCTGATATAACTAGTAAATAATGTTTATTTTTAAAATTGCTCATATTAAATGTAAGTAATTGATAATGTTTGTAACTAAATTCACTGCCATATTCCCTTAATTTAGTGACTAGTGCTAGTTAGAGATATTATATCTTGTAACACTAAGAATTGCAAATAATTATAATAATAAAAATAATAATAAAAATAACACCGTGGGATACAAATTGAGGTAATTTTTGCGAGCTTTGAGAGCCACAAACGCCATTTTGGGAGGATATCTTCGTTTAATTCTTCGTCCCACTTTATACCGGATCGCCATACATCTTGCAGCAATATTTTAAGATCGATAGTGCAGTGAGAGACGAAACCAAGTGGGTCGAAAATTGACATCAAAACTTGTAGGACTTCTCTTTTCGTTGGGACCACATTCGCTTGAAAAACGTCTCTTCGGAGTCTCGAAAATCTAGAATTATACTGGAAAACGTCGTTACTTGATTTCCAATACATACCAAGGACCTTTTCAACAGCTCCAAATGAGTTTTCTGTGACTTGACTATTGCCACACAGTGATCGCCTTACGAAGTCGGAATTAGAGGCCCAGTTCCTCATGTGAAAACCACCGTCAGCATGAATGTTTTTTACTTGCGTTGCTAGTTCCAATGCCTCTTCTTCGGTGTCCACGCTGTCAATGAAGTCATCCATATAGTGGTAGTTTTGAATGGCTTTAACGGCACGAGGATATTTTTGAACAAAATCTTCAGCATTTTTGTTTCTGACAAAATGAGCGATACAGGGTGCGCAAGTTATTCCGAATGAGAGAGCCTTCATCACATATACACTTGGCGATTGATTTAAATCAGCATTTTCGAACCACAGAAATCGTTGAGCGTGCATATCTTCGTCTTTGACATTGATACGATGAAACATTTCGGCTATGTCACCACACACTGCTATTTGCCCAACTCGGAATTCAATTAAGGTGTCAAAAAGTGATGTTAGCAAATCAGGGCCACTCATCAGAAAATCATTTAATGACTTGTTATTAGATTTCGCTGCTGCGTCCCATACTAGACGAATTTTACCCGGTTTGTTTGGATTCAGTGCCACGAAAATAGGAAGATACCATGTACGATCGGGGTAGGAATACATTTCAGATTCCAATACCTTTCTAGCGTATCCTTTAAAGACTAATTTATCGATTTCCCCCTGCATAGTTTGCTGCAGTTGGGGATCCTTTTTAAACTTCTTCTGGAGACACTGTAAACGATGGCACGCGACGTCGTAGCTTTCGGGCAATCGTAGATTCTTATTTTTCCAAAGTAGGCTCACTTCAAATTGTTGATTTTTCTTAACAGAACAGCTTTCAAGAATCCGCATAGCTTCTGCATTCTCTGATGATAATATCGCTTTCTCTTTAGGCACTTCCAGGGCAAAATATTCCTTCACTTCCTCATGTAACATTTTATAACGATTTTCGCACTCACAAGTATGTATGTTTAACGAAGCAGACGCTCCCAAATATGTGCCACTACCTTGCAAGGTCCACCCTAAACGGGTTTTTGTCGCAATCGGCTGATTGCGTCCGCCTTCTTTTATTTTCAAAGGAACTGCGACCCTCCAGTTGTTGAGTCCAATTAAAATCGTCGGTTTGGCGTTAGAATACGATTGTATAGGCAAACCTTTTAAATATGACATGTCCTTGATTATATTATCAAAATCGAGCGACTGTGTGGGCAAACCCAGATTATTTACTGTGCGCACATCGTAGAGTGTATAGCGGGATTCACTTTGTACACTGGAAACTTCTAAGTTGATTTTCACAGATTCTTCTTCCGACCGTGTAGTATCGCCGGTCCAACGTAGCTCGAGAGGCTCCCTTTTCCCTTCATACCCAATTTGTTGAATAAATTTTGCTCTATTAGGGTTACCGATGAGCCTTCGTCTAAGAACGCAAAAGTTTCCACCGAGCCACTATCACAGTAAATTCGAATTGGTAAAATTCTAAAGCATGGTCTATCTCTGTTACCGTCACTATGCGCATTTACGCTGCCACTGCGTTCAGGAGCCACTACATTTGCACTTGGGTGTATAGGTGAGGTTATATTTTTGTGCAGCAAGGGATGATGCTTAGATGCACAGCCACTAATTCCACACTGCTTGTTAGAGAAGCACTTTCGCCTATGGAAATTGAGACACTGACGACACAATTTGTTTTCCTTTATCACATTCCATTTTGCATCAATATTGAGAGATTTAAACTCATTACAGTTTTGTATTTTATGAGCCTCACTTTTACAGGAGAAACAAATTGGTTTGCTACTTTGGCTACTTTGTTGATGAGTGTTCACTGACGCACTTTTCTTGCTTGTTGCAGGGGACACGACTTGGCTGGCTGCAGCTGCTAATGTATAAATCCAATCACTGAACACTTTCACTATTGGAGCTTTGTCATCTTTTACATGCATAGCCCAGCTTAACTTATGATTATTGGGCAGCTTTTCGACCAAAGTCTTCACCAGCATCGGGTTATTTAAATGGGCCATCATATTGCAGGCCTCCATTGTAGAGCAAATATTTCGTACAGTGAGCGCGTATTCAATTAATGAATCGAGTCTGTCCTTTAGTGGCGGAATTCTGGTTGCTTTCTCTATCATGTTGTCCAAAATATGCTCTGGTCGGCCAAAAACCATTTCTAGAGTCTGGATTATTTCGTTGACCATCGACGGTAGTAGCAATTTACTTTTCACTAAGTCCTTAGCACGACCACGGAGACACGATTGTAGGCGCATCAAATTTTCACCATCAGTGTAACCAGCTAATTCAGTGCTTGTTTTATAATTACTGATGAATAGGGGCCAGTCTTCTGGATTGCCGTCGAAATTGGGTAACTCCTTAGGGATAACTTGTCTTGCCGCTATTTGTGATGCTGTTGGTGCAAACGTTGAAAAACTGCTCGAAAATGAACACGAAGCCTGAGCTACGTCGCCTTGTGAAAGAATTTTATATTTCTTCTCTAAATACTGGCGTTGAAGTTCTTTTTCTTCTTCTAACATTTGCAGTTCTAACTGCGTTTGCAACGATATATTTCGAGAAGACATGTTTGAGCCACTGTTCACAAAATGGTGCTGCATATTTTGTCCAATAATTGTTGCTGTTGTATTTCCAGGCGGCATTGCGGCATTTTTTGGTTTTGTTGTAGCTGCTGGCATGTTGCTGGCGCCATTATTATTAAATTTGAGGTTAGGTGCTTTTGTATATGCATCTTTCCCATGACCAGAATGCATAATTGTTTGTGGTGGTACAACTTCGCCTATATGAGTTTCAGCGGGCACTTGAATGTCTGGGGATGAAGAGCCTTGCGTTCCGGCAGAAAACTCGGCGGCGCTATTGATGGGCGACATATGTTGGGGCACGATGGATGTATTTCTTAGAGCCACGGGTTGATCACGTCCACACGGGCAACACCAGCTTACATTTGCTACGTCGCTATTTACTCCAGCGCACTCAAAATGGTACCATTTGTCGCACCGATCACATTGCACCATACGTTCGGTGTCTTTTAGCTCACATTTGTTGCAATTAAAATCGGTCTTCGACATTATTTTGCCTTAATTTGAGACACGACTTATAATTTTTTATTTTTAAACAACTTTTGTTTTAATACGCGACACGCACAGTTAAATTTTATTTTTGATAAATTTTATTTTAATCTTTTTCTTTTATTCGTGAAAATTTAATTTCACTTTTATTTCACTCTTTATTAAGAGTCACTAGCTTTTTTTATTTTATTTGGTTTTTTTTTTTTTTTTTTTAAGAAATTTTAATTTCTTCAAACTGATCGCGGCCTTTTGGTTAGTTTTCCACAGATAAATTTACTTTTGCTTAGAACCACTTTTGTTTAAAATTTGCATACAGCAAATGGTTCTATTTGCTTTTTTACACAAGTAAATGATTTGCCGAAACCGCGTTTAATTTATTTTATGAAAACCGAAACTTTATTAATAAATTGTTTTTAAATAATGTTGAGTTCGACTTGGGCTTCACAAATTTTCCTAGTCGCCTTTTTAAAACATTAAAAAACACTTCGAATTAATTTTCAATTTACATAAGTATTTATTAACGTTTCCGTTTATTCGGCACGACGCTTTAAAAACAATTTGTTTTCTTCCTCGTTGAAATCGAACTCAATTTACTTTTCCTTCGTTGCCCGTTTTAAGTTGCTAATTGTGGTCCAAAATTAAGACACTGCCGTTAGACAACAACAACAATATAAAAGAGCTACGTGCTAGCATATACGTATGTACGTATGTAAACAAACAGGGGACAACGAAGGAACAGCAAAACCCAATGATCATAACAGGAGTGTAATGACTACATAAGCAAGTTAGAATTTGGTATATAAATGGTTCAATGTCAATGTACAGTACTTGAGCAAATAATAGATACAAATTTGAAATTAAGTGAAATTTGAATGGAAATTAAATTTAAATGAAAATTAAATTAAAATGAAATTTAAATGAAAATAAAACGATAATGAAAATAAAGTAAATTGAAATTAAGTTGAAATATAAAAAAATTAGAAATTTAAATACATCATTGTCGGCGGTAACACATGCCTTCCGTCGATTACAACATGATCAATTTGGTTTCGCGTTTTTTGATCCGGGGACAGCCAGGTGGCCTTGTGGATGTTGAGGTGCTTAAATCTGGTGCCATGTTTCGCGCCGCGGCGAAGTCGATCAGTGTTAGACCGTTGTTCGTGGAGGTCTCATGACGACTGAACTGAACGACAGTGGGGCCAAAGATGCCTTCCCTTCCGACCTAAGCATTAAAATCGCAGAGGACTATTTTCAAGTCGTGGACCGGAAGGTTGTCGTATAAGTCCTCAAGACTAGCGTAGAAAGCGTCCTTGACGGCTTCGTCCTTTTCCTCCGTCGGGGCGTGCGCTCAAATAAGGCTGATGAAGAAAAATTTTGCCTTGATGCGGATCGTGGTCAATCTTTCATTCACAGGTGTTGTAACGAACCCTTCGGTTCGTTTGTAATTGCTGGGGTAGGCTCAGCGAGTAAACCAAGGGTTCAGTACAAAAAATTTATAACTCGGTAGTTTTAGTTTTTTAAATTTACAAGAATTCTTTATTGGGCATTTCTTTTATCTATTAAAAACTATTAATTCATTAGGATTAGATTTTAAATGTAATTATTCAAAATATTAATATTATATTTTATATGAAATAAAATTAAACATTATTCAAAATATTAATAATTTCTGTAATTATTATTGCTTAGTAATATTCTTTAACATAAAATTAATTAATTATATTATTATTTAGACTTCGTGTATTTACTTATATAAAGTGGAACAACCTGAGCTAGAAGGGTGTGAACGCCTTCACTATATAGAATAACCTGCGCTTAAAGGGTTTAAACGCCTTTACTATGAAAACCTGAGCTTAAAGGGTGTAAACGCCTTTACTATGAATACCCTGTGCTTAAAGGGTGTAAACGCCTTTTCTATGAAAACCTGAGCTTAAAGGGTGTGAACGCCTTTACTGTGAAAACCTAAGCTTAAAGGGTGTGAACGCCTTTACTATGAATACCATGTGCTTAAAGGGTGTAAACGCCTTTACTATGAAAACCTGAGCTTAAAGGGTGTGAACGCCTTTACTATGAATATCCTGTGCTTAAAGGGTGTAAACACCTTTACTATGAAAACCTGAGCACCTGCACGCGACTGTGCTCTGTTCAAGACTGACTTTACTATGCTAGCGCGCCGCTTTTTATTTGCTCTCGCTGTTTTTCTGTTTCATTGTTCGGTTGTTTTGTTTACATGCATGTGTATGCATGTATGCGTGGATGTGTATATTTATTTTTTTTTTAATGTTATTTTAACAACAGTTGGCTATATAATACAAAGTGTATATTGTTAATAATATTTATAATATAATTTATATATATTTTAATTTAAAATTTAATAATATAATTTATATATATTTTTATATATTTATAGTTTATAATTTATATATTAATATAGTTTATTTAAATATATTTATAATTTAATAATATTTTATGTACATTATTTACATGTTATTTTGGGACAGAAATTGGTACATAATTTCTTGTCTTCACAGTGTAAACCAGGAAACAAGGTGGCGTAGTTTCCGGCTAACGACGAATCCACATCCGAATTCGCGCTTCTCCGCATGGCAGCTGTAGTAGATATCGCAGTGTGCTTGTTTAGAGCTGCCTTGCCCTTTCCATCGCATTTCCTGGATGGCGGTGATGTCAGCTTTTATTGTTTTGAGGGCTTCCGCCAGTTGGATAATGGCACCTTCTCTATAAAGGGTTCGGACATTCCAGGTGCATATCCGTAAATCATTGTCCGTTTTACGTTTGCGGTGGTCGTCAACGTTATATGGGTTCTTATCCGAAGCTGGTTTAGTTTTCATTGGGCAGTAGTAATGTGGCGGAACCCAAACCCTGCGTACATTCCATGTTTAAGGTCTATGGAGCGACACGCCGCTCAAATTAGCCGTCAAACTGTCGGATGCCAGTTTGCCGTTGCCCAGGGAACACCACGTGGAGGTTTGAGTCGACTTGAGACGATTTCGGCATGGATAATGCTGGCCTCGCCAGGTCAGACACGTTGCCATGTTCGCTCCCTGTTCCCCAAAAAGTAATTCAGAAAATCTGAAAACACTTATTTGTATCATGATTATATGATGATGATATGATTACATATGTAATCAAATACATCACTTCAAGAACGGTTCGTAATCAACCTTTTGAAATAATTTTTTAAAAGTTTTTTTAACTGCGCTATTATTTTTGTCCGAATATCTATCCTTATGCATGCCTGAATGTCTGCCTGCTTGTATGTGTGTACGCTTGTCTCTATGTATGTCTGTACTTTTTTTCAAATTTTTTTTCTTTAATTTAATTTTTTATTAGCCTCAGTTTGTTTCCCCCAAATTTTTCTTTATACTAATGATGCGTCTACACCTAACAATTATCATAACAGTTTTTTAATTCGTATTAGTTCTAAAATTATTGCCAGCTGCAAGGAAACCATCCGATTATGGCGTAGGTGGGCTTAACAATTGCAAGATAATAAATTACGTTTGCTTCGTTATTTGACGATTCCTTCCAAAGTGGAAAAAAGAATAGGCAAGAATAAAAAACGCGGTTTTTGGTTATGAAACTAATAAGTATAGTTTTACGCACAAAATTAATTTTTTTTCTCGCTGGCCAACAATCTCCCCGTCCTCCAAGTGTCCTGCAAGTGCAACGTAGATTTTTTTTTAACCTTCTCCAAGTGCCACCACCAGTAGCACAAGCAAGTGCAGCGTATATTTTTTTTAAAATCCTCCAAGTGCCACCACCAGCAGCACAAGCAAGTGTAGCGCAAATTTCTTGCATTTTTCGCTGGCTAACTTTCTCCGAGTGCCACTACCAGCAGCAGCAAGCGCAGCACATTTCAATTGGCTAACTCTCCAACATTCAAAATTTCAGCAGCACCAAATCAGCATGTCTCAAGCACTACACTTGCTTGTGCT
Source organism: Coremacera marginata (assembly GCA_914767935.1). Lineage (NCBI taxonomy): Eukaryota > Metazoa > Arthropoda > Insecta > Diptera > Sciomyzidae > Coremacera > Coremacera marginata. Next base: position 112,856,548 of record OU612047.1, on the reverse strand, counting down.
GCTGGTGGTGGCACTTGGAGGATGCTAAGAAAAATGTAAGCTGCACTTGCTTGTGCTGCTGGTGGTAACACTTGGAGAGAGTTGGCCGGCGAAAGAAGTAGGAAATTTACGCTGCACTCGTTTGTGCTACTGGTGGTAGATTTTCTGTTCATGCTGCTGCTGTAGTTGTAGCCAGTGTTTCAATTCCTGGCTTAAAGATAGTAACAGCACAAAATTTTTTGCTTTGCTTACATATTTTTCAGCAAAATAAAAAACTTCGTTTTGAAATACTTACTCAAAAGTCGTGCGCAACAAAGCAAAAGCAAAGCGCAAATACGAAAACAAATAAAAGATCATTTTACTTCAGCTAACTGCGCAGAAGGTTGTGATTACCAATTTAGCCGAATGAAATGCTTCGAAACGAATTGCAGCAACTACCAGCAATAAGCTATTTTTCCGTTTTCTTTGCTTGGCGTCAATTTTTTGTCGATCTACATCTAGTTTTGTAGTCTAGTTTTGTCGATCTAGCTGTCGTTTTCTGCTTCAGTCAGTTAGTTTTTTTAAGTTCTCTCATGGCTATAGTTGTTAATTATGGCATCGCGTGTAAACAAAAAAATCATTAAAAAATATATGAACGCTTAGTATGCTTAGTAACGCTTCAAAAAAATTAATAACTGAAGCAGCAACCCACAGCAATAAATTATCGCGTGTTACGCAAGCAAGCAAAATTTTTCAAACTCTGCATTAACTCTTTCTTTCGACTGCAAGAACTAGAGCGGCAAAAAAATGAAGTCAAAGCAAAGAAAACGAACACAGCAGCTTACAGCTGACAGTTGCTGTAATTCGTTTTGAAGCATTTCATTCTGCTAACTTCGTAGCAAAACCCTGCGCGCAGATAGCTGAAGCAATATGATATTTTATTTCTTATTCGCATTTGCTTCTTACTTTCGCTGATTCTTTTTGCGTAGTTATAGCGAAGCAATTAGATATACTTTGAAAATAGTCAAGCAATTTCAGGCACTGGTTGTAGCACTCGGAGAACGTTGGCCAGCGAAAAAAGCATGAAATTTGCGGTGCTGGTGGTAGCACTCGGCTTGCACACACGTTGGCTTGCGAGAGAAGCATGAAATTTGTCTGGTGTAGGCGCAGCGTAAAGTCAGGTTATCACATAGCAGGTGTGGTCAAACTTTTATATCTTAGGGACTACTTATTCTATAAAATATAGTCCGCGGGCGACTATGAATTTGAATGCGGGCGACGCAAACAGTTTGAGGATTCTTTAAAGTTTTAATACATATTTTAATAAATAACACAGGTTTACACGGACTTGAACCAGACAAGATGAAAGTAGTTCCGAATGTATTTTTGTGCGCAGAGTTCAAATCCGTAGTTCGTTTTTTTCAAGGTCAAGTTTTGAAGATATAGGCATAATTGTGAAAAACAGCACTTTTTCTGTTAATTGAGTCAAATATTATTAACGCATCAATCGATTTCAATAACGTTTAAAGGGTTTGAATAAGTAATATTAAGCCTAACAATTTCTGTTCAGTTTAATTCATTATCTTTTGTAGTTTTCAACATATTGGCCTTATAAGTTAGAAAGTTTTTAAAATTTTACATTGTATGCATATTTGCAGCCGTGGAACATTTTTATATTTCCATGTAATTTTAAAAAGTTTTTTTGGGTTAATAATGTAAGGAGTTTAAGTAAGGAGTTTACTTCATGCCAATGTCATTGATAGTTTAAGAGTTATTTGAAGAAAAACCGATTTTTTATAAATTTTATAAAATTTCCTCGACAACCCGTACCGAAATTCATTGAAACATGTTCATACAAGTTACGTAGAAGGTACGTGCCAAAATGAGCAAAAATTTAGTTTTCGTGGGTTTTAAATATAAGTGAGTGAAATTAGTGCATAAGTGTTAAAATATAAGAGCATTTTCCGGCTTTAAGAGGTCTTTCGTTAAAACATAAAAAGAAACGGAATGAAAAACGGTATGTTGGCAACACTGGAATTAAAAAATTTTTCAGAAATCAGAAATATTTTTCAGAATTATTAAAGTCACTCCGAGTGAGAAATAAATAAATAAAATCTCGATTTTTTTTTATATGTCAAGTTTCAGTTTCAGAATTTCGGTTTTTTTTATAAAAGAGCTCAAGATTAGAATTTTGGATTTTTGCGGATTTTTTGATAAAATACTCAAACTCGAAATTTTCAAATAAGCAAACTTCTAGCAAAAAATATTCATAACATAATTCACAAGGTTATTCAACATAATTACACAATTTTTTGCATCTGCATTAAGTATGGTTTCAGAAAATATTTCCACAATATTTTATTTAACTTTTTTCAAATTTGGAGTTTCACGATTTTTTTTAATGTAACAAGAACAAAAAGGAGTTTTTTTGGAAAAGTAAAAAATCACAACTCTTCTTGCAATTTTTATGTTTGATAGCTTATTTTAAAGAAATATTAAACAGACAACGTGCTGTGAACCAGCTATTTGAAAATTTACACTTGAACAAAAGTTATTTGGGTTTTTTTAAAAAATGAACACTTTTTCTCATATCACCAAGTACTGACATGACATGTATCGATGCAAGTCGGCACGGGTTCCCGTGGTCCTAGGTACACCAAATTATATTTACATTTATTTCAACATCATATGAAAAAATTAAGAGAGTACCATGTTTGGGGAAATTTGTCCGAATATAATTAAGAGGTAGTTTATGTTATAATCTGTTTAATTTTTAATTATTCTTAACAAAAAAAACCTTAAGCTAGTACAAATTCCGCATGTTTTTTAAGTTCAAGAAAAACAAGGACACTAAGAAAAAGTATGTATGGAAAAACAGAATGAAACAAAATGAAAAGAAAATGAAAGATAACAATATCAAGCAGGGCTGATGAAGTTTGTTAAACAATCTTAAACATTTCCGCCCACCTCGTCCAGTCTCTGCGGCGACACCTTAATCCGAGGACCGGCCACTGGCTGCAAATAGAGTACCTGATTGAAGGTCGATCGGAAGCAACGAATCCTTGGAAATTAGGCGCTTGAGAACGGTGTCTTTGGTCTTGATTGTGACAACTCTGATTTGCCCGTTTTCTCCTGGAAATGTCTCGATGATTTGACCCAAGGCCCACTAAGTTGGGGGCAAACGTTTATCGCGGATGAGGATCAGTTGACCAATGGCAATGTTCTTTTGCTGTTGGTGCCACTTAGGTCGAGTATGTAGCTGGTGTAAATTGTCAAGCAACCATCTGCGCCAAAAATCTTGCTGCATTTGTGTTAGTTGCTTCCATCGGCTCAGAAGTTGAGGTTTCAAATCTAGGCTGCATGGCTCTGGAATCGATGTTAGAGCTCGACCCACGAGAAAATGGCCGGGGGTCAAGGCCGTGAGATTTGTAGGGTCATCAGTTAGAGCTGATAATGGCCGTGAGTTGAGGCAGGCCTCTATTTTCTTCAGAACCATGTAAAACTCCTCAAACGTTAGCGTGGTTGCACCAACAACCGTTTTCAACCGTTTTATTTCATACTTTTCACCCCGGCCTCCCAGAGTCCCCCAAAGTTAGGGGCAGCTGGGGGGATGAAGTGCCAGTTAACGCCAAGATTCGAAACATGTAGAGCAGCTCCGCTTTGTTGGGCGCGAAAAGCTTGTTGTTCTGCTTTGAGAAAGGTATTTGCGCCAATAAAATTAGTTCCTCGATCACTGTAGATATCTGAGCAGATCCCTTGCACTGAAATGAATCTGCTGAATGCGGCGATGAAGGCCTCTGCTGTCAAGTCGCTCACCAACTCCAGGTGGATTGCTTTGGTTGGCAGGCAAACAAAGAGTGCGACATAACCTTTGTAGCTTTGATGACCACGGCCCTTGGAGGTGCGAACGCTAAAGTGCCCGGCATAGTCGACACCGGTGTGCATGAACGGCAAGGATGGATTGCAGCGTTCAGGTGGCAAGCCTCCCATAATTTGTGTGAGTGGCGCACATGATTGCCGAAAGCATGGGACGCAGCTTCGAATTATTCTTTTGACCACAGTGCGGCCATTAATAATCCACCATCTTCTGCGAAGGAACTGCAACGTTGCTTGTGTGCCTCCATGTAGCGTTCGCTGATGTGCTTTGAATTAATTTTTTGTAGAATTGTAGAATAGCATTCGCTGAAAGGAATGTGCGCGTTGCTCAATCTGCCACCGAGGTGTAGGACTCCTTCAGAATCTAACGTCGGATTCAGTTTAATAACCTGGATGCTTGCAGGAAGATGTTGGTTGCGTTGAAGGCAATTCATTTTTTTTTGAAAAATATTGTGTTGAACACGCTTGACCCAGAAAAGCAATGCTTCGTTTCGCCCCGACCATGAGCAGAAAGACTCAGTCGCATGTGGTTTTTTGCGGGTGGCATTGATAAACCGCTGACACCAAGCTGTGGTGGAGAGAAGTTTCTCGAGTGAGGAATAGTTCTCCAATATAAACGATGGCGCAGCCTGAGTTTGAGCAACGCAGGTTTTAACTTTTTTCAGTTCGGGAAGCTCGTCAGGAATTTGTGGCTTTTGCTTTGGCCAGTTTGCTTCCGCTTGCTTCAACCATGTAGGACCGGGCCACCAAAGCTGGTGTTCAATCAGCTCGCTTGTTGTTATGCCACGGCTGGCATAATCTGCCGGGTTGAACTTTGTTGGTACGCAGTTCCAAGCCCATGCTGATGAAATATCCTGGATTTGTATAACTCGGTTAGCTACAAATTCTTTAAGCTTACCAGGACTTGTTTGTATCCAATAAAGTGTTGTTATAGAGTCCGACCAGAGGTAAGTTTTGGTCTGCTGCACGTCAAAATGAAACGCGTTGTGTACCTTTTGAGTTAGCTTGGCTGCGAGGAGAGCTGCACACAGCTCAAGCCGTGGTATGCTGACACGCTTCAAAGGAGCAACCTTCGTTTTTGCCGTGAGCAAGTGTACGGTTGTGTTGTTCGATGCAATGACCTTTTAAATATGCAGCTGCTGCATAAGCATCTGCAAAGGCATGAAGCCATATGATAAAATGTGTGAAGACATGTGTATCCAACGTGGGATTTTGATCACAGTAAGGTTCTTCAAGTCGTTGCGAAACTCGATCCAGTCTTTTTGCAGTTAGCTTGTTAGTTCGTCATCCCAGTTAAGATGACGAAGAAGCAGTAGTTCCTTCATCGAATGGTACTTCCAACTTATCCGCAGGCTTGTCCTCGTTCGGTGCGATGGCCTCTTAAAACGACGAAGAGTTTGAATTCCACTTTCTTAATATAAAACCGCCTGTTTGCAGTAGTGCCTTTAGCTGCCTGGCGTCCTGAATTGCAGCAGCTGGGTCATCAGCGCCGGACAACACATCATCGACGTAAAAGTTGCTCAAAAGTGTTTTTGAAGCGTCTGGATAGCGCAATATTTCATCGTTAGCAAGCGTTCGAAGGACATTAATCGCAAGGTAGGGCTCAATGTCACCAGTGAAGGCTATCTGAAATCGACGCTAGTTGAGAACGATTGTCGTTAGGTCGTTTTGCATTTTCGGACCAATATGCAAACAATCATTAAGTGACACGCCTGAGTCGCTTTTTTGTGAGGCGTTAAAGACCACTCTCAGTTTAGTGGTTGGACTTGATTCTTTTATCACGCCATAATGTGGTAAATAACAAACATCGTCCGTAGTTGAATGATCCGGAATTTGCTCCATATGTCCAAGAATCAGGTACTCGTCCATGAACCTGTGGTAATTTTGGTGCATGACTGCATCGCGAAGAAGTCGGCGCTCCATGCACTTCAAGAGGTTAATGGATGCATGATAGGTTGATGCAAGCCTTTTCACGTCGGTGCCTTCCTTCACAGGCAATCTGACAACATAGCGGCCGTTTTCTAGACGTTTTCTGGTAGTTTTGTCGAAGAATTCTTGACAAGCGCGTTTATCCTTTGTGAGTGCAGGACCCAAATTGATTTCTTCCAACTCCCAAAATCTACGCAGCGATTCATCCTGGTCAGCGGTAGTGAAATTGCAATTGTATGCTTGTTTGCTTGCTGCGAGCTTGTGCTTCGAGGTGAGACCACCGAACACAACCCAGCCCAGGTGAGTGTTTTGAGCAATGCTGTTGTAGATTTTACTCCGTTTAAAGTCATTCTTAAGCATCACGGCATAGTCTGCAGCGCTCAAGATGAGGTCTATGCCTCCTGGAACATTTAAACTGGAATCTGCTAAATCCAGCTCTTGAAAGTCGATAAGTTGATTAGTTGGGACTCTAAATGCTGGTGTAAGATTACCAACACGGCGAAGAACTAATGCTATACATGTGGCTTCAAAAGTTGCTGACTTAAGAGACTTAATCGTGAACTCAACGATACCTCGCGCTAGTGCGATCTTACTACCACTGGCTCCATTCACTAGAATATGAGCGATAACTCGTGTTAATTGCAATTGTTTCGTAGCAAATTCGATAATTAATGAAGCCTCCGCTCCGCTATCGAGGAATGCCCTGAGCGTGAGCTTGTGCCCATTGTTGGCCACTATTGAAACTAAAGCTGTTCCTAGTAGCACCGGTGGAAGCTCAGAAACCGATTTTGTTGGATTATCATAGGGAGTCGTAGCGTTATTTGCAGTTATGTTTGCTGATTTAGCAACCGTATTCATTGATGGGCTCAATTTGGCATTAGGGCTGAAATATTCATGCAACATAGAGTGATGCATTTTGTTGCAATGCTGACAGCGTCGATTTGATGAACATGCTGACTGCTGATGTCCATATCTCAAACAATTGACACACATGTTGAACTTTTCAATAAAATTGCAGCGCTCTTGAGAAGACTTTCTTCTAAAATCTTCGCAAATCATGATGATATGCTTGCCAGCACATCTAGGACAGCATCCAGGGGCGACATGATAGGTTTTAACTCCATGGTGATGTTTATTTTTTGATAAAAATGTATCTTTGAAGGTCGGCTTCGAATCCAGAGGGCTCTGGAAAATTTCTAGAGATTGAGTACGATTCTCTAAAAACCTTTTAAGTTGATCGAAAGTAGGTATTTCTTCACCAGAAGTGAGGGAAACCTGCCATGCTTTTCGTGTGACTGGGTCCAGTTTGTGGATGATAGTGAACACCAGCCAATCAACCCAGTGTTCGACAGACGATTTTAAGATTAGCAAGCTGTACCTGCCGTAAGGCTTAAGCAACTTGGGTTATCTAAGACCTAGGATAATAGTTCATGACACAGACAACCAGAACTTTGTGTTGTACCACAACACGGACCCGTTTATGTTGTAAACAAGTAAAACATACGGGGCATCCGGTGTGGCAACACGAATATGGAAGCTGTTTCACAAACACAAAGCATCACCCAGTGCCCTGCTGATTAGGAGCATTATGTAATAAATTACAAACTGCCCGTAATAGCAGTACCAGTTTAGACTTCCGTAGCGACGTACTTCCATCTATCTATTGGTGGAGACGAGACGAGAAATAAAATTAATAAATAATAAAATCTACTGGTGGAGACGAGACCTACTCAATCTCTTGCATATTAAGATGCCAGTCCGGTCGTACCACCACGACCCCGCCGGTCAATCTAGACCTGTGTAGCATTCACACAACCAGTACGAGACTCCCCGAAGGGCCAGCCCACGACAGTCATCTGGGCAACTCGATCCCGTCAAATGAGGATCCACAACATCCCCGCAAAAAGACCAAGAACACACAAATGCAATTACGAAAAAGAGAATTCTTAGGCTAGGCTAACAATTTGCAGTTGCCGACTCAGCTGGAAACTATTGAACATGACTGGTACCTACTCTGGAAGACCTTTGCAATTGCCACTCTTACTCTGGCCGTTCAGATTTCAACATCCAGTCATAGAGTATTGGCCACTGTTCTCAGGGACTGCCGTGCTCAGTATGAGAACCCTTAGTTATAACAACCATTTCAACACTTCCCTCAGTGACTGCCGTGCCAGTTTGAGGGTCCGAGTCAAACTCTTGACAAGCAACACTTCGGAAAGCCAAAGAACCGACATTTTTATGCACGCATGCCAACACTTCACATCTGTTTTAACCAGCCGAATTAAGGTCTCAGAGCGGTGGATAGATAGGGTCTACCCCATTTGACAGGTAAAGACTGTCCCTGTTAGTACGGGTTTAAGGTCAATTGCTATACCTTCGCAGGCTTGTTTCATATCGATATACCGAATATGACCTGCTACCAAGATGGGCGCCACCCCGAGCTCTTGGTTGGCCCTATCAGTTTTACGTTTGCAGGACGTATCCTACAAACAATTATCCTCCTTTATCCTGGCTTGGGACAGGCAGGCGCAAGCTAGACCTGGCGGAGTTCCCAGTGTTCGACAGGGCGATTAATTTGTTCTAGAACGCGAATAGCTGATATGACGCCATCGAGTAACTTTCGTAAATTAGATGCGCTCTCTTTTTAAGCGGCTGGTAATTGAGTAATTTCAGCTAAGTGCGAATTAATGATGACGCGTTTATTCTCGTACTTGCTTCTAAGCAACTCCCAGGCAACAGAAAAGTTTCCATCAGTCATGGTTATATTCTCGAGTGTGTGCGCTGCTGCCCCTGTAAGGCTGTCTTTCAAATACTGCAACCGCTGAATGTTTGCGAGTGATGTGTTTTTTATGACCACAGACGTAAAAAGGTCCTTGAATGAATACCAGTTTAAAAAGGATCCGTCGAATGGAGGAATCTTCAGACGAGGTAGACTCTGAGCTGAGCTATGGTGAATGATAAAAGGTGATTGTTGTTGCGTGTCATCAGCAGAGCTCACTGGTGGTGTCATCAATTCATCTAATAACTCATCTATATCACCCATAGCCTCAGCACATTCAACGACATCATACTCGACTAAATAAACGTCAGCAGATTTTTCCTTGAAATCAGCTTCTGAACTTACTTCGTTGAAGAGCGCCATATATTTTAACCAATATTGGTCTAGAAGTTGTCTGCGTGCAGTAAAAAAACCGTTGGTTTGTTTTGCTTTCGCCGTCTTGCGCGTATTTGCGGAAAATTTGGTAATAGCAGCTTCACTTGTCTTCAGCTGCTTTAACTTGTCCATTTTTTTCTTATCAAAAACTTTAAATTTTAAATAAAATGATTTAAAAATGTCTAACCGATTTTTCTCCAAGCTAAGCAGTTCAGTTTAAATATGTGTATTTCTATAAAGTTTTTCGACACAGTTCGAAACAAAAATAAAAGATTATTGTCGAAATTTATTTTGTTTGAGAAGAAATGAGAACAAAGCAAAAGATGAAGTGTAAACAAAAGTAAATGTCAACCGCGCGCACGTCTCACACTTTATTTTGTGCTTTGTTTTGATTATTTTTTTTTGTTTCGTTTTGTTCTAGCTGAACTTGTTTCCTTCTTTTCATATTTTTTTATGCCCAAAAAGATATAGACATAGCGATGTGTTAGATTGAAACTTGAAACAGTTTCGGCGTCGCCGCGACGCGATAAAATGTAACTGCGCTGCCAGTATACACTTTAACATAAGGTAAATGCGCAAGTTTGAGGTTAGGGCTTTTTGGACAAGAGGTTAAATTGTCGCACTATGTCTATCAACTTCTAGCCTTGGGAACAACGTTGAGCACACGCACTGAGGACATTACGTCGAATAGATCGAACATACGTGAATACTCGTAATATAAATTGGAACACGTAGTGGAAATAGATTCCTTTATTTGTTGAACGTTTTGTCGCAACCGGTGGAGGTAGGCTCCCTTCGTTACACTACGCACGGAATACGGTTCAGAGTTTTAATCACTCGCTTTGGAAAACAGGTTCACTTGAATCGAGAGTTTGGAAATAGATTCTTTATTTTTTTTTTTAAAAGTTTGGAAGTAGATTCCCACTTTCTTTTATTTTTCTTTCAAAAGGAAGCAGGTCCCCGCAAGGGATGCCAATGTTTGGGGAAATTTGTACGAATATAATTAAGAGGTAGTTTATGTTATAACCTGTTTAATTTTAAATTATTCTTAACAAAAATAAAACCTTAAGCTAGTACAAATTCCGCATGTTCTTTGAGTTCATGAAAAACAAGCACACTAAGAAGAAGTATGTACGGAAAAACAGAATGAAACAAAATGAAAAGAAAATGATAGATAACAATATCAAGCAGGGCTGCACTGATGAAGTTTGTTAAACAACCTTAAACAGGCCTTATAAGTTAGAAAGTTTTTAAAATTTTACATTGTATGCATATTTGCAGCCGTGGAACATTTTTATATTTCCATGTAATTTTAAAAAGTTTTTTTGGGTTAATAATGTAAGGAGTTTAAGTAAGGAGTTTACTTTTTGCCAATGTCATTGATAGTTTAAGAGTTATTTGAAGAAAACCCGATTTTTTATAAATTTTATAAAATTTCCTCGACAACCCGTACCGAAATTCATTGAAACATGTTCATACAAGTTACGTAGAAGGTACGTGCCAAAATGAGCAGAAATTTAGTTTTCGTGGGTTTTAAATATAAATGAGTGAAATTAGTGCATAAGTGTTAAAATATAAGAGCATTTTCCGGCTTTAAGAGATCTTTCGTTAAAACATAAAAAGAAACGGAATGAAAAACGTTATGTTGGCAACACTGGAATTAAAAAATTTTTCAGAAATCAGAAATATTTTTCAGAATTATTAAAGTCACTCCGAGTGAGAAATAATAAATAAAATCTCGATTTTTTTTTTTATATAAGTTAAAGTTTAAAAACGAATTTTTATTTTAGGCACTATGTGCCACTTCTTTATTAAACATTCACTTAAAAACTAAACTACTAATTGAAAGTTACCCTAAGTTATACCTATTCTGGGCACATTGAAGATGATGATGTAGTTGTTGTTGTTGCTGTTGTTGTTACTACTGTTGATATTGTTGCTGTCGTTGGTGCTCTCTTTGCCTCATATTTTGGCTATTGTTATTGTTGTTGTTGCTGCTGGTTTTCTACATAGTGGATCCTCCCACGTTAAAAACCATGCAGCTGGCAAATTTATCAAAAGTCACGTACTTTTGAATGTAGCACAGATTTTGTCTTCTAAGCGATTTCGACAGAATCTTGTGTTAACTGCCCCCCTTCTAAGTCTAGGCCGTCCGCGGCCGCTTTAATAAATTGTGCTACCCTTTTAACTTCATTGGTTTTTTTCTTGTGAGTTTGCCATCTTCGGTATAGAAAAATTATAACAATAATTATCACTATGATAGTTAGTATCGTTGTTGCTTGAATTGAACGCGTTTGAATGACCTCATGCAGCTTCTCTAAGTGATTGCGATTATTAAGATGAACTCTATGTAAGTAAGGCAAACTTAAAATTTCCAAATGCTCCGTAAAGTTAACAAACTGGGTCGATGGGACTCCAGGTTGAAGCATTGCAGTTGTTTTGTTATTTAAGAAAACTCTGCTATTTATGCGTACCATTTTTTCAAAAGTTATAAGAAAGGTGCCAGATACAGTAACTGAAGAATTGTTCGCTTCCAAAACTTCTACAGTTTGGTCATTAATGATGATAAGGCCACTGTCTACTTCAACAAGTGGGGGAAGTTGATTAAATATTGTTTTACATGATGCTTTATGATTGTTGAAAAGCTGATGCACGCATACGGTATCCGTTGCTATTTCGCAGAAACTGGCTGTTAGTGCAGCTGTACAATTTTTTACTGGAATTATTGAATCTCCACAATCCGCAACCGTATCAGTTTCCAAAAAAATTGTTTTGTTACCTTGTGCCACCGGAAATACCCTAACTAAACTACATAATTTTTTAATTCTTGGAAATTTTATTATAAAATAAATTACATATTCATTTTGTAAAATCTTAAGCTTAGAATTACTTATTATATCACTTATACTAACATTTACGTACTCAGTGATCATTATTTGCGAAATTTCTTTAGAGTCTAAGATAACAGGATTAACTATATTTATTTTGCCTAATATTATAGAGTAAATTACATTGTCCAAGTCCGTAATAACTGCTCTGTTCCTAGCCATCAGTAACTCAAATAAGTGTCCAGTGTCAATTTCAGTTTCCTTGGTGTTTTTCAAAATCTTATTTACTGTCTCAGTAAGTTTATTTACCTGTTCCTGTATTTGGGTGTTGATGGAATACTGTCGCTCATTGGCTTCAATGAGTTGATTTTCCTTAATTTTTACCTCATTAAAATCGTCAAAATCAGGGGTGCCGGCGATGTACTTAAGTGCAGTGCCAATTATATTTATACTACGGGCATGCCTATGGCGGATTTGTAGGGTATCAAGTAGTCGGAAAATCTGATCAACGTCCGATTGAAGGAGTTTCCGCATATGTGATTGTGGAAAAAGGTGGAGTATGTCTGTGGTCTCACTTACAACATTACTATAAGTTGTTAAATTTGTACAATGTACAATATAGTCATAGCTTTCCCAAATTGCTACTTTTCCATCGGTAATTGGTATGAAATTTGATTTTGAAAAATCAGTTATTTTACTGTTCGATCCCTGAGCACTTACTAACATGAATAGTAATCTGAAAAATAACAAAATAAAAAAAAATAAAAAATACGTTCTACCTCAACGGATTATTATTAATTAAAATAAACCTTATTACCTAAGGTTGCACTTGTGAACCTTCCTGTTGTCAATTAAAACAGTGGAGCCTAAATCCTTCTGAACCGTTTTTTCTATAAATACCTTAGTAAACTTATTACCTATTCTCTTATTGGCCTTAACGTAGACTTTGTCTCCTGGTTTGAAATTTCTAGTCCTTTTGTTTTTATTATTTCTTTTTAGCTCTATTTCCTGTGCTTTAATGATTTTGGATTTAATTTCTGTTTTAAGGGCAGTAGGCATAGAAAATATTAATTCGATTGGCTTCCAACCGGTAACAGAATGAATCGATCTATTGTATTTTGACGTTGCAAGAAGTATTAACTCATTTGTATCGCTTATTGCTTGATCAAGCTTAGTACATCTTGCAATTTCTGTAAGGGTACTATGAAACCTCTCCACCTGTCCATTGGTTGTACTATGGAAAGGAGGAGTTGTGAAGATGTTTGCACCGAAATGGTCTCTAAGAAGAAACTTTACTGTTTGGGAATTTAATGATTTTTCATTATCGAATGTAACATTTTCTGTTTTATTGAAACAATTAAGAATTTGTAATAACGCTCGTTTAACGTCAACAATGGCTTTACTTTCAATAGGAATAACTATAGCAAATTTTGAGAATTTGTCCACGCAAGTTAAAAAGTGATGCTTATCGGTGGAATATATATCAATATGTATCATTTCACCAGGACGAGATGGTATCGGAGTTTTCCCTATTTCTGGATTAACCGGATGCCGCTGATATTTGGCTTCCTTACAAATTTTACAATTTAAAGCTATCTCTTTCAATTTTTTTCGCATATCTGGAAAATAATAATCATTCAAAACTTGCTTAATATTTTCTCGATCAGAACGATGCGCTCTATTATGTTCCATTGCAAGTATTTCATTCTGATCATCTTCATTGAAAATATCATTAACTTGTTTCGTAGTATAACGAAATTTTACAGATGGAAATTTCCTAACGACTTCATCTTGGATTTGCCCTAAAATCGGCAAATCACACAATATACCATTTACAACATCAGGATTAATACATTCCCCAATTAAGTCCATTAGATCCTGTAAGTTTTTGAATGTAATATGGTGTCTTATCTTCGATTTAAATACTATCTTCGTAACTTTTGTCGAACTTTTACCTTTTTCTAAAATAATCTGATTTCTAAATGAGTTCACAGGGTTTGCTACTATTGGAATTACTTCCGATAAAGATTCTTCGCTATGCATCGTATTGGATATTGAATTTTCTGAATGCTCTATTGCATTAATGTGTTGTCGAGATAACGCATCGGCAACGAGATTATCCTTTCCAGGCTTGTAAAAAAATTGGGGCGAAAACTCCTCAACAAATGCTCGCCAACGCTTTATTTTTGTATTTGGATTTTTGTCTGAAACAGCAAAAGTTAAGGGCTGATGGTCTGTGAAAATGTTCAGCTGCCTCACACCGTATAAATAATTTCGCAGCTTTTGAAGTGCCCATACAATTGCTAAAAGTTCTCTCTCGTTTGTTGCATAATTTTCTTCAGCAGATGACAATGTTCTGGAAATCATTGTTATTGGTCTACCTCCCTGCGATAATACTGCACCCAGAGCGTGAGCCGATGCATCAGTTGTTAGATCAAAAGGTTTACCGTAATCAGGGTATAAAAGAAGAACTTCTTCGGAGGATAAAATTCTTTTAACTTTCTCAAAAGCCAGTATTGCGTCACTATCTAATTTAATTTTAATATTTTTCGATTTATTAGCCCCTATGTGGCCATTTTCTCCTCTCAAATATTTTGTAAGAGGTTTTACTATAGAAGCGTAGTCTTTAACAAACCTTCTATAGTATCCTGATAGTCCTAAGAACGATCGTAAACCACGAAGAGTACAAGGAGTTCTATAATTTATTATATCATTGATCTTATCAGGACATGTTTTGATTCCTTCCTTTGAAACAATAAACCCCAAAAATTCAACCTCTTCTTTCAAAAATTTCGACTTTTCCATTGAAACTCTCATATTTGCCTGAAACAACTTTGTTAAAATTCGTTTTATGTCCCTGTAGTGTTGTTCCTCATTACTTGAAAAAATTATTACATCATCGATGTAAACATGGCAGCATTTTCCGATTTCATCTCTGAGAACATCATCAATTGTTCTCTGAAAAATGCCAGGGGCATTCTTAAGTCCAAAGGGAAGTCTACAAAATTCATACTTCCCATTATTTATGGAAAAAGCTGTCTTTTCCCTATCTTTTTCCGCTAACTTAATCTGGTGAAATCCAGATTTTAAATCTAAAGTTGTAAATAAAGCTGACTTTCCCATATTTGTCAAAATAACAGAAGTATCGGGGATGGGATATTTGTCACAAATTGTTTTGCTATTCAGCTTTCTAAAATCGATCACCATTCGCATTTTCTTTTGCCCATTCTCATCAACCCCTTTTTTATCCACAACCCATATAGGATTGTTGTATGGTGATTTAGAAGGGCGAATAATGCCATCTCGCAATAAATTAGCAATTTCTTCATTTATAAATTTGGAAGCAGCAATTGGGTAAGGATACGATTTGGAATACACTGGCTCATTGTTGACAGTTCTTATTGTAGCAACCACGTTAGTATTAAATGGCAATGCTTCATTTGGATTAGCAAAGACCTTTGAGTGTTTCTCTAAGATTAGTGAAATCATGTCGCTCTCATTGGGTTTAACTGTAGGATTTTCACGTAATACTACGTTATTAACATCCTTACAGTTGTAATATTGCAACTTCTCTTGACCACCCTTGTAATGCAATATTCCTGTTTTTAAGTCCAATTGAGCTTCGATTTCCTTCATAAAATCAAACCCTATTATGCCATCAAATGTTTTTAATTCAGAAAGGATATAAAAATGTGTATTTCTTCCGAAAATATTAACACAACATTTTTCATATATCTCGGCGGTGCCATGAATTGATTGTACTCTAAATGGTTTATCGATTTCCTTTAATCCTTTTAGATTTGTATTATGTTTCATAAAATTTTTTCCCGCACCTGTATCAATTAAAAGCTTTATTGATCGCCCTGCCAGCTCTCGGCTTACATATGGCAGGAGCGATTTTCTCCTAAAAAATTAATTTCTTCAAAAAACTCGCTTTGGGCTTTGTCATTACTAAAATGTTCTTCATCGGTATTTTGATTTATATGGTTTATTCTTTGAATTTTAGGGAGAGTCTGCCTATCGCTGTCACGCTGTCTTTTAAATGCCTCTCTTTGATTATTATTAGGCAACGGCCTCTGATATGATTGACGAGTTTCGGAGGAGTCCTGTGCGATCCTCCAGTTTGGATTGAAACTATTTCTCTGTCTCAAATTTGAAGTAGAAGGATCAACATCCATGGGGGTAGGATTATTCTGAGGGTTTCCGTTAACTTGCCTATAGTGAGGAGAATATTGCGGCGCAAAGGATCTTCTGTTATTATGTCCTGTCTGATTAACTTCATTTCTATTGCTAAAAGAATTCGCGAATGAGTATCGGGCATGGTTAGCCTCCAATTCATGCGCTAACGCCAAAGCGCTGGGCATATACACAGGCTGTGACGAAAACATTATGTCGCTCATGGGCCTACGTAATCCTGATATGAATACCCTGAGAGCATCTTGCCTATACTTCTGGCATAATGACAAAATGAGATCATTATTACCCTCGTGTGACATTATAGTTTTATTTACAATAAGTGTTAATTTTTTTTCCACTTCATCATAAAATTCTACAATTGAAAGCTTTCCTTGACGGAGAGTCGACATCTCTTGTTCAATTAAATAAATGGGTCTTTTGTCAGCGTATGTAAAGTCTAAACGCGCAATAATTGCGTTGAAATTAAGGATTGTGTTGAATGATGATAATACCTGATCAGCCGGGCCTACAATTTTATTTCGCATAATTGCTACCGCTTGGTAGTGCCTCGAGCTACTTTCATATTTATCAAAAAGCTTATAAGCTGCAAAGGCAGCTTGTCTCCAACTAACATAGCGTGTCCTGTCGCCATTGAATTCAGGTAGTGATTTTACGATATCGAGAGATTCTTCGCATTTCACAGCCGGATTTATCTCAACTGGTTTATATTGTTCTACCCTAGCTGGTGTTTCTAAAGTCCTGATTCGTTCCGTCAGTTGTTCTATTGTCCGTTCAAATGCCAACCTAGTTCTTTCTGTTGCTGTGGTAACAGCAGCAGAAATTATTATTCTTAGTTGTTCGTCGGACATTTTTTTTTAAAAAAGAAAAATAATAATTTTAAAATTTTATTTTTTTATAATTTCTATTTTTTATAGTTTATTCTTACAAAAAACTTTAAATAATTTAATTCAATATGTAACCTCACAAAGAAGAAAAAAAAAAAAACAGATCACTGAGTACTTACATAAACATAATCATATTAACAGTTTATTTCCTTATCTCTTGATTTTCTTTTTTTACTTTGTTTGCTGTGTTCTTCTTCCTTTGCTATGTCGATCGTGTAACTCTCGTAAAGTTCTCCTTCGTTGTTTATTTGTCTTATTGTATTTTAATTGATTGTTTGTCCTTAGTTCTTTCAAAGCACATTAAATTTTCTTTCAGTTTGTTTTTATTTGCCTTATGGTATTTTAGCACATTAATTTTCTTTCAGTTTTTCTTTTATTAATTGTTTATCCTTAGCTTCTTTAGAGCACATTTAATTAATTTGTTGTCAGTTTTAAGTTTATTCTTTATAAGAACTTCAGTTTTCGTTGGGCGCCAGTTAAAGTTTAAAAACGAATTTTTATTTTAGGCACTATGTGCCACTTCTTTATTAAACATTCACTTAAAAACTAAACTACTAATTGAAAGTTACCCTAAGTTATACCTATTCTGGGCACATTGAAGATGATGATGTAGTTGTTGTTGTTGCTGTTGTTGTTACTACTGTTGATATTGTTGCTGTCGTTGGTGCTCTCTTTGCCTCATATTTTGGCTATTGTTATTGTTGTTGTTGCTGCTGGTTTTCTACATAGTGGATCCTCCCACGTTAAAAACCATGCAGCTGGCAAATTTATCAAAAGTCACGTACTTTTGAATGTAGCACAGATTTTGTCTTCTAAGCGATTTCGACAGAATCTTGTGTTAACTTATATAAGTCAAGTTTCAGTTTCAGAATTTCGGTTTTTTTTTATAAAAGAGCTCAAGAATAGAATTTTGGATTTTTTCGGATTTTTTCGATAAAATACTCAAACTCGAAATTTGCAAATAAGCAAACTTCTAGCAAAATATATTCATAACATAATTCACAAGGTTATTCAACATAATTACACAATTTTTTGCATATGCATTAAGTATAGTTTCAGAAAATATTTCCACAATATTTTATTTAATTTTTTTAAAATTTGGAGTTTCCCGATTTTTTTTTTTAATGTAACAAGAACAAAAAGGAGTTTTTTTGGAAAATAAAAAAAAATCACAACTCTGGTAGTTTTCTTGCAATTTTTATGTTTGAGAGCTTATTTAAAAGAAATATTAAACAGACAACGTGCTGTGAACCACCAAATTTTATTTACATTTATTTCAACATCATATGAAAAAATTAAGAGGGTACCATATAAAACGAAAACAACATAAACTTTTTTGGGATACCCTAAGTTTGTGGGCTTTAAATTTTTTAATAAGTTGTTTTCAGCTACCTTGGAAGTTGAAGTTTTATTTCGCCTTTATGAAAATTTATTTTATTTAGACATGCTAAAAATATTTTATATAAAATATATGCAAAACGAAATAAGTTTTCATACGACATATGGGCCTTTCCAAACTGGCGTTACGTACGATTTGTACGAAAAAATATTTTTTAATATTAATATTAATATTAATATTAAAAAGAATGAAAAAGTAAAATTTTTAGAAGGGTTTTTTGTATTTGCGTAGTAATTGAGTAGCACTTTATTAAGTTAAGGAATTAAATCAATCGATCCTTAGGATTTAAAGAAATAAGCAAACTATGCTCTGGCGTGACGTTACAAAAAACAGAAGTAGTTTTCTACTTGGATTACAAAATTTGCAAAAATCTGTAAATTGGGCATGACTTTTTGTATGAAACCTGTTTGAAATAATATAAGTTTATTTTTCAAGTAATGACATTTAAAAATCTTTTCCCGTTGTTATTAGGCTAAGGGCCGTATTGTTCACCTCTGGATATTTAACCCTATCCAGCCGATAACTTCTCCAGGGCTTTAAATTTAACCAGAGGTTAAAATCTCTGGATAAAAATTGGTATTGTTCACCTCTGCATAGCAACTTAACAGGTCTGAATATTTTATCGGCTGGTTAGTGATTTTTCCAGTTATTTTAGCCAAACGTCAAAGTTATCCAGAGATTTTGACAGTCTGTCATATATTTTAATTACGCACTGTGCCATTCGAAAAATTTCCCCTCGCGACATGTGCCAATGAGGAATTTTTACTGCTTCTTTTTTTAAATTTGTAGCTTTTTGCTTTTTTTTTGCAAAAAATTGGCAACAATATTTTTCTGTCGCCTAAAACATTTAGCAGCTATATTCTTTAGAAATAGACAATCACTTTTTCTTACTCGAAAACTGTTTTGCGATTTCCTTTAGCAGCTGCGCGGTAATTTATTTATTTTTATTGTCTGCAATATAAAATTCGCACACTACAAAATACCAAACACAAAAATGTTTCTGCCAACCGCAAAAAACAAGTCAACAATACGAAATATGTCAAAACGCGATAAACCTATGGATATATATTGATCTCAGTTAACCAGCCGAATTCTACAGGTTAACTTTTCCCCTGAATATCTTTATCAGCTGGTTATCTTTTGACATAAGCTCGGGATAAATGCGCTATCCAGAGGTGAACAATACGAAACTTCTGGAAACCTTGGAAATATCAGCTGGTTAAAGATATCCAGAACTGAACAATACAGCCCTAAGTCATCTGACGTGACGTTACTGGTGTTACGTTACTTAAATTTCCATTGTAATTCAATTGGGTAATTAAGTAATTAGGTAATTAAGTAATTATGTAATTTAATAATTAAAAAAAAAATTAATATATTCTGCCTCTCCTTGCTTCAACCATTTTTCATTATTTTTAGATAATGCCTTCCATTTGACTAAAACAAAAACGTTTACGAAACATATACTAAACATTTACTAAAAAGAAAAATTATATTTGTGAAACAGTGCTGACGATTTGATTTGATTTGATTTGAAATTACTTAAATCAGTAAACTTTTGTTCTCTAAGATGATATCATGAAATAATAAGTTTTTAATAACTTTTAATTTTTGGGTCACGGTGGACTTTTTACTGGACCCATATATCCATATTTTGTAAAAATACGTTTTAAAAAATGTTTAAATTATTTTCAATATATTATCCACATTTATTCCAATATATTTGAATACATTATATTAATTCAATTTATAATGAAACATTTTGTATTTTACTTAAATAGAATTTTATATAAATATTTTTCTCCTTGATTTTATTTTGTTTCCTTTTGTATGGAAATTTATTTCATAAAAAAATGTTGAAAATATTTTATATAAGATATGAACATCTTTTTGATTAAGAAATGGTAAAAATATTTTATATATCTGCAAGACCGTATAAATTTTTATAGCAGATATTTTGTAAAAGATTCTTTTTAAAAAATGTTCAAGAATAAATTTTCCATATTTATTCCAATACTTTTCAAAATATAACAAATTGAATTTATAAAAAGATTATAAAAAGAAATTTATATACATAATAGAAATATTAAAAGAAAAACCGTTCATTCAAAACCTTTGAAACTTGCAAATATTTAATTACTTTTTAAAAAAATGTTTAAAATATTTTAGATATAAATTTTTCACATCTATTCTAATTTATTTAAAAATAAAAATAATTGCATTAAACGGAAAATTTAAATTTAATTTCAATTGCATTAAACGGACCTAAACAAATTATATAATTAGTTATATTGAAGTTCATTCAAATCCTTTGAAACTAGAAAATATCTAATTGGCAAATCGAAATAAATCCATTGAAGCAAATCCAGCCAGAAAAATGTAAACATTGTGCTGAAAAACATTTCAATACAAAAAAAAAAACCCAACGAAACCAGTTTAATAGTTTCTAAAAAGAAACATGGTGATGGCTGCACAAATATCGGCAGCGCTCTCTCTCCGCAGCACAGAATCGCTGCTTTGCAGTTCTCTTCTCAGAGATTCCAATCTTCATGTTACCGATGTTAAGCAATGTCTGCTAAATATTAGTCTGTGGTTCTGGCTTATGCTCTCAAATGCGTAAAAGCTCTATATAAAAGCCATATATATATTCATCCCCCTGACTCATTTCGTATTTAGAGTTTGGAAAATAGACTAGAGTCTTATGTCTATTCAAAATGTAAATTTTTTCAGCGAAATTGGTCCTTAACGTTACAAATGTTTTATTATTGGTCAGCGAGGTAATTTCAAATTTTTTAAAATCAATTCATGTATATAGAAACTAGGCAAGAAGTTTTCGAAAAAAATTAAGTTTTTCAATTTCTTGTAATATTACATTTTTCACAAAAAAACTTTTTGTTTAAGTAAGTCTTTAACGTTACATGGAATATACGGTAACTTTACTTCATAAGTTTAATTTGTTTTCAACTACATAACATAAATTCAATTGCACCAAAAAATCTGAAATAATATAGTTATTCTTACTTTTTTGTTCTGGTCTGAATTTTCCGCCATTTCGATCATGTGCGCGACGCAGACGAAATGAACGTGTTTAGTGAAGAGCGACAAAAACAGTCTGCGTTGATATTTATGTTTCCCAATGGTTTGATATATTAATAAACGGAGTATAGTCGATATAGGGCGAAATAAAAAAAAAATCGAAGACAGAACAGAAAAAATTTACCATATAAATACCTTGTTTCTCCAATAAAGTTTGACAAGAAAACAATGTCTAAAAATAGAATATGCTTCTAAACATGTGATTCAAAACTTACGCAAGTGTTAAATAAATTAGGAAAAGGTTACAACCTGCTTGATTGAGAATAAAATCACTATTCATGTTATTGAAAAAAAGGAGCAAAAAAACATTAAAAAAGCAAAAAAACATAAAAAAAATTATTTTAAAAATATTTTTGTTTGTCGCAGCTGGATTCGAACTCAGGTCCGCAAAATTTCTCAATATAGCAAAAAATTTGACAACGTCTTTGCACTCTTAGCCAAGGTAAATTTTGACTTTGTTGTAGGAGAGTTGCTCCCAGTAGGTTAACTTTTTTTAAAACAATTTTCACTGTTCTCTTTTTAAGTTATTGTTTTATTAAAGCAACCATTATTAATCATTTACGTTGTGTTGCACTCTGTACTGGGAACAAACTGGGATTCTATCGAAATATTCTAAACTTCAAAATTAAACACCTTATTAAGCCTTCAGTAGTCGCGCAATGCCTTACAATCAATTTAACTGAAACTTTCACTATTTAAAAGTCAACATCTAAAATAAAATCCTACGTTCAAAATTCCAAGTCAAAAAAACTTTTTGTGTATTTTGATGCGATTTTACCGTATTTATATGGTCAATTTTTGTATGGAAGGTAGGTGTGGTTTTCATCTGAATAGGCTGGCGTACGATCTCGACCTTTATTTTTTTGTTAAGCTTATATCAATTTCATTAAGATCGCTTCAATATTAGAGCTATAATCGCCATAACAGACAGACAGACAGACAAACGCACAGACAAAAACATGGCAGGAACTAGAGGTATTCCTAGACGAGAAGTATGCACGGAAATTCTATCAACAGGTTAAGCGTCTAACCCAAGCCCGGAGCATCCACTTGTAGAGATGAAAATGGAGATAGTGTGTGCTTAGATTGTGGAGACAGCACTTCTCCCATTTACTTACTGGCGACGATTCCACCAATGCCGCCTATGGAGAGCACAGTTCAGTGCCACCAATCAACGATGACGGAGTAGAAATACCACCACCTAGCCATGAAGAGGTTGGCGTTGCTACCCAACGACTCAAAAACAATAAAGCTGCGGGTGCTGACGGCCTGTCAGCTGAATTGTTTAAAACCGGCGGCATTGAATTGATAAGGCGCATGCATCAGCTCATCAGCAAAAGATGGCTAGAAGAAAGCATGCCCGACGATTGGAACCTCAGCGTACTTTGCCCTATACTTAAGAAAGGAGACCCAACAATCTGCGCCAACTATCGAGGTATCAGTCTTATTTCCATCGCATATAAGGTTCTCTTTCTTGGCTGGCGGCCGTGGCGTAGTGGGTAGAGTGTGACTCTTACGCCAGAGAACCCAGGTTCGAATCCTCCATCCGACACAGAAAGTTTTTTCAATTGAATTAATTTTTCTGTTCGGCAGTCACCTCTCTGCAGACAATGGCAATCCTCAGAGAGTAAAAACTGCCATGAAAAGCTTCTTGAGAACATAAGCCGTTCGGAGTCGGCGTAAAACATGTAGGTCCAGTTCTCGATCATTTGTGTGCAAACATTTCACATCACCCACAACACAATTGATCATAAGAAGCTCGGTCAAAGTCTTTGCAAGGGCTGAAATGGCCATTTCGTTTTTTTTTTTTTATAAGGTTCTCTCAAGTGTATTTTGTGAAAGATTAAAGCCAATTTCAAAAACACTGATTGGACCTTATCAGTATGGCTTTTGACCTGAAAAATCCACCATAGACCAGATTTTCACGATACCACAAATCCCGGAAAAAACCCACGATAACCAAATTGACACACATCATCTATTTGTCGATTATAAAGCTGCGTTCGATAGTCCTAAAAGGGATTGCCTATACGCAACAATGTCTGAGTTCGGTATACCTGCAAAGTTGGTAAGACTTTGCAGGATGACGTTGAGCAACGCTCCGTCAAGGCAGGAAATGACTCTCTGAAATATTCAATACCGAAGGAGGTTTCAAGCAATCCACTTCTTGCGATCTCCTCAACATCATGGAGAGGATCGTACGAAAGGCCGGTGTGCATCGTAATGGCACCATTTTCCACAAAGGTGTCCAGCTCCTTTCGTACGCTGATGATATTGATATTGTGGGCAGAACCGAGAGAGATGTTACCGCTGCTTTCACTGCTATCGAAAAAGAATCAGCCAAGGTGGGTTTGACGATAAATGAGGGTAAAACAAAGTATATGCTGTTTACAAACAAGGGAGCGTGGCGTTTAGACTGCCACGTTTCATACGGCAGCTATAACATTGAAGTCAAAGAGTTTGTATACCTTGGCACCGCCATTAATAACAACAACGAAGTCAGCCTGGAGATAAAGCGAAGAAAAATAATTGCTAATAGGTTATAATAGGTGCTACTACTCTCTCGATCGACAAAACTTACTCTCTACAAGACGCTCGTTTTACCAGCGCTTCTTTATGGCGCTGAAGCATGGGTAGTTTCGTAAACTGACGCAGCTGCTCTGGGAGTTTTTGAGAAAAAAAGTTCTTCGCCAAGTCTTCGGTCATGTTCGAGTCGGCGATGACTGTCGCATTGGAATGAACCACGAGCTGTATGAGCTCTACGAAGACATTAACGTAGTTCGTCGTATAACTGTGCAGCGACTGCGCTGGCTGGGTCATCTCCATCGTATGGACGACGAAGCTCCAGCGAAAAAGCTCCAGGTGAGGGTCATTGGTCAACGACGACGAAGAAGACCATGCCTCCGATGGATGGACCAGGCCGAGGAAGCCCTAACCGCACCTGGTGTATACGAGTGGAGAAGCCTCCTGCAAAGCAGAGGCGCCTGGCGAGAAATGATGAGATCGGCCGAAACCCGAACACGGGGTGTTATAGCCACCTATGTAAGTAATAAAAATTAAATTAAAATTAAGGTAAGTTCACCATATAGGCCCACCTAACACCTTTTGCATTACAGCGTACAAAATATTGATGGTAAAAACCTAGATGTTTTTGTGTCATTTTATTTGATGAATTCTTTATACAAAAGCAAAAAGGTGATAGTAAAATAAATTATCGGAAACTTCTTAAAATGCGATTTAAAAAAACGTCCTTTTGGGTTTTTAAGGAGCATGAGTACCTTAAAAGACCCACGTATTTCTTGCTTGAAACAGTGAACTAAAAACAGAACTATTATTGTTTAAAATCTTTATGGCAAAAATATGTTAAAAAAAAAAAATTCAATGCCTTTTCAGTAAAAAATTAAATGCCATTCAGCTTCTTTAAAGATAAAAAAAAATCAATTCTTTTTTACTTAAACAGTATTTTAGTGACATCTTGGGCCTTATAATTGATGGCTTTTTTTCTTTTTGCTTATTCTAATTCGTATTCTGGGCCCGGTATATATATTTTCCTTATTAGGCCCGGTTTTACAAAAGAGGCCCATGCTTTATTATTTATAGTCTAAATAAGGCTCACTTCAAAGAAAATATAAACTTTCAAAAAGCCATTTGGTATTGATTTTTTTCACAAACTAACCTTAGTATTTTCAGAAAATAATAACCTATCTGGGTTTAAAAATATTTTTGTAATTGCAACACACAATTTCACAACCAAACTTTTTTTTTATGCGCCGCGCACTATAAGATTAACTTCTAGACGCTTTTGCAAAATAGTCATATTAAAATGCATAACTCGAAAAAAATTTTATTTTATTTCCACAGTGTACATTTTCTGAAAATATACTGAAAATATGAATTGTTATTGCGTATATATAAATATATTATACTTATAATAAAATTATAATGGTTGTTAATCATTCAATAGTTTTTTGAATTTTTTGATTTTTTTTGTGGAAAAGTGGAAAATTGTTTTCCAAATAGTGGTAAATTTCCGTTTGTCTCTCTGGCAACACTCCTGTGCGGCAGAATGCCATTGTTCGTTACGTTTCAAGAAGTCGCTTATAGTATAGGTGTGATAGCATTGCGTCTGCAGCGAAAAGTAGCCTATGCACATGTGTATAGGAAATTCGAAAATTCACTTCACTGCTCTAAAGCATTCAAATTGTCCATTAAAGTTATTGATGAACTTTCATATAAAAAGACATAGTAAGCAGCCCTTATTCGCGTTATACAAGATAACTGGTGATTTTAAAATAAATTGATTGTTGAGATGACCCATGTGCTTTGCAGATAAGTCGTGTTGAAGCGGCTGCTGCTCTACCGTAGCTCTATTTATAGGTCTAAATTAATGTATCCCATCTTTTGCTTATGCTTAGTATGCTGTAGGAACGAAAATGTTATGCTGTAGGGCATATAATGTTAAACGCGAAATTTTGGTGTAGAGTAAACATTTTTGTGTGGAGCAAAAGTACAAGCTGTACTGGTTGACAGATTCATATTTTTATTGCTGCAATTTTATATTCTATAAAAGGTAAGACGAACATTAAAGAATTAAATAAATTTGTTTAATAACCAATTCAAAACCTACTTAGACACATACTTACTGTTTATTTTATTATTGTTGAATGTCAAATTTCCACGCCAATTAAATATACGGGCATATAATTGCCAGTGAATTTTTCCATTTTAACTCTCCACACATGATTGTGAACTTGGCAGCAATGAACAAATTTTTTCCTTCAACAGCGTACTACCTAGCGAAAAAAATTCCGCTGCCTGTTCGCTGTCAAAAAACTCAATTTACTTCATATGGGAATTTTGTTTTCGTTTTTACAACATACTGGGCTTTAAACTTATGTTGACGAATTTCATACAGGTTGTAACAATATACTATTTTGATTGCAGATGTTGCATTTTTGAGCATTAACTTCGTTTGCGACTTGATGGCTGTTGTTCTCTCGGCATGTGTATGCACTTGCCCTTTATCACTTGACGAGCGTACCTCGTTCTTAGTTTGCATTATACAAAAAGTTAAAGAGGTGACGTCACTTTTAGTCGCGACTTTTGGCTTTATTTGAGCTGACAGCTTTTCGACGAACTCTTGAAGCAACAATGTTTAACTAAATCGTTCACTAGTTTGGTCGGTTCCATCGTAGCTCATATATTTTGTACGGATACACAGTGTTGCGTCTAAAACAAGCTAGCTGGACAAAATTGAATTTCGCGTTTGATGAAAATAACGGAATATTTTAACAACAGATATTCTCAAAGTCGGGATTTCACCAGTTGTTTTTGTTTTATAAAAGTAAGTTAACAGTTATAGGCAGTGGAAGTGAGAGAAATGGTTTTGTTGAAATTATAATTGCTGCTCAGTTGAAATTGAAACTGGTGAAAATAAGCGAATTGCTTTATTTGTGCATAATTTTAACAAATTTCTATTAATGGATGTCAAAGTTGAGGGCAAGTCGTAATGAAATTAACGTACAAGTTAGAAAATAATTTAATAGTTTTTTAATAAAAGTTTTACAAACTTGAGTATTAATAAAGTTCTATTAAGTAATAGTAATGTTCTATTAAAATTGCTAAGTTTTGGAGAGAAGAACTTACAGTTACTCATCGGTTATCACCTTTTTTTTTTATGAAAGTTATATTCTTTTTCGCACACTTTCGTACTTCAATTTTTTTTTTTTTTTGTGATTTGGAGTAAATTTTTTTGTCAAATAAATGGTAACTGCTCTAAAAATGGGAAAAATTCTTACGAAATTGTAAGAAATTCAGTCTGTTTAAGTTATTGAGCTTAAAGTTTATAATCCTTAAAGACTCAGGGAGATTCAGTAAAACAAATTTCAACGTTTTGAGCAAAATTGCAAAATTCAAAACAAAATAGAAAACTTGAGTTTCCGCACCTATAAAAAAATATGTGTACCTTAGATATTTGTCCTCTATTACATATTCGAAGCTCATTCAAATCGGCGAATGACATCAAGGGACGTTTTCTTGTGAGAGGACTAAACTTTGACAACTAGCAGCGATCTCTAAATCATATAAAAAAATTAAAACAAAAAAAAGTATTTCATATTTAGTTGTAAAGGGTGGTTAAATTTTAAGCGCCGATGTTGATTTTGAATAAAACACAAATTATTTATTAAATTATTGTCATTTCTTTTTATTATGATAATATTGGTATGGTTCCATTATGTATGGTACAAAATATCGGCCAAATGGCCGCCGCGACCACGGTGGCACACCTCCATCCGATGGTCCAAATTTTCGATGACGCTGAGGCATAACTGAGGTTCTATGCCGTTAATGTGCCGAATTATCTCATCCTTTAGCTCTTGAATTTTTGCTGGCTTATCGACGTACACCTTTTCTTTCAAATAACCGCAAAGAAAGTAGTCCAACGGTGTCAAATCACATGATCTTGGCGGACAATTGACATCCCCACCAAGTGAGATAACACGGCCATTGAATTTGTCGCGCAAAAGAGCCATTGTTTCGTTAGCTGTGTGGCAAGTGGCACCGTCCTGTTGAAACCACATATCGTCCACATCCATATCTTCCAATTTGGGCCATAAAAAGTTCGTTATCATCTCACGATAGCGAACACCATTCACAGTAACTGCCTGACCGGCCTCATTTTGGAAAAAATACGACCCGATGATGCCGCCAGCCCATAAACCGCACCAAACAGTCACTCTTTGTGGGTGCATTAGTTTTTCGACAATCACTCTTCGATTATCATTCGCCCAAATGCGGCAATTCTGCTTATTGACGAATTCACTGAGGTGAAAATGTGCCTCATCACTGAATATGATTTTCTTCGAAAATTGATTATCCACTGTTGCCATTTCTTGCCACCATTCTGACCATTGACGACGCTTGAAATGGTCAAGAGGCTTTAGTTCTTGAGTCAATTGCACCTTGTAAGCGTGTAAATGCAAGTCTTTATGCATAATGTTCATCAACGACGAGCGTGAGAGATGCAATTGTTGGGCACGACGACGAGTTGAGGTGAACGGCTCTTCATCCACACTATCGCGAACAGCAGCAATATTTTCTGCAGTACGAGCTGTACGAGCATGCACTGGTGTTTTCACATCTCCTACAGACCTAGTTTGCTCAAATTTTTGCACGATTTTTCCGATTGTACGCACACTTGGACGATTAAATTGACCGAAAAAATCACGAAGTGCACGATATGCATTTTGATTTGAACGTCCATTTTCATAATAAGCCTGAATAACTTTAACGCGTTACTCGATTGTGTATCTTTGCATGGTTCAAATTGAGTTAGTCTGAAATTGAGAAATGTCAAATGAAATGCAGAAAAAACTTGACGTTTAGGTGAGGTTCACATTCAACATCGGCCCTTAAAATTTAACCACCCTTTATATAATCGAATAATGACATGCCGCGATGATAATTCAAAAGTCGAAAAATAGGGACTACCCTAGTATATACGGAAAAAGTATAAATTACTTCCAGAGCCAAACTGAAAAGGGAGTGCTAAACGCAAACGGGTAGTGGTAAAATCTGCGATTACCACCACAGTCTAATCGGCGGCAACTTTTGTATTCAAATAGTCAACTTGGTATTCCAACTCATTCTAATTTCCTTTCAGTGCCTGTAGCTTCAGCTCGCTCAACACAACTAACTGGTGGATAAGAATAAAGTGCCAATCAGTCAGTGCGCAGCAAATAGTAATATGTACGGCAATTATTTTCAAAAGATTTGCTTGCCTACAGCGGAAAACCAGGCAAATGTCCGTTTTTTTCAGCAGTTTTTCACAGGAAGCACAAGCTTATGTGGCTTAAATAAATTAAAAAAACCTCAAAGCAGGGGCTTTAGATTAAGTGAGAAGTCAACTATTTTAATATTTTAATAATTTAGTTCCTATAGTTACTGTCGGGAAATGGACAAAAATTGGGCCTGGTCGAAATTTATATACGCCCACTTTTTCAGAAAATAGTAAAATTATACTGGACCGATTGCAGACTATTTTCGAGCACGAGATGGTTTATAAAAAATATGTTGCACGTATTTGTATATTTTAAGCACATTTCCATTAAGATGATAATTACAATTACAAAATAATAACATTACAATTAGTTAAAAGAAGAAAATATCATTGATTTCTAATAAGTATAATTTTTTTAATACAGCCAACTTTTTTATTTTTTGAGATATGTTGATGTTTTTAATAACATAGAAAAGAAAATTGAATAAATTACAAAATTGATCATAAAAAAAATGTCATTTATTACCCAAAATTCTGAGACTTTCTGAGAAAATTCTGACCACTTAAAGTTGAAAATTGGTAGTTTCAACCGATTGATTTCATCTTCACACAGGCACTGCTCGGTAACGGCTAAGTTGGTGGGGTTTGTTGGTATACCGTTGGAAAGGTGATTTCATTGCCTTTGCAATGAGCTATCTTTTTGTTAGTTTTTCTGCTAGAGACAATAACATGAATCAAAGTCGTGACATATTAATTAACCCTGTAGCTCCTAAGAATGTGAAAATAGGCCCGCCGTCCATACGATTTTTTGTTCAGTTCGACATAACCTTCCACCTCCGTAAATAGTTGCACTCAATTGCGGGGCACCTTGTATTATTAAATATACAATAAAAAACTCCTGCAAATGATTTTAAAGAACTCAAATCGGTTTTGCATCAATATGCAAACAATTTTTCTCCCTTTTTTTAGATAAGGCAATGAATTTAGGTGAATTGCAATATAAAAATATAAAATTAATGATTAGTTGATGTAAGAATCTTCAAATGTACAAAAAAAAGGTGCTCTCTGTCACCTAGTGGTTTTATAAATTGGCAGTTGTCAATTTATCTTAACGCTCTTTTCATACTTAACCAGGCCCTATCAAAGGGGGGAGGGGGCAGGGGGGGTCTCGAGACCCGGGTCCCGCATCGGAAAGGGGCCCTCAAATTCAAAATACCATGTACGAAAAAAGTGAACAAAAGTGTTCAGATCTAAAAATTCCTACAGGAATAACAAATCTAAAAAGCTTGCCAAATAGCATACATATGGCGCCATCTAACGAGTACTAGCAAAACTACAAAGCAAGAGAAAAGTTCAAATTTAATCTAGTAGGTGGTGACAAAATTAAGCAAAAGTCAAAAGCACACACACAAAAGTTAAATTGAAAGAAAACGTCAACTGCTACAAATATTTTCCAGTTTCTAATTTAACAGTTTTATCTATTATAATTCAAACAATTTGCAATCGGTAAGCAACTTTTCTTTTAAATTTAAATAATTTTTTTAATATTTTTGTATTTATTAATAGGAAATGAAGAGAAGTTACCCAAGTGGAGCGTCAAAGAGACGCAAGAACAAAATTTTTGAACAAAGCGGTTCCTTACAATCGTTAACAACATTTTTCACAACAACGTCGACCGAAGACAAAGAGGATGGTGGTAGTTCAGTGGCAGCAAATTTAGCTGAAAGTTTTCTTTGCGAATTGGATGAACAGAAACAAGGAACAGAAAAATCTACAGATCCAGGCACCAATGTGCATACAGAGACTTGTCAGCTAGACGAGCCTTGCATTGAGGTAAACAACGAAATTTCCGACGTAATAGTTTTACCATTTTGTGATATTGCTATTATTGATAAGAATAATGCCTCCCAGCTGCAATCATTTCTGAAAATTCAGACATTCGAAATCCCAAGTAATATTTCAGTTGATTCCAACAATCGTTCATTTCCTTATAGTCTTTTGATAAAAAATTTGCCTAACGGCGAAACTAGCAAGAGAGACTGGATATGTTGGAATGCAGCTAACACATCAATTAATTGTGTTCCTTGTTTTTTGTTCAAAACTGAATCCATACAATCAACTTTTGCCAATAATCCAGGTTGGAATATCGATAAAGGCTGGAAAAAGTTGTACATTAAAATACCATCTCATGAGAATTCAATATCGCACAAGCAAAACTATGTAGCGTGGAAATCGGCTTCTAGGCCGGCAGCATCTGACAAAACAGTTGACAGTTTGATATCGGTTGCGATATCATCTGAAATTATTTTTTGGAAGAAAATACTGGAACGTATTTTGCACGTCATAATTTTTCTTTCAGAACGAGGATTGGCTTTTTTTGGGTCGACATCACGCTTTGGTGATCCCAGCAATGGGAATCTATTAGGCATAATAGAAATACTAAGTAAATACGATCCAATTCTATTTGAACATGTTCAACGAGTTCAAAAGTCACAAGCTATTAAAACTCGCATGCAAGTACATTATCTTTCCCCGTTTCAATAAAAATGAATTTATTGAACTTTGCGGGCAATTCGTGCAAAAAACTATTATTGATGAGATTATCGTTTCCAAGTATTTTTCAATTATTGTTGATGCAACACCAGATTGCTCCAATAAGGAACAAACCACTATTGTCATTCGTTATGTGAAGATTCCTGACAAAAGCTCATCATTTTCGATCGAGGAAAGATTTTTGTGTTTCGATAATTTCACCAATAAAACTGGAAAAGAAATTGCTGGTAGAGTTTTAAAAGTCTTAGACGACTTTGGATTAGATTTTGACCTTTGTATTGGCCAAGCCTATGATAATGGTGCTAATATGTCTGGTAAATATAATGGCGTGCAATCCGTTCTGCTAGACATTAATTCTAATTGCATTTTCTCAAGCTGCGGAAACCACACATTAAACCTTGTGGGTGTTGACTGTGCCGAGTCATGTAAGGAAGCAATAACTTTTTTTGGAACTATACAGCAAATGTACAACTTATTCAGTGGAAGCCCGCAAAGATGGGAAATATTAAAAAAATATTTACCAATATCCCTGCAAGCCATGTCCAAAACCAGATGGTCAGCACGAATAAATAGTGTTCGGCCTATTGCAAATCATCTAGGTCAGATAAGAAAAGCTCTAATTGAATTGGAATTGCTCAATCTTACTGCACTTGCTCGAGCTGAACTAAGCTTTATTCAGAAATATACATCAAAAATTGAATGTCTTTTAATGTCATCTTTATGGATAAAGTTGTTAACAATGTTGCATCAAACAAATCTCTTGATTGAAGCTCGTGATGCGACACTAGATATCGAAATTATAAACATTGAAACACTTGTAAAAGACATTCAAAAAGTTCGTGATCAGTGGGATGAAATTTTAAATGAAACTAAGTTAGTTGCGGAGAGTATTGGAATACCATTACAATTTACTTGTAACCGATGGATGAAAACTGAGTCTGACATAGAAAAACATTACAGAATCAACGTGTTTTTCGTTATTATTGATTCGATTTTATCTGGTCTAAGACGGCGATTTGAATCAATTCACTTAATATGTAATTTGTTTTCATTTCTTTGGCAGTTTACTGAACTGAGCTGCGAAGACCTGCAGTCAGCAGCACAAACATTTCAGAAAACTTACTCAAAAAAAATATCGTGTGATCTGTGTGAGAAAATGTTATTTCTTAAACGTATATATTCAGCCAACTTTAAGATGGATTGTAAGCCGAAGAATCTATTTCAAGAAATATACCATCTTGAGCTTTCCCAAATGTGACCATTGCGTTGCGAATTTTTCTCAGCTTGCCAGTATCAGTCGCCTCAGCTGAACGATCTTTTAGCGTCCTTAAAAGGGTCAAAAATTATCACCGGTCGACCATGGGACAAAATCGTTTACATTTCAGACATAGCAAAAAAAATTGAACTATTCAGAAATAATTGATGCCTTTTCACAACAAAAGGCTAGGAAGGCGGTACTTCAATAATGTTTTATATAATATTAATATTGGTTTTTATTATATAAAATAAATAATAATTTAAATTAATATAATAATAAATTTTAATTTATTAATATTAAAATTTAAATAATAATAAAAAGTATGAAAAAAATGTTGATACATTCTTTTAATTTTTTTAACGGAGGAGGGGCCCCCAAATAGTTCGTGCCCCGGGCCCCTTATGGGCTCTGAAAGGCCCTGTACTTAACACATACTTTTTATTTTTTTCATCTTAATGGATAATTAGATATAATCTAATAAAAGATGTACTCTAATGTAGTATGAACAAAAAGTTGAATTTATCGGACATCAGTCTTATAGTACGTTTACATATCGAGATTAAATCCAGATTAAACCCTTTGAGATTAACTCGCTAATCTCGTTGATTTTAACGAGATTATCCACACAAAAATTAATCTCTTCAGAACGAGATTAGAAATTAATCTACTCTTTATCTCCTCAAAAAAGTTTGCAAACGTGAAAATTCGATAATTACTTCAAAAATGCAACTCTGTTAAAAAGTGTTAAAATGAAATGTCAAATAATTATATATAATTTTATATAATTTTTTATATTTAATATATTTATATTTAATAATTTATGTAATTTTATATAAATTTATGTAATTTTATATAATTTTATAAAATTATATATAATATATAATAGTGGTATTCGCTCTTTTGTGTATTTATGAATACACTAGTGTACTTCTGTCAAAAAATTACACTAAATACACATGCAACAACAAATACCATAGATTTTGAAGTTACACTTTATGTGTTTCTTTACAACATCAAAAGATGATTGTAATGTAGTTGTATGTGTTAATTGTATCATTTTGACATTACTTGACAGCATTCTTGGCACCATTTCTTCGTCACATCATATCGTTTTCTAATTAGAACTGTTTAAAATCCATCTGTAATGGAATCTGTAATGGAAAATGTTAAAATAAGGAAAAAACGTTCAATTGCCACCAGTGAGCCAATAGTAGATACACTGCTGTGGAAGAAGTCACTCACTCTTTTCCTTGTATTTATCGGTACAATTACAATCAGTACATCTAATACACGAAAGAGCGAATACCACTAATATATAAAATTTGTAAATGTAGTGTTATATAATGTAAAAAGTACACAGTGTGTAATGTTCAAAAAATATATAGTGGTATTCGCTCTTTTGTGTATTTATGAATACACTAGTGTACTTCTGTCAAAAAATTACACTAAATACACATGCAACAACAAATACCATAGCTTTTGAAGTTACACTTTGATGATTGTAATGTAGTTGTATGTGTTAATTGTATCATTTTGACATTACTTGGCAGTATTCTTGGCACAATTTCTTGTCCTTTGTTCGCCATAATTTTTCGCGCTAGCTCGTCACATCATATCGTTTTCTAAACTGTTTAAAATTCATCTGTAATGGAATCTGTCAAGGTTTATTAATACAGGTTAAGTCACTTGAGAGAAGCTCGGTCGAACTGTCAGAATGGATAAAAGGAAATCAAGAAAAAAAAAAACCTGAATCTGTACAATTTTTAGCTTACAGTTACTTTGACAGTTCGAGCAAAGGCAGAAAAAGAGTGCCTTTCTCTCAAGTGACTTAACCTATATTAATGAACATTGGAATCTGTAATGGAAAATGTTAAAATAAGGAAAAAACGTTCAATTGCCACCAGTGTAGCCAATAGTAGATACACTGCTGTGGAAGAAGTCACTCACTCTTTCCCTTGTATTTATCGGTACAATTACAATCAGTTCATCTAATACACGAAAGAGCGAATACCACTTATGTAAAAAATGTAAAGTAATACATTGAATTGAACAAATATTAGAGAAGGTAAATACATAAAACAAAACAAAGCAACGAAATGTCAATGTTAATCTGGATGAGGACAGTGTAAACAGTTGAAATTACAGAAGGAGATTAGGCTAAACTTTTTCTCTTAATCCTCTTAAGAGAATTCTTACCTTTGACTTTGAATGAAAATATTTTCTTTATTATGTTTCCATGTAATGTTTGCACTAGACGATAAACAGTTAAGATAGATATTGCGGCCATATTCTACAGTTTTAAGTTCTAAAATGAAGAAAAAAGTAAACATATAAAATATTCTTAATGTTAATATATCTTAAAAAAAATATAAATTATTGAAATACGATATTATAAGAACATTTAATAACAATAAAAAAAGATGTATTTCCGAATGAAAAGTTTTTAATATCAATGCGTCTTACATCACATCAATTGGAATGTTGCTTCAATATCTAGAACATTTTATCCCTCAATCTCTCTAAGAGAATTGAATCTATTCAAAGAAATTTGGCAAGGTACATACATAAGGAATAAGCTTAATTGGAACCTGCCCTAAATACTTTCTTATGCTACTCGTTGTGCTATAATTAACCTTAATTTGCTTGCAACAAGACATAGGGCCTTATTATTCAACTCTAGATATTTCAGCACTATCTAGCCGATAATTTATCCAGAACCAGAGGTAAAGATCCCTGGATAAAAATTCTTATTGTTCACTTATTGCATTTATTTATTTATTTATTGTATGCTAAGCCCTAAGGCTTTATAGCATTTCAAAAATTTAGCGACTAATTTTTAAGGTATATTATACGTGTAACTAAAAAACGCATCTTTTTTCAAAAATCTTTTTAGGTACAAGGAGTTTTTTCAAATTTACACAGGGGTGAAATCCGCTAAGGTGATAGTTGACAGTCGCTGTTTTGATTGTCGTTTTTGAAAACGACACCTTAATACCTAACGCATGAAATTAATAGGAAACAAGTTATTGTCAATTTGAATCACGTTACATGGAACAAAAGCGCCGATTTTGATTGTCAACTATCAATCATCACCTTAGCCGAGACCACCCCAGCTTATTGTACATAAAAACGACTTTATAAAAATAATTTATTGTTTTTAATTTTGCAAATCCCGCTAGGGTTTTGCTCTTATGAGGAAGTACTTTCACCCCTATATTGTCAGTTGTCAACTCTGGTTTACTGCAGTTGGACGTGTTTTTTCTTGCGCGCTTAAAATTGTTGCAGTTAAGTCTAATTTCATAAAATTTTTGATATAAACCGCATTTTTCTTAACCAGTATCTTGCTGATCACCTTTTCTGGATTTCTGCAGTCACACGGATAGAAAACGTTTAAATAATCCTTTTTTAAATTAAATTAAATTGTACTTTTCATACATATATATGTACCAACTTTTTTTCTCTATTGCATTTTTGCTTTAGCAACAAAAAACGTTGGTTTCATTAGTGAGAGCGAATTTATTTTTTCTAATTTGCCTTTCACTGCTTTTCTTGCGTAAGTCAGCTGTTTTCTTTGGCTCCTTAAACTGCCATTAGAAGAAATCTAAACTCTAAATATACATAAATACATAATATGTATTTACATATACATATACATTTAGGTATTTATGTATTTAAGCATTTATGTATTTATGTATTTATGTATTTGTGTATTTGTGTATTTATGTATTTGTGTATTTATGTATTTGTGTATTTATGTATTCGTGTGTTTATTTATTTATATATTTATTTATTTATATATTTATTTATATATTTATTTATATATATATATATATATATATATTAGGGCGGGTCGATTTAAAAATCGCTCAATGCTCTGTGAAATTCGTATTCTAGGGATCAAAATAAGAAACTTTGCCGAAGGAACCATACCTCTAAAACGAATTCTGATGTCCCCCAATTTGAGTCGAACTTTTGGGTAGGGGCAAATTTTGAAAAATCCCACTTTGACCCATTTAGAGTGCTCCAATCGAGTCCAAATGTATGACCGAACCCCACTAACTTTGGAGGCTTGACCCACCCATGCCAGTGGCACACCCCCTGACACCCCCTGTGGGGTTCCCCATACAAACATTTCAAAAAATCACCAGTTTTGGCACTTTACATGGAAAAATCGGGGAAATGGCTATGTTTTTTCTTTATTTTTATTTATTTATTTATAATAATATTTATTATTTATTTATAATAATATCTATTTTTTCTCTTATGAAATTTGAAACGCTAACAAATTGGTATGATCTAACCGTTTGCGAACCACTTCTTGTCTGCATTTCTCTTCTTCTCTGCGAACTTTCGTTTTAACCATGATGAGAGGTTTGCCATGCTTATCTTTCATTTTAAAGTCTTGGAAAAGAGCGGTTCCCAATGCCGATGCTACTCTATCAGGCACACCAAATCTGTCACATACCAAGGCAAAGTTAAAACAATCGTATCTCTCTGTGTATTGTGAACTTGTGCTTCTATCCATATCTTCTTGAACCGGTGGCGGTGCGTATGTTGAATCATCGGGATCTTGGTATGTTGGCATTGATGACATAGACGTTGCTCCGTGCTCTTCAGTTTCCATCACAACTGCATCCATTGTTAGTCTTCTCTGATTATGTTGATCGTGCATGAACTCTTTGAGGCGTTCGGGAACCCAGCCGCATGCACATGGAGCTGCCTTCAAATCGCATTTACATGTTCCAATGTAAAAAATTGTTTCCAGAGATTTTACATACTCTATAAATTGTTGGGTTTTGTTTCTTCTCTTGATTTGCTCTTGATACTTGTCAAGCAATTTATTCAATACACTTTTTTTCAGCATTATTTCCATACCAAGTTTTTCCCAAATTCCGTTCAACTTATCTTGTACTTGAATAGTGAATGATTTATGGGAAAACTTTTTTGTTCTGTTTTAGCACGTTCGCTTAAGTAAAAATAATATCTCAAGATATCCAGATGGGTTGATAAATTAAGATCAGTCAAATCAGTAGACACACCAAAAACAGTAACATCGTGCTTGGGTATATGACTCATTGGGTTTTCGATAGTTGTTGATGTTGTTGTTGCTTCATCTTGCGGTGTAGCGGATGGTAGATTCATTGTAAACTTTTTGATTTGGAATGGTCAACTTCACTTATTATTTTATTTTTTAAATATTTTTTTCAGGGACCGTAACTATTATTCCCTTTTTCCAAAAAAGCTGGAAGTAATAGTTATTTTATGTATTTTATTTTTTAACACAAAATTTAACTGGTACTTTCTGCTTTTTATTTTTTCTGGCAAGAAATAATTATTATCTGCGGCTTTTTATTTTTTATAGCAAAAATAAAAAGCCTCTGTTATAAATCAAAAACTGTGAGTGCTAGGATAATGAAAATCGATACATACGGTCGTGCCATGATGATCTAACTATTGTAAAATTTTGGGCGGGCCACGCCCCTTTTTGAGGAAATTACATATATCTCATGAACCTGGCACGCAATGATGATGAAACTTGGTATATGTGGTCGTGGTTTGGTAAGCTACATGTAAAACAAAAGTGGGCGAGGCACGCCCTATTTTAGGGAAAATGACAATGTATCATGAATCAGAGCCGCGATGATGATTAAATTTCGAATATGAGGTTATTGCATGAAAATCTTTGTATTGCAAATTTCGCGCATTGCCTCTTTTTGAGAAAAAAGAACCAGTAAAGTAATGATGATGAAATTCGGTAGATGAAGTAGTAGAATGGTCATCTAAATATATAATGGGATAAAGGTGGGCAAGCTTCGCAGTTTAAGGAAAATGCAAAATGAAAGATTCACCCAATGCTTACAATAATATTAATAAAATATTAAGAACAAAAAATACGTCGTTTTCGTCATTTTTAATGTAATATAAGTATTTAATAAAAAAAATTGAATTCACGTTTTTATGAAAATTTTTCGACGTGGAGTCTTAAATGTGCAAAAAGTGTCAGCTTGTAATAAAATTAAAGTATCCTGACATTAAATAAAAAATTAATAAAACAAAAAAAAAACAAAAAGGTTATAAATCAATTCAACTCGCTTCAACTAGTAATAATGCGTAAAGAAAATATCCATTTCAATTAAACTAATTAAAATCGTTCAGTTTCACCATCATTAGGGCAGCCAGATTTTCTTCAGATAAATTATATCTTAAATCTCCAAGAATCAGCTTTAGTGCTGAAAATGCTCTCTCAACACTAACTTGCGTGGCAGGTACTGCGTGGACAATGTAGGCAAGCTTATGCAGCCACGGTAGGATATATCTTTTGCTGTCCCAGTGTTCTATTAAATTTTCATCCACGTCAAGGCGCTTTTCCTTGTAGTTATCGATTTCGTTAAATGCTTTCCGAACATCTGCGTTTACTGTTTCCTCCTCTTCATCTGATGATGAGTTTTCAAGCTCCATCTCCCTAATTCCGCTTCTTAACAAAGAAGAGGAGCTTAAAGCAGAATTTTCATCAAATAAAAAGGCTTCGGTTGTAGCATTTCTTGATGTGGACGGAAGCTCTTCGTTGGTTTCCTTGAAATGGCAAGAGTTGAACATGTGGGTGGATATAAATACGTGTCAAATATTTATTGAATAAATTTGTTTGAGTTTACCTGTTGCACATGCACTTATGGTGAAGTGGAACGTGGCTCTTGAATATATTCCTAAAAAAAATGAACGATTACAAAAAACAAATTGACTAACAGAACCTATAAACAAAAGCGCCATACTTAAAAAATGTACTTTAGAAGTGAAACTTATAAAGACTCAAGATAAAATTTTAGGATACGAAACGAAAAATAACGTAGACCACTGTAAAAAAGTCTTATTCGTTAACCACTTTATGATCTTAATTTTTTTTTAAGTTTAATTAGTTTAGTAGTTTTAATTAGTTTCACTTCTATCGTTCGTCGAGGCCATACAAAAATTTTTATTCATGCTTTACCTTTTGTGAATCTATAATCTGCTTGACTATTTGCTTAAGATGTACTTTACCAGATTCAATCTTATTTTTTGATAATAAACGCCGGAATCTAGGGTCCAAGAAAATTGCAGCGTACATTGTTTCGTTTTCTAACAAGCCAGTCATCCTTGCTTCAATGTATGGAATGAACTCTGTGCTAATATCGCTGCTCATGGCCTTGAGTTGAAAAATTAATTCCAGCCAATATTTATAAAAATCCCCTAACAGCAGCTGACTTTTTTGAAGATGCAATGTTAATAAATGCACTGGTGCTAGCGCAGCTACAAAATTTTCCATTTCTAGCCATTCGTCACTGTTAAGATTAGCATCTGTTGTTAAATGCTGTATGCTAAATTCTTTCCACTGCAACATTCGCTTCAGCATATTATAAGTGGAACTCCAACGTGTCACGACGTCCATTTGTGGTTTTGGAAGGTTCGAATTTTCAATTTCCCTTCTAATGTTAAGAAAATAGAAATAATAATGTTAAGGAAATCATCATACTTTTCTCCTATTTTATGAGGCACTTTTTGCTCTGTGTATAAATATGAAATTGTGTTTGTGAAAAAATTTTACCGAAATGCCGGTGTCCGCAAAGTTTTAACCATTTGGCGAGCTTTATGTATTGTTTGCGAACGTGAACGTGACCCCCAAAAAGTCTTTTACAGCGAGCTGAAGAGTATGTGCGGCACATTTTATTGAAATGCTGTGTTCATATTTAATGTCACTTAAAATTCCTTCATAAAAATCAGTTTCATCATCGTCAGTCTCATTTTCGCTTAAATCTTCATCATTTCTGTCTTGCACTGATAAAAGTTCTACCGCTTTGACCATATTTCTACCATTATCAGTAGTTATTGAATAAACTTGTTTTTTTGCAATATTGAATTCACTTAATATGCTTTCCAAGGTTTCTTTTAAATTTACGGCTGTATGTTTTCCTTTTAATTCCAACATGGATAATGTGTATATATTGATTTTGTTATTTTTCAAAAATTGTACATTCACACCTAATACAGCTCGATCACTGCGAGTGGCGGTATCAAGTTTCAAAGAGACTACTTTACCGTTTACTTTCCTTTCGATAATCGACTTTATTGTTTTGCATTTATCTGTAACAAAATCCATAGCATTTCGAGATGTTATTTTAGTGATATTTAAGGCCTCAAAAATTGGGCTCATCAGAGTTTTAAAAGAATTTGAGTCGAAAAATGCTAAAGGAAGGGACTCTTTCGTAACCATATCAACGCAGCTATTGATAACTTCATTAGCAGATATTGAAATTGAAATTTTTTTTTTTTAAATCACTTGTATCCACTGGCGCGTTGAGCAATTTTCTTCGTTTTCCATATTCACTCATAAGTTCAGTATGTTTGGATTGCAAATGTCTTTTTAAATTGGTATGGTTGAAATGTATTTTCTGACCGCACGATTTACACTTGGCGTCTCCATTACTTTCACTAAAAAATTCACCAATAATATTGTGACGTTTACGACCAATAGCTATTTTTTTATTAAACATTTTAACAGCACAAGAAGGGAACAGATCTTCGCACAAAATTGAAATTATTGCCAATGACCTTGAATCTATTTTGTTATTATTATTGTTTACAAGCTTGTTTTTACGTGGAGAAAGAACCGTTGTTCTTCGTCGTTTGTGCTCATATCGAATTATTTTAAGCATCTTAAAATATCATTTTCCTAGCACTCACAGTTTTTGATTTATAACAGAGGCTTTTTATTTTTGCTATAAAAAATAAAAAGCCGCAGATAATAATTATTTCTTGCCAGAAAAAATAAAAAGCAGAAAGTACCAGTTAAATTCTGCTTTTTATGAAAAATATCAAAATTTATAAGGCAGATGCGGCTTTTTATGTAGCAAACATGGAAAATAATTATTATTTTCGGTCCCTGATTTTTTTATCTGAAATTAGCACTTCACACTTTGAGTTCTTCACAACGACTTAATGCATTCACAAAAACTGTTGCGTTATATATGGTCTACGAGACGAAGTAATAAGAATGAAATGGTAATTTCAATTCTATCTGCTGTGTATTGTGGTGGCTTAAAAACGCACACAAGCAATTTTAGGATATGCAATTGTGTCACAGTGATACCTTA
Organism: Coremacera marginata; assembly: GCA_914767935.1. NCBI lineage: Eukaryota > Metazoa > Arthropoda > Insecta > Diptera > Sciomyzidae > Coremacera > Coremacera marginata. Next base: position 112,814,511 of record OU612047.1, on the reverse strand, counting down.
ATTTTTTAAAAGGGTTGCGGTGCATTCCAGTGATAACTTAATTGAAGAAGGTACCATAAAATACCCACAAAAATCATGGTTAAAACGAAAGTTCGCAGAGAAGAAGAGAAATGCAGACAAGAAGTGGTTCGCAAACGGTTAGATCATACCAATTTGTTAGCGTTTCAAATTTCAAAAGAGAAAAAATAGATATTATTATAAATAAATAAATAAAAATAAAGAAAAAACATAGCCATTTCCCCGATTTTTCCATGTAAAGTGCCAAAACTGGTGATTTTTTGAAATGTTTGTATGGGGAACCCCACAGGGGGTGTCAGGGGGTGTGCCACTGGCATGGGTGGGTCAAGCCTCCAAAGTTAGTGGGGGCCGGTCATACATTTGGACTCGATTGGAGCACTCTAAATGGGTCAAAGTGGGATTTTTCAAAATTTGCACCTACCCAAAAGTTCGACCCAAATTGGGGGACATCAGAATTCGTTTTAGAGGTATGGTTTCTTCGGCAAAGTTTCTTATTTTGATCCCTAGAATACGATTTTTTGTTTCATCAAGCAGAGCTGATTACTCTTGTAGACTACTTAACAATTGGTATAATAGCATACTGAAACTATATAACAATGATAGAATATAATTAAATGTACTTAATGGTTAAAAGATTAACAGAGGTTGACGGTAATTTATTACACAACAATAAAGAATTTTATAAGAAAAGACGAAATATTAACTAAGAGATCTTTAAGTTACGCATCAAGGCTTATGAGGACAGCATAGAGGGTATTTTTGAAATGTTCACGAGAGTTAGTTACGAATATGTCTATTAAGGGAAGTATGCTGTTAGCTGCCCTAATGCAACGGGATAAAGGCTCATTCAGTCCATAGACAGTTCTATGAAGAGTTTCATGGAAATGAAACTGACTCCGAAGCCATCTCGAGGGTATATGTAGAGTAAGCATGCCCAATAGATTAGGGCAATCAACATTATTATCGAGGATATCTCTTAGGAAAATAATTGATAATGCCATTCTTCTGCATTTAAGAGTACTTAAATCAATCAGGGCGCATCTAGTTCCATATGAAGGGGGCTCTGGTAAGTTCCAATTCAGTTAGTAAAACATAAACCTAGTGAATTTTCTTTGTATTTTTTCTATACGATCGGAGTGCAAGTGAGTCGAAGGGTTCCTAATAATAGAACAGTATTCTAAGTGAGGCCTGACGATAGATGAGTATAGAGACTTTAAGGTGTAAGGGTCGGTGAATTCCTTGATATTTCTCTTTAGGAAGCCGAGCATAGCATTAGCTTTGTTGACTATGAAGTCGATATGGTGTCTAAAGTTAAGTTGGGAGTCTAGAATGATTCCTAAAACTTTTTGAGGGGATTCGCTCCAGCGGTTGAGGATTTAATTGGTAATTGCCCACAATAGGGAAAGTTAAGCTGGTAAAAATTAGAAAGTGGCATTTGGATATGTTGAGAGGCAAGTGATTTGCTTCACACCAGGCGAAAATTGAATTTAAACCCTCTTGAAGAAGGAGGCAGTCGTTGACTGACTTGATTTTACGAAAAAGTTTTAGGCCGTCCGCAAATAGGAGACACTTAGAGTATTTGACTACTTGAGGGAGGTCGTTGATGAATACAAGGAACAGTAACGGGCCTAGGTGACTCCCCCGTGGGGCACCTGAGGTTACCCTAATTGGATCGGAAGTGCAGCCGTTAATATGGACACGCTGATGCCGACTTGTCAGATAGGATTGAATCCAATTAAGTAGATTGGAGTGAAATCCCATAGCTGAAAGTTTAGATAATAAAGAGATGTGATTGACCTTATCAAAGGCTTTGGCAAAATCTGTAAAAACAACATCATTCTTTGAATATTTGGGCCAATTTCAATATTTATTTTAGATAATTAAGAGGTTTTTGGCCAATGCTTTACTATTGCAATTTTTATTAAAAACAAAAATTCAATTTTATCTCCCAACGTTTCGTCAATTTTTTGTTGACATCTTCAGGGGAATTTTTTTATATTTATTTCTAGAAAACACAATAATTTTTGGTTTTAACAAACATTTAAACAATTGAAAATTTACATTAACTTACTTTATAACATTATAGAAACACAAAAATTTTTTTTTTTTAGAAATAAACATTAAACCTTAAAAATTAACACAAAAAATTAAAACTCTTAAGCATCTATTTGTCCAGTGCAACTGCATAGTTATTGTTTATATTGTCAGTATCTTCTTTAAAGTTAACAGCTCTGTCGCCTTTTTGCTGTATTCGTAAACTTTCCAGTGTCAATCTTTTGTTTGTTTTGTTTTCTACCTCTAATATTTTAACAGCATCAATATCAGCTGTGTGGCCTGTCGTCAATATATGTTGTGCTAACGCTGTTGTTGTTTTTTTGTTTCGTATGTCCAGCTTGTGTTCTGTCATTCTTGTTTTTAGCGCTCTTTTTGTTGTTCCTATGTATATTTTGTTACAATTTTCGTGCTCTGTGCCTTTGCATTGTATTTCATACACGACATTGCTCTTTTCTTCGATCTCTATTCTTGTTTTAGTTTTCGTGAATATTCGGTTTGAAGTCGCGTTCGATCTGTATGCAAATATTGTGTTGTCCGTTCTCATTATTGTCCGTATGTGTGTGTTACTTGTAAGTTTTGGTATGTATCTGATGGCGTGGTACTTTTTGTTAACTTGTGGAGTGTTGCCAGATTGAGTTTTGTGTTCTGTTGTTTGCGGGTTTTGTTTGTTTTTTTAAAATTCTTGAATTAATAAGAGAATTGATTAAATGGTTAGGGTAGTAATTGTTTTTTAATATTGTTTTTATTTTTTAACATTTTTATCCAAAAATTGTGTGTCAGTTAAAGTAAATACCTTTTTTATTATGTTCGTTACAGTGTTGATTTTTTGTTGCATAGGTTGCGTTGAGTGGAAATTTATGAGTCTACCTGAAGAAGTCGGTTTTGTGAACCATTCAAAAATTATTTCGTTATTTTTTTCTATGTAATTTGACGTCCAAGTATGCGATATTTCCGTTCTGTTCCATTTCAGAAGTAAGTTGTATGTTTTTGTGGTAGTTGTTCAGTGTTTTTAGAATAACGTCCAGGTCTTTTTTGTTTACTATAGCTAAAATGTCGTCTACATATTTACTATAAATGATATGTTTATGTCCATATTTTTCAGGTTTTCAATAGCGTCGTCTAGTAAGTTGTCCATAATAATGTCAGCAAAAAGTACCACGCCATCACATGCATACCAAAACTTACAAGTAACACACACATACGGACAATAATGAGAACGGACAACACAATATTTGCATACAGATCGAACGCGACTTTAAACCGAATATTCACGAAAACAAAAACAAGAATAGAGAACGAAGAAAAGAGCAATGTCGTGTATGAAATACAATGCAAAGACACAGAGCACGAAAATTGTAACAAAATATACATAGGAACAACAAAAAGAGCGCTAAAAACAAGAATGACAGAACACAAGCTAGACATACGAAACAAAAAAAACAACAGCGTTAGCACAACATATATGGACAACAGGCCACACAGCTGATATTGATGCTGTTAAAATATTAGACGTAGAAAACAAAACAAACAAAAGATTGACACTGGAAAGTTTACGAATACAGCAAAAAGGCGACAGAGCTGTTAACTTTAAAGAAGATACTGACAATATAAACAATAACTATGCAGTTGCACTGGACAAATAGACGCTTAAGAGTTTGAATTTTTTGTGTTAATTTTTAACTTTTAATGTTTATTTCTACAAAATTTTTTGTGTTTATATAATGTTATAAAGTAAGTTAATGTAAATTTTCAATTGTTTAAATGTTTGTTAAAACCAAAAATTATTGTGTTTTCTAGAAATAAATATAAAAAAATTCCCCTGAAGATGTCAACAAAAAATTGACAAAACGTTGGGAGGTAAAATTGAATTTTTGTTTTTAATAAAAATTGCAATAGTAAAGCATTGGCCAAAAACCTCTTAATTATCTAAAAGAAATATTGAAATTGGCCCAAATAATCAAAGAATTAAAAATTATCGGAGAGGACACCGAAAACTTTAACGTCAACGTACATAAACTAAAAAACACAAAATGAAAGGCTTTTACGAACACATTAAATTAAAATACTCAATAGAGACGTCCACAACTTTGAAGAACTACTGCAACTTGCGACGAAAACTAGCCAAACAAAAGGGTTAACTGCGATTTTTAATTATTTGCAAAGAATATGGAATTACACCGAAACATTTAAGTAACACGACAAACGGAGTAAGGAAGATATTTTCGATGGAGACGGTCGGCAGATTGTATGAAAAAACGGAACAGATTTTTCATCAGAAACTTATTAACTTGGCAATTAAGGAGACCAACATAAATATCAAGAACACAACCAGTTGCATTTTCCACGCAGAACTAACATCGCAGAATTCACATCGAAACAAGTTCACATATACAACCAAATCGCCAACAACACGAACCAAGCACACGACGAGAAAATTGAAGAGCTCAAAAAAAAAAAACATCAAAAAGATAGGACTCACCATTAACGAAGATTGGTTTGTAAATAAAACGACGATAACATTCCCAGACAGCAAGTGGCTACTCTCACTTGGACGTAAATTTAATTTACCTATCACAAAAACGAACTTCTCACCAATACATGTAATAGCTGATCTTGAACAACATATTCAAACAATAGAAGACGACAGGAAAAAAACATTGCCAGATCGACAGCAGCGAACAAAATTATATCTTTTAAAAATAGGATTAGAAACACGACAAAAGAAAAATTTGTCCTGAAAACGTATGGGGAGACCAAAAAATTTATTAAACACTATGCAGATGAAATAATAATAACACAGGCTGACAAAGGTAATAAAACGGTAGTGATGTACAAACATGAATATATGCATAAAATGAATGAACTGTTACAAAATAAAAGCACTTACAAAACAGAAAGAACTGACCCGACCAATAAACTACAAAAAAAGAACAACACAATCGTCAATTACCTCCACAAACAAAAGTACATCGACACATACCAAAAACGCCAACTGACATGTCCGTCTGCTACTGCACCACGTCTCTATGGTCTACCAAAAATACATAAAACAGATGTCCCACTTAGGCCTATTTCGTCATCGATAAACGTCCCATGTTATAACCTGGCGAAGCATGTTGGACAAATTCTAAAAAACTTAATCTCGGACAAATACAATATAAAAAACGCAGTACATGAAAGAAAAACTAAGAAGCTTTAAATTGACAGAGGATAACATAATAGTATCATTTGATGTGGTATCTTTATTTACTAACATTCCGACACATTTAGCCATAAAGAATATAATGAACCAGTGGGACAGCATCAAAAATACAACAATGATACCACGACAATATTTTCTAAATATATTAGAATTTTGCCTAAAAGACAACAATTACTTTATATTTGACAACTTAGTTTACCATCAAATTTATGGTATGCCTATGGGCAATCCCTTAGCACCAACAATAGCTGACATTATTATGGACAACTTACTAGACGACGCTATTGAAAACCTGAAAAATATGGACATAAACATATCATTTATATGTAAATATGTAGACGACATTTTAGCTATAGTAAACAAAAAAGACCTGGACGTTATTCTAAAAACACTGAACAACTACCACAAAAACATACAATTTATTCTGAAATGGAACAGAACGGAAATATCGCATACTTGGACGTTAAATTACATAGAAAAAATAACGAAATAATTTTTGAATGGTTCACAAAACCGACTTCTTCAGGTAGACTCATAAATTTCCACTCAACGCAACCTATGCAACAAAAAATTAACACTGTAACGAACATAATAAAAAAGGTATTTACTTTAACTGACACACAATTTTTGGATAAAAATGTTAAAAAATAAAAACAATATTAAAAAACAATTACTACCCTAACCATTTAATCAATTCTCTTATTAATTCAAGAATTTTAAAAAAACAAACAAAACCCGCAAACAACAGAACACAAAACTCAATCTGGCAACACTCCACAAGTTAACAAAAAGTACCACGCCATCAGATACATACCAAAACTTACAAGTAACACACACATCCGGACAATAATGAGAACGGACAACACAATATTTGCATACAGATCGAACGCGACTTTAAACCGAATATTCACGAAAACAAAAACAAGAATAGAGATCGAAGAAAAGAGCAATGTCGTGTATGAAATACAATGCAAAGGCACAGAGCACGAAAATTGTAACAAAATATACATAGGAACAACAAAAAGAGCGCTAAAAACAAGAATGACAGAACACAAGCTGGACATACGAAACAAAAAAACAACAACAGCGTTAGCACAACATATATTGACGACAGGCCACACAGCTGATATTGATGCTGTTAAAATATTAGAGGTAGAAAACAAAACAAACAAAAAATTGACACTGGAAAGTTTACGAATACAGCAAAAAGGCGACAGTGCTGTTAACTTTAAAGAAGATACTGACAACATCAGATTGCAGGCGGTTTTCCATATTAAGTATTATATTGTTTACGAAAAGGGTAAGATTGGAAGTAGTAGATTTGCCACATAGGAAACCGTGTTGGTAAGGAGACATAATGTTTTTCACAGCGAACATTAGTTTTATGTTGACGATTTTTTTCGAACAGTTTAGGCATTGCGGCAAGTATGCATAAATGTCTATAATTTATGACCTCGTGTTTGGGACCAGATTTATATATTGGAACTATGTGTGATAGTTTCCAACTGTCTAGAAATACTTTAGATGATAAAGATTTTTTAAAAATAATGGTTAAGGGTAGTGAGATTGATGAAGCACAATTTTTTAGTGCGATAGGAGCAATCCCGTCAGGACCTTCCTTAGCCTAAGTCCAAAGTAGGAATGAGAGCAGGAGAGCCTAATACTTGGAAACCCGAGGTATACACCGATTTAAAGTACTCCGCAAATAAGTTACAGATAATGCAGCTATCATCGGATGATTTATTAAGGTACGACATTCGAACTGGAAAGCCCTTAGATTTTCTTTTAATTTTATTGATAAAGGTCCAAAAGTATTTACTATTCAGTTTAAGGCTAGACTTGGTAGAGATTATGTATTTACGATAAAGGAACTTGTTTAGAGTATCAAATTCGTATTTGGAGGATAGATAAATAGATCTTAGGATCGGGCTAGCTGAGTTGTCTCTTACACGTTTGAAAGCCTTAATCTTCTTGTTTTTAAGTTCGACAGTCTCTTATTAAACCACGGAGGTTTCCATTAAGACGAGATCTTTTAATTGGAACACAACGGTGAGTGATGTCCAAGAAAATTTAAAAAAATAGATTGTACATCCACAACAGATCCTTATCATTTAATATGGAGCCCCATGGGACTAAGGTCAGGTAGCTATTCATTGCATTAAAATTGGCATGATTGTAATCTCTAAAAGTCGTGCTATTACAATCTAGTTTTTGAAAATGATAAAAGGAAAAGTCGATTTGCAGGGGTAGATGATGTTGAGATTCATTAAAAATTGGACAGGGTGGTAAGTCAATGTGGAACTGGAGATCTTTATCGATGTAAACTAAATCGGTTACTAAATACGGTTAAGGCCGTCCGGTAAGTTATTAATGTGAACTAGATCGTACTGACCAAAGAAATCTATCATATTATCTTCTATTTCATTATTAATGTTAAGAGGTACAAGGTAGAATGCATCACAAATAGGTTCCCATTTGGTATCACCTAAGTTAAAATGGCCTAAACGACATGTTGATGATTATTAAGATTGTCGAGAAGATTTTACTATTTTGAAAGTGAACTTTGTAAAGCTCCACCGGGCTATTTGGTGGAATGCAACTCACGAATAAAAGCACCTTGAGATCGTGCTCGATGGAGACTTTTATAATTTGTTGATCAATGTAGTGGGGGGAACAGGGGAGCGAACCTTCACATGACAACGTGTCTGACTGCCTCAACCTTGTGAGGCCAGCATTATCCATGTCGAAATCGTCCCAAGTCGACTCAAACCTCCATGTGGTGTTCCCTGGGCAACGGCAAACTGGCATCCGTTTTGACGGCTAATTTGAGCGGCGGGTCTCCTAGCCTTAAATAGGTTGCGCGTCGGGTTTTAAGCCCAAAAATACATTTCAATGAAAAGTTACAAAAGAAATGTGAGAAAAATTATCCCCAAATCTGATGACGACCACCGCAAACGAAAAACTGATAATGATTTACGGATATGCACCTGGAATATCCGAACTCTTAATTGAAAAGGTGCTTCTATCCAACTGATTGATATCTTGAAAAGATACAAAGCTGATATAACTGCAATCCAAGAAATGCGATGGAAGGAACACGGTTGTTCTCGGCAAGCATCCCTTGATATCTACTACAGCGGCCATGCGGAAAAGCACGAGTTTGGGTGCGGATTTGTAGTTGGCAAGAGATTACGGCATCACATCCTGTGATGCACTCCTGTGAACGAACGACTTGTATAATCCGCATCAAGGCTAAATTCTTTCATATAAGCCTAATATGTGCGCATGCTCCGACAGAGGACAAGGACGATGAGATCAAAGATACTTTCTACGAGCGCCTTGAAGACGCTTACGAGCGTTGCCCCGTCACGACGCAAAAATTGTGCTTGGTGACTTCAACGCTATGGTGGGCAAGGAAAACATCTTTGGTCCAACAGTCGGAAAGTTCAGCCTCCACGACAACACATCCGATAACGGAATGAGGCTGATTGACTTCGCCGCAGCACGAAACATGGTTATAAGAAGCACTAGATTCAAGCATCTCAATATTCATAAGGCCACCTGGTTGTCCCCTGACGTCCTCAAAAAACACGCAACCAAATTGATCACGTTTTGATTGACGGAAGGCACTCTTCCAGTGTATTAGATGTACTCACGATCCGTGGTGCTAACATAGACTCGGATCATTATATTGTCGCAGCTAAGATCCGTACACGTCTGTGCGCTGCAAAGAATACGCGCAATCCTACACAGAGAAAGCTAGACGTCGACAAGATGCAGTCAAAACGGACGGCCGAAGCCTTTGCCATTCGACTCTTACTCATGCTTCAAGAAAGCACTCCTCCGATCGACGATATATGCGCGCAGTGAGCACACATCTCCCACTCTCTGCGTACGGCTGCCGAAGAGGTAATTGGCTACCACCGTCCCCGCCGAAACAAGTGGCACGACCAAGAGTGTCGCGACGCCACTGCAGAGAAAAACGGCACCTACAAAGCCACCCTGCAGTCGGTTGCAACGCGTGCTGGTAAGGAGCGATACAGAGAAAAGAGACAGGAACGAGGCCCGAAAATTTCCGAAAAGATAAGACGCCTGGCCGATGGCTCTATAACCAAGGCCTCTTTCTGCAAAGATGAAAACGGGAATCCAGTGACATATATCCAGAGTACACTGACGTTATGGAGGGAACACTTCTCTAATCTTCTGTAATTGACAGTAATAACACGGCTTAAGAACAACAAAGCCGAGGGAGCCGATAGTCTACCCGCTGAGCTGTTTAAGAACGGAGGCGTAGCTCTATTTCAATGCATTCACGTGCTTCTATGCAGAATATGGCCGGAAGAATGCATTCCAAACGATTGGAACCGCAGTGTACTCTGCCCAATCCACAAGAAAGGCGATCCCGCCATCTACCGTGGGATAAGCCTCCTTAATATCGCATATAAGGTTCTGTCTAGCGTATTATGTGAAAGACTGAAGACCATCGTAAACCAACTGATTGGGCCTTATCAGTGTGGCTTCAGACCTGGAAAATCTACCACCGACCAGATATTCACGCTACAACAAATCTTGGAAAATATCATAGAGAAGCAAATCGACTATAAAGCCGCTTTCGACAGTCCAATAAGGAATCACCCTATACTCCACCATGTCTAAATTTGGTATACCTGCAAAATTAATCCGTCTATGCAGGATGACGCTGAGCAACACCAGCAGTGCAAAAAAAAAAAAATCGGGAAGGACCTCTCCCCCCCATTTGTTACCAAACGAGGTTTCACACAAGGTGATTCTTTATCGTGCGACTTTTTTAACCTAATCATGGAAAAGATCATTCGAGCTGCTGATCTGAGACAAAGCGGCACAATATTGATATCATTGGCCATAACACACGCGAAGTCAGTGCAGCATTCTCCAAATTAGAAAAAGAGTCGAGTCGCATGGGTCTTGCAGTAAACGCAGATAAGACGAAATATCTGGTGTCAGCAAACAAACAGTCCCAGCGTATTGGCACCCACGTCACTGTTGACAACACCTCATTCGAGGTTGTGAAGGACTTCGTCTACCTCGGTTCCAGCATTAACTTCACCAATGATATCAGTAGAGAGATAAAACGAAGGATAACTCTTGCCAACAGGTGTTACTTTGGGCTCAGTAGGCAATTGAGAAGCAGAGCCCTCTCTCGACGAACAAAAGTCACGCTCTATAAGTCACCAATCATGCCCGACCTGTTATATGCAGCACAAACCTGGACGTTGAGCAGCTCTGATGAAAAGATTTTGATTAAAATCTACGGACCAATCTGCGTCAATGGCGAGTACCGAATACGATGGAACGAAGAGCTGTATGAGCTATAGCCCGACATCGACATAGTAAAGCGCATAAAAATCGAGCGGCTTCGCTGGCTAGGCCATGTTGAGCGGATGGAACACGACGCTCCAGAGAAGAAAATATTCGATTCGGTACCCAGCGGCGGACAACGCAGAAGAGGACGACCGCATCTCCGTTGGAGGGACCAAGTGGAGAACAACCTGACGAAACTTGGAACTTCCAACTGTAGGAAGAACTTGTTGTAGGCGCCATCTAAGTAAGTAGATCAATGTCGTACATTGAAGAGGTATTATTATCTAAAGCAATTTGATAAAAATAAAATGAGCTGCGGATTGGTACAAGTACCCCACCACCACGCGATAGACCCGAGACACGAGGGCAGCGGTTCTTGCGGAAGACATTATAGAAAGTGCTATTAAAAAGTGCAGAAGTATAGTGGTAGTTCGTGAGCCAGGATTCCGTAAAAATAATAAAATCATATGCTAAGGTTGAAGAAGAGATAAAAAGTTGTTTAATTTTAGTTCTAACCCCACCCGCATTAGGATAATAAAGTGAATACTTGTGAATTAATTTAGATGATCCTTCCAGGGTTCTAACACCGCTGGGCCGTTTTTTTAAGAAGTCAACCGTCAGCCGGGTCTACACACGGCTGCTTGGGAAGTGTTGACTGGTAGTGACACGGCACGTGGACGGGAGACAAAGTTGTGAACAACCACACTTCGTGGCCGGAAGTCTTTGGAAACCAGTACAGACTGGTCCGGATCTACTGCATAAATCTTGAATGATGCAATTTATCGTTGAGTTTTCGAGTTGAGCTTGAAACAGGTAGGTGTCGTTGTAAGCGTTGGTAGCTTGCCATGAATATAAGACTGAATGTGAGCGGTTGTCGTTACGGCTGCAAGTCTCGAGACAAAAATTGATTTTCGAGGCATTCGAGGTACAAGGTGGCCCACCTTGGTTTGCAGACACATCAGGTTGAGAGTGCGAAATTTGATTTGTATGAGCGTTGTCACTATTGGCAAGCCTAGCTCTGGCTGAGACTGGCGGTGAAACAGAGTGAATTATTAGTTGAGGTACTGTAGAAGCAGAGTTAATAGGTTGTAATTGATGAGATGCTGGAGCAGTAGTGATAGCAGGCAGGGTAGTTACAAGTAGTAGAGGTTGTGTTGAAGCAGTAGTGATAGCAGGCAGAGAAATTTCAGTTTGATGGGCAGATGCGGATTGCAAGCTAGCACTTGAGGTACTTAGTGCCGCGTTCTGGTTGAGTTGATACTTTAGCTAAGATCCGATTCGCTCGGTTGAAGGGAAGCGAGATAAAGAATTAACATTTGCACGAGGTGATACTATGTGGTGAGAGTTTTTGGCTCGTCTCGGTCGCATAGACCGGCAGATGACGAAAGATTGGTTGCTACATTCTTAGAAGTAGATTCTGTTGAGTATACCTGATGCTGAAGTGAAACAATGTCAGCTGCCATGTTGATAACTAGGTTTTGTAAGTAAGTTGTTGCAGTTTGCAAATCCAAAAGTCTTGACATTAACACTTATAATGAAACTTGTCTGGAGTGGGTGCATAACCATTTTAATCCATTGGTATCAGGGTTCTGTACTTACCTTATATACTTCATCAGCATACTTTAGATGGCATGCTGATACACTTGGAGTGGAATGTTTTGAAGCATCCATTACATGATATGAATTTTACATAGGTGCTCCACTGTGACTTGCACACTTCACAGCCGGCGTAGTTTGAGGTTATGTTGTTCATAATGTAGTGAACGGCTCAGCAAAGAAAACCGAAAAATTGCTGGAAACTGAGTTGGTTGCATTATTTTTATAAAAAAGTAAATAGAAGAGTATTATCCAAGTTGATATGTGCTATAATAATATCTAGGAGTCGGAAAAGTACTGAATTTATTTAAAATAAAATTGAAGTACGAGCGAGCGATAATTTATATGTCAACGCGACAGAGTTGCCAACTTAATCTTTTGATTTTCTGGTGATTAATATTTTTGGAAAAGGAAACGAACTTCAAAATACGTTCGAATTTACGAATACGAACGAAAAATACAAAATCACAAGCATAATGCCAAATTGGATCTGGATCAAAATAAGACAAACATTTTACATGGGAAAACGATAATTTTGGTTAACGAGTTAAATTGCATTTTTAAAGCTCCGCTAAAAAGTATCAGATGCATATTTTAAAAAATTAAAAAAACTTAACGCAGCGATTATTATAAATATTTTATCACACATATTCTATATGAGTAGTTTGGGCAACACATTGTTTGGAAGATGGAAACAGAAAAAATTATTATTAAAAATGGTTTAAGTCGTAAATAACTCAAAAATTACCTTTGCACAATATCTAGAAGTGAAATAGGAATGAAACTTACAAGAAGTGGACGCGCACCGAAAAAAAAGACCTATAATTTTCCTCATATAGTTTTGAGCTGATCTAACGTACATTTTGTTTGAGTTTGTATGGTGTTCATAATATGTATTATGGCTGGGTACTGTAGTTTAATGTCTCTATGAATGTGTAGCAATTTAACGGACTAGTTAAATCGTTCTTGCTGCATAATTGAAAAACTTCGCTCAGCTGTTGCTACACTGATAGGAAGCACAGCATAAAATTTGGATATGAGTGGAAAAATGTCATGCCAACCAGTCAATTAAATTTTAATTTACTTTCAAATATCAGGTGTTGTGCTTGGAACTTACTTGAAGTCGTTTCCGAACTTTTTGACAAATTTTCTCATTTTGACAGATATTCAAATTACGCTCTATTACTCGAACTTTACTCGAAGTTTACTTGAAGTGTGTACGGAAATAAGACCTATTATCACATAGAGTAAATACAGTATCGATATCATTTATGTCAGTTTTGCTGTCCCATTTACACTGCCAAATTTAAAGTTCGCGAAACAATTGGATTGAAATTATTTCTTAATTCTCGCCACAAAATGGAATAATCAATTCTGCAATTTAATACTTAATTTTTTAGGCTTTCATTGTTGTGGCTATCAATTTTGCAGGGCAGAATTTCGTTAATATATAGTTTAAGATGTTGCTTTTTCGTTGATTTTCGGTTAAATGCGATTCTTATTATTATTATAATTACACAGTGCGGCAGCCAAAATGTGAGTAAGAAACCGACAACTGTTCTCAATTATACCCGAGCTCCTAATCACGAATCTGGCACCCAAATTTCACCATCACATCAGGATTTTGAGGAAATCGTGATTCAAGGTCAACAAATTCTCCTTAGAGAAAACAACTTGAAGCGTCGAAACTAAAAGTGGTACGTGATTTTTGTCTGAGGAAAGGATGTTTGTTATGAATTAATAAAAAATTTTCTTTCCAACCCCCCTTTTTCACCATTGTTTTTACGTTTTTCAAATACAGTTTATTAAAGCATAGCTATATTCTGCAAACCATTGAGAAATGTAATATATGTTGGCAAAAAAACATACCCATAAAAAAACATATTGGGTCTTCCCACAACAAAATTACCGTATATACATCATAACCGTAACGGAGCCCCTTATTACGAAATTAATTTTTTCCCTTATATGATGTCAACTGTTAAGCTATGGACGAATAATACTTCAATTCATACAATATAAAATAACAATCGATATGTCTGCAAAGTTTTTTCGCTACTGGTATCCTGGGGTTTTTATGGATTACCTGGATCCCTTATGTTTTATGTATAAAAAGTAATAAATAGTGCTTCGCTCTACCATAAATCGTATTTCCCAAATTTTTACTTCTCAACCATAGAACGTTACTAACATGCAATAACAATAGAGTTCAGCTACTACAGCTATATCGCACTTCCTCAGCATTAACCCATCTAAAGCCACTACCCAGTAATCATTGAAAATATCAATGTTATGGATAACCGTGACCACAAACAAGTTAATGTGGGAAAAATTTACCCACCAATAAATGGGTTGGGCTCAGGGACAACACAAGACGTAACAACTAACCATGCGTATATATAGATCTAATTACACAACTAATTTTAATCTACTTTTGAGTTGACCTTTTGACAAATTAACATCAAAAACGCTACAATTGTTAACAAAGGAACTCATGCGACTTAAAGGAGCAGTAGCTATATAATTTGTTCTACTAAATGGCAAATAAATTAAGTTGTTAGCGTTTCTACTGCTTCTACGGTTAGTGTTAAAATTTATGTGAGAAAGAAGTTCTGGAGAATCGAATACACCTGTTATGAGCTGGTGTAAATATACGATATCTGCCGATTTCCTTCGATCACCTAAAGACTGCATTTTTAATAGTTTTAAACGATCCTCATAAGGAGGAAGGTCTAATATGTCAGTTCCACTTAAGCCCCTTAGAGCAAACTGAACAAAACGTTTTTGGATTCTTTCTATTCGATCAACATGCACATTGTAACTTGGGGACCAAACTTGACTTGCATACTCTAAGTGAGGACGCACGATTGCATTATACAACGTTGTAGTTGTAATCATGCTATTAAATTCTTTGGCCCAGCGTTTTACAAAACCAAGCATTGAAGATGCTTTTTTACAAATATTATCAATATGAATGTTAAACGACAGCTTAGAATCCATGCATATACCTAGGTCTTTGACGGTGTCTACACGACTCAAGGCAGTATCTTTAATCTTATAATCAAATATAAAACTATTCCTTTTTCGCGAAAAGGTCATAGTTTGGCATTTATCTGAATTTAAAAACATATTATTTTTAGAACACCAAACTTCAAAGGATTTTAGATCAGACTGGAGTAGATCTGAATTATCTCTAGAATTAATCGTTCTGTATATTTTCATATCATCGGCATAAATAAGCAGATGGGAGTGTTCAATGACGTGAGTTACATCATTGATAGCTAAAATATACAGAAGAGGACCAAGGTGACTACCCTGAGGAACACCTGATCCAGCAATAAATTCAGAAGACAATGCGCCTCGGAAACGTATTTGATAAGATCGCTCTACCAAATACGATTTAATCCAGTTCACAAAATATTGTGGAAATCCCATTAACTCAAGTTTAAATAAGATTAGATTGTGTGGTAGCTTATCAAATGCCTTACTAAAGTCAGTGTAAACACAATCGACCTGGTTACCAGAATCAATAGAATTTAAGCAGAATGTTGTAAAATCGAGAAGATTAGACACAGTGGATCTGCCATTCACAAAACCATGCTGACGAGTTGTTATGACTTCCCCACAGTGAATTTTCACCCGATCATACACCATCCGCTCAAAAAGTTTTGGAATCGATGAGAGCTTAGCGATAGGCCTATAGTTACTAACATGATTGCTGCAACCCTTTTTAAAAATAGGACTTATAAATGATTTTTTCCAAAAAAGTGGAAAATAACTTTCGTTAATAGATTTATTGAATAATAAAGAAAGTGGTTGACTCAAAACGGAACCGCATTGTGTTAACACTGCGGCAGGAACACCGTCAGGTCCAGCACCAAACTCCTCATCGATCGATCTAATATACATTAAAATACCCTCTGGAGTGAAGGATATATGTTCCAAAGATACTCTGGGTTCGGAATTCATATATTCAAAGTACTCTCCATCAGGAGTAAAAGAATCTGAACAGAATGATTCTTTAAAAAGATTGGCGAATAGGCCACAAATTTTGACGGGATTGTCAGTAAATCCCTCAGGAGTTCTAAATGAAGAAGGAAATCCATCAGATTTCTTCTTTGTGTTTACGAATCCCCAAAATTTCTTTGGATCTGTCAATATTCTCAGCTTAACATTTTCTAAATATTCGTGATATAATGTAGCTGAGCGATTTTCAAATTCCAGAAACAAACGTTTGTAAGTTTCTAGGTCGTTTGAGCCTAAGCTACAGACGTATTTCTTCCATGCCCTATTCCTGTTGTTGCGAAGAGTCTTTAAATCCTTTGTGTACCACGGGTACGCAGAATTCCTCGCAAATTTGAGACTATAAGGTACTGATTGAGAAAACACAGCAAAGAGTTCCATATAAAAAAAATGTATGGAGTCATCAAGGCAATTTCCTTTTATATATTCCAAAATTGCATTAAGTTTACCATGAAGCAACTGATTCAACTTCAAAAAGTCAGCTTTTTTAAAATTGAATTCATAAAGCTTATCTGCTGAATTAGAATTTACTATATTTGTTCTGTCGGATTTGTACCAAATACTCAATGGTGGATGATATTCATCAACAGTAGTTAGAGCATGAAAGGCCCTCTTAACAACAACATTGTTACTGTCTGTAGTTAAGACCAGGTCAAGAAGTCTTTCAAGACTATTATAAATACAACTCACTTGTTGTAAGTCTGAACATATATTATCAACAAATATATGTTCTTGGCGGGTCTTCGACTTAGATGCACAATAGTACGTATCATCGTCAGAAGAATGCCATTTTAAATCAGGTAGATTAAAATCGCCCAACAATAAAATGTCGTCATTAACGTCAAGTAAATCAATTATGTAATCTATGCACTCCGCAAGGCTTGCATAGACCTCTACACTACTCTTAGGAGGAACATATGCATTAATAACATATACATTAGAGTTACAATGTATAACTTTAACGCAAATTAGTTCAATATTAGAAGAGCAGGGAATGTCAACAATAAAACTGACAAAGCAGTTCCTCACAGCCAAAAGGACACCACCACCGACAGAAGAAATATTGTCAGTGTATCTGTCTTTTCTAAAAACTTGAAAACTATTGTCAAACAATTCCAAATCAGTAATGCTTCCGTTCAGCCACGTTTCTGTTAACGCGATAATATCCTCAGAGCAATTTTGAGTTGATAGAAATAAGCTCTGCGTCTTAGAACGTAGTCCCCTTACATTTTGATAGTAAAGGGACAGCCTATTTAGTTTTTTTGAGTCTGGCGGGCGGCTTGAGTCACCCTTTTAGACTTATTTTTTGGCTTGAACTCAGTAACAAGAATATTATCGGCCCACAAATTAGATTTAAGAACAGTTGTAAAATCTTCGGCTGCAACTGTTAGAATAAAAGAAGCATGGGAAGGCTTATTACCAATTTTTTTGCATGAACAGAATGCATTTGAGTTCACTAACTTGGATTGCCTGACAAACGTCAATTTATTTTCTATTGATGTGTCGGGCTGAAGACGTGAAATGAAAACATTTCTGGTCCTCGAAACTGCTCTTAAAGTCAAATGACTGTTAGGCGTAGTTGAAATCGTATTTGGGCTACTAGTCAATGGAGGAATAGAAGATGGTGTATGAGAAATCACCGTATTATTATTTTCTGATGGCATTGCTGGGGGCTGCTCTGCCTTGGAAGGTCTGGAGGACGCCTTCCGACGCTTATTTTTGTTTTTGTTTTTCCTCTGTCTAATAGAGCTTTTTAGGTCTTTTTCTGATGAAACTGACAAAATTCCGGAAGATGCAGTCATGAACGAAGGAACCGAAATGTTATCCTGAACAGTAATTTCATCAGAAACGCTGGTAGTGGGTGCGGCACTAACTTCGCTAAAAAATTAAACAATTTCTCTGAAGTTATTATTTAATAAGTTAAGGCTTTCCCCAAAAAGCTTTATTTTAGAATAGAGTTCATCCGGGGAAAGGGCCCTGCACGAAGCACAATACCAGCGAAGACCGGATCGGACTGACATTAAATCGTCAAGGCACAATTTAGAAATACCAGCACAAGAAGCATGGAACATTCGCTCTCATTGGCCAGAACAGCTGAACATAGGATAGAATAGAATATTCTGGCTTTTGCATTGCTCGTACAGAGAACAAGCAGCAATATTATCAATGGAAAAATAATCCATTGGAAAAAAAAAAAATTTAAATTATTTTGTGAAAAATAAAAATGACTAAATGCAAAAAGTGCTTTAAGGGTATATTATTTTAATATTTAACATGCAGTGAGCGCAACAGTTAAAAAGCAACAACAACCACTACGCTAGCGATAAACAAAACACCGCACAAAGAGGAAACCAAAAAGAAAAAGAAAACGACAAAACAAGCAAGCATGCAAACAAAACTTCTCAATTAACATAAGCAAATTTAGTTAGAAACTGGTGAAATGATTTTTTAATGTTAAAAAATAAAATTCAAATTAATGACAATAACTAAACATGAAATAATAATATTAATATAAAGACACTCACGATTATTACAACAGGAGCGTCGAAACAAGACAAAAACACACACGTATCAATTTAATAAACACAACCGACACCGGCTAATAAACGAGATCAACTGTAATATTGGTAATATTGATCAACTGTATATTCTTCTTCTAAAATAATAAACTTAAACATAAACAGTAAATTAACTATTAAAGAGCAAACAAACAAAAGTATTTTTATAAATGTTCAGTTTTTTTTTTTTGCTTAAATATTTATTGATAAAATTACTTAATTATCGTAGACTTTATTTACCGAGTTCCAATATAGATCTACGAGTAAAGAAATCGACTTTTTCTCCAGCATACCATGACTCTAATGGAGCTGTTATTTGGTGAAACCACTTGGCATAGTCCACAGTGGGCGAAATGGCTAATTAAGCGGTATTATATTAATAACTAAATAAAAATAAAGATATCAAAATGAAATTTGTCGTTGGGGTTAACGGAAATGTGATACACAAATTTGTAAAGTTAAGCATTTCTAAAATTTGTTGTTGTTGTTGTTGTTGTTGTTGTTGTTGTTGTTGTGGGACTTAATTTTAATATGGGTTTAAAATTGACACTTTTTATACCCTAAGATTGAACAAGTCAGGGTACATTAGCGGGAGAAGGAGTTTAGATAATTGGATGGATCTTGGTACTGATGTTTGCGTACACCCAAGAATGTGCAGTTCTGAATATTTTAGGAGTCCCCAAGGACACGCCCACCTCCCATACAACCCACTATATTAAAAAACTTAAAATGGCTATAAAATGGCTTATATATGACATTTGTTTTATTTAGTTTTTTACATTTCATTTTTAAGGTTTTTGTAATATATAAATATTTTAACCTATTCGGCAAAAAATTCTGTAATTCTTTTATGGTTTCCCATACAAATTTTTGAGCTGTCAAAAAATCATATTAACAGGTTCTGTGAACACATACACTTACATACTAACATTATATAAGTTAACACAGCTAACTGCCGCATAATAAATTTTTGCAACCTAAGCATCTGCCTCTACGATTCGGCTTAGCTTGCACTCGACAACAACAAAGTTCCACACGCGCATCCGCTTGAATTATTTTTTGCAACCTAAGCGTCTGCTTAGGAACGGTACCAGGAACAGAAACAGTAGCAGAAACAACAGCAGCAAGAACAACAGCGACTGCAATAGCAGCAGCAGCTACAACGGCCACAACGACAACAGCGACAGCGGCTAAACTATAATAAGTTATGATAGAGTTATTGTAGAGTTAGTATTGTACTGGATAGCGAAGGATTTAAAACTGGCACATAGTGCCAGCAATAAAAAAATAATTAACCACCAAACAAACCATTCTTATTAATTAACCACCAAACAAACCATTCTTATTAATTATAAAAAATAATTAAATACCAAACAAACCATTCTTATTAATTGGCGCCCAACGTGGGGCTCGCGGTTTAAATAGCGTGCCTACGAATCCACAAGTGAACTTGAAAAAATTCCAAATATTGGAAAGAGATAAATTCATTTGGAAGAAACATTTTACAGTGCCTACGAATTCACAAATGGACTTGAAAAAATTCGACATAGTGGAAAAAGATAAATAAATTCTGAAGAAACATCTTACAGTGCCTACGAATCCACAAGTGAACTTAAAAAATTCCACATAGTGGAAAAAGATAAATAAAGTAAAAAAGTTTTTGAAGAAACATTTTACAGTAAGAAAAAACGTGCCAAAGGTGAACTTTAAAGAATTCCACATAGTGAAAATACAGCAAATTTTTTTTGAAGAAACATTTTATAGTGAAAAAAGTAAGAAAACCTTGTTTTGGAAACACTGAAAGAACTTCACATAGTGAAAGGAAAAGTGAAAAATTTTAATACAGAAACATTTTATTAATAAAAAACGTAAAGAAAAAAACACTTACAAACTAAAAATTCAACTATATGAACCAAAGATTCAACAAAATTCAACTTCAACAAACTACAACAATGCCGGTTGCTGCTATAGTTATAATGTAAGAAAAGATAGTATTAGAATATCTAGAATAACTAAAATTAATTGTTATAATTATAATTTATGTAAAAAAATAAAAAATTCTTAAAAAATAATTTTATGAGTCTCGAAAAAGTAATAGATAGCTTAGCTAGTTTAAACTTAAGCGTGCAGGAAATAGAAGATTTAGGTATTACAACAGAAGAACTAAATTGTGCAAGGAAAGAGAAAACCATGGACGTTGATACAATGAAAGCCATGATGGACGTTGCTCTAAGACAAGCAACTGAACAAGCTAAGGATGAGTTTAGGACAAAAATTGATGAATTAACTAAACGACTAGCTATTCTTGAAGGACCATTACAGGTAGAAGAGTATAAGGGCATAGAGATTAGAGTTGGTATAGAATGTAACGAATCATTAGAAATTGTTAAATCAATACCTGAGTTTACAGGCGACGCAAAGCGATACGTTTCTTGGCGTCAGGCAGCATTAACAGCGCACAAGCTGTTTGAGATTTATGAAGGAAGTTCGCGTTACTATCAGGCCATAGCTATAATTAGAAACAAAATAGTTGGAAGCGCTGATACTATGTTGAGTTCTTATAATACGGTTCTAAACTTTCATGCTATATTATCACGATTAGACTTTGCGTACGCTGACAAGAAATCCATTTATACCATAGAACAAGAACTTTCTACCTTGAAACAAGGTACTAAAACAATAACCAACTTTTATGATGAGGTAGAACAAAAGTTAACTCAAATAATTAATAAAGTAATGATGTCGTACCAGGGACAAGCAGCACTGATCGAGTCATACAACAAGAAATACCGCCAGGATGGACTTAGAGTTTTTATCTCTGGTCTGAGAAGGCCACTCTGCGATATACTATTTTCTTGCAAGCCTGCAGACATGCCATCTGCCCTAGTATTAGCACAAGAACTAGAAACAAACCAGGCCCGGTACCACTTTGCATCTGTTTTCGATAATAACAATAGTAGACTGCCACTTGTTCACCATGGAAATTTCAATAACTCTCCCCACTATCAAAAACCTAGGGGTCAATTTAACCAACCAACCCATCCTAACCAATTCGGTCAATTTAATAAAAGCCAACAACAACATCCAAATTATCAATTTAATCGATTTAATCAATTCCAAAATGCTACTTATGGACATCAGGTTCATAACTCAAACAACGCTCCAAGGCAGCAACAGCGCCCGGAGCCTATGGAAATTGATCGTAGCTATCGCATGAACTATGATCAAAACAATAAAAGACCACGTGAATCCAGCAGAATTATTCCTAATAAAATGCAGAGGATTAATAACTTAGACCATGAAGACAGCTTACCTGAGGGACAGGACATTGACGTTTGCTCTACCTATAACTTATACCAACAGGAGTTCGAAGTACCCAATCCTATCAATGATACACCCCTTGTTCCAACTGAAGACGAGATTAATTTTTTAGAAATAAATCCCTCCTCCCTTATATAGAGAGAACGTTGGGGGGAACCAATATAAAATTACTTATCGATACCGGAGCTTCAAAAAATTATATAAAAGATTTTAATTTCTTAAAATCCATTAAATCTGTGGAAAATCCTTTTACTGTGAAATTTGTCCACGGGAAAACCTCTATAACTTCTAAATGCCTCGTAAATATTTTCAACAGAACTTCTGATTTTTTTATACCTACCTATTTTTTAGACCTAAAAACATTTGACGGAATAATTGGGTTTGATCTGTTAAATGACATTAATGCTCAAATAGATGTGCGTAAGGAATATTAAATTATAATGGTGGGAAGGAAAGGTTTATATATTGGTTCACTAAAGAAGTAAATAATATAAGAACCGATGATGCAGATATCCCACCACAGGTGTTGAGACAATTTATTTCACTACTAGATAAGCATAAGCGAGTTTTCGCTGATCCAATTGAAGCTTTACCATATAATACTAGAGTGGTTGCAACCATTCGAACAGTAGACCAGGATCCTGTATATTCAAAATCATACCCGTATCCACTTGCTGCGTCTGAATTTGTAAATGAAGAAATATCGAATTTACTTAAAGACCATATAATTCAACCGTCTCATTCGCCATATAATAACCCTATCTGGGTTGTTGGTAAAAAAGGGCTCGACGAGACCGGGAAGCCAAAAAAGAGATTAGTCATTGACTTTAGGAAACTTAACTCAAGGACTATAAGTGATCGTTACCCTATCCCAGACACCTCGGTAATTCTATCGAATCTGGGCAAGTCAAAATTCTTTACTACCCTGGATCTAAAATCTGGGTTCCACCAGATTAATTTGGATAAAAAAGACAGGGAGAAAACCGCATTTAGCATAAATAACGGCAAATACGAGTTCTGCCGTTTACCTTTTGGCTTGAAAAATGCACCTGGGATCTTCCAGCGTGCTATTGATGACGTGTTAAGAGATGAAATAGGGAAAACATGTCATGTTTATATAGATGACATCATCATATTTTCCTCAACTGCTGAAGCACATTTGAAAGACATAAACAAGGTGATGGAGAAGCTGTATGACGCAAATATGCGTGTATCTCGTGAGAAATCCAAATTTTTTAAAAATTCAGTCGAATTCTTAGGTTTTGTAGTTTCAGCCGAAGGCATTAAAACCTGTGCAGAGAAAGTTAGTGATATTGTCAACTATCAAACGCCTCAAACACTGAGAGCTTTGAGATCATTTTTAGGCCTTGCAGGGTATTATCGCAGGTTTGTGAAAGACTATGCCCAAATTGCAAAGCCACTAACTAAATACCTTCGCGGTGAGAACGGACATGTGGGTAGCAAGCACTCTAAGAATATCAGAATAGATCTCGATACAGACGCTCTTAAGGCATTCAGTAAGATTAAAAGCATCGTAGCCTCCGAAGATGTTCTATTGCTACACCCTGATTTTGACAAAACTTTCGATCTAACTACAGATGCTTCTTCAACAGCGTTAGGGGATGTGCTATCGCAAAACGATAGGCCTATTACTATGATTTCAAGGACACTGTCACCTACTGAAGAGAATTATGCCACCAACGAGAGCGAGCTCCTCGCAATCGTGTGGGCATTACAAAAACTAAGAAACTACCTTTATGGCGTAAAAGAAATAAATGTTTATACAGACCACCAACCTTTGTCGTTTTCAATATCCGAAAGAAACCCAAATCCTAAGATTAGAAGATGGAGAGCACTCATCGAAGAGTTTGCTCCTAAATTCATTTATAAACCTGGCAAAGAGAACGTCGTGGCTGATGCCTTATCAAGACAATACGCCAATAATCTCGAGGACGATTCCAATTCATTAGATAGTTCACTTACGGAAACAGCAATTGAACAAACACACAACACACTAGAGACGAGAACCGTGACAGAGCGTACTAACTCGAATACAATTACTGCGTCGGAACAGAGAGATTCAGATTCCATGGCGGTCAATAGTGAGCAGTCTTCGACAGAAATAATTAAGAAAGTACTATACCCCACAAATTGTTTCCGTAATCAAATAATATTACACTCAACTTCAATACCTGGTAGTTCCCCTCAAACCATATTCGCAAATCATTTCAGGCATCTAATACACTTTAAGACATTAGACGATATCTACAAGTCTTTGAGCAAAATCGTTAATCCAAATGTAATAAACTGTATAAATTGTGATCTCCACACACTAGGTCAGATTCAAAACGAAGTCATCAAAAGATTTCCTTCAGTTAAATTTGTTTTTCCCCATAAATTCGTAAGAGATGTCCATAACCAAGATGACCAGAGTGAGATACTTATAAATGAACATAATAGAGCACATCGCAACGAAAAAGAAAATTATAATCAGATATTAGAGAACTATTACTTTCCGCGTATTAGAGATCGACTAAAAGAGATCATTGCACGGTGTAAAACTTGCAATGAAGCGAAATACGTTAGGCACCCAAAAAAGACAGAAATAGGCATTACACCAATTCCGTCATACCCAGGAGAAATCCTTCACGTTGACATCTATTCCACTGCCGGACTACATTTTCTTACATGTCTTGACAAATTTTCAAAATTTGCTACTATGTTTCCCATCGAATCTAGATCAATAGTTGATGTAAAGATACCACTTTTAACAATTCTCAACTTCTTCCCACAAGCTCAAACAATAGTATGCGACAATGAAAAATCATTGAATTCAGAAACAATCAAAACACTTATTGCTAATGAAACTGGTCCACAGATATTCCCAGTTCCACCATCTCATAGCGTCAGCAATGGCCAAGTGGAAAGACTACATAGTACAATAGGGGAAATAGCCAGATGCCTAAAAGCCGAGAGGAAATCAAGTGAACTAAAAGAGCTAATTCTTTTAGCCGTATTTAAATACAATAACTCCATACATTCTGTTACCGGCTTAAAACCAGCCGAAATAATCCATTCCATTTCAGAAAACCTTACTAATACAATCAAAAGAAAGTTGAATGAAACTCAGAGCAAGAAATTAAGGTTTCATAACAAGAAAAGACGTATTAAAACTTATCAAAGAGGAGATGTCGTTTTTGTAAAGGCAAATAAACGAATTGGGAATAAGTTAGGTAAACTCTACATACAGAAAACAATTCAACAAGATATGGGTCATGCAGTTATAATAGATAACAGAGTAGTCCATAAGGATAATTTACGCTAGACAAATTATGCAAGCTTAAATTTTTTTTTCTCCTTCTTTCAGAATTTTTGGCATTCCTCTATTAACAACTCACGCGGAAATGTTGGACTATTCTAATTCACAATATATTCCTATAATAGACGGACGAGTTGCTCTTTATTCTGACTACGGATACATTTCGCACAATACTAACCTGACAAGATATGCTGAGATTTTAGGAGAAACTAATAAAATAATGGATCTATTACCGGACTCCCAGATGAAAAAATTAGTAGAAAATGACGTTAATCAGATAGCTAGATTAATTGATACCCTTCGAATACATCATCGCCATGCCCGAAGTTTAAATATCTTAGGAACCGTATTAAAGCATATAGCAGGGACTCCCGATTTTGACGATTTTGAAGAAGTAAAGAAAACCCAAAATTCATTGACTCAAGCAAATAACAATCAGGTTTTAATAAACACCAAAATCCCGTTACAGATAAACAATTTGACTCAAATTGTTAATGAACTTGTTAGAAACACTAAACGGACGATATTAAATTCATGGCAATTGTTTGAAATCATTAATAGTAGAAATAAAGCACTCATTGCACAACTAGACGCACTATCACTGTCCGTGGTATTTTAGATGAAATAGAAATTGATCATATCATTAAGACCGAAGTAACTGGTGAAATTAGCATAAGTGACATTATGAGTTATTCTAAGTTTAAAATTACTGAAGATCATGATGTTATAAATTTTATCATTATATTCCCCATAGTTACACAGAATTGCGAGAAAATAATTGTACTACCTGTAATTCATAATAACAAAATGTTATCATTTGAAACTAATTTAATAGCGAGATGCAATGACCGGTATAAACCACTAACAGGTTGTAAAGGGGAAGCAGTTACAGTATTTTGTAAAGAACTTTTAAGCAAAGAAGAATCTTGCCTACAATTTTTACTTAGTAATTATACGGCAAATTGTAAAACGGTTTCGACCTATCATATATCATCTATTACGGTGGTAGACGATGGTGTATTGATTATTAACGATCAACCAGCTGAATTGAAGGAGCCCGGGAAATCTCCAATATTTGTAAAAGGTACTTACCTTATTACTTTTAAAGATGAGGTAAACATCAATGGTACAGTCTATGTCAACCCAAAGAGGGCAATATTCATGAGCCCAGAAACTCCTTTGGCTCACAGTTATTTATCAGATCATCTTGAAATTCTTTCTCTTCCATATCTTAATGATTTGAATTTACAGAACATTCAGATGATACAGGAAATAAGTAAAAAAATTGAACATAAGTCATACGGGTTTCTATTGGCATTTTTAATTCTTGTCGTATTAATTACTCTCTACATCGTTTATTGTAGAAGGCAAAAAAAGATAGCATTAAGAAAAATAGCAGATCACCTCAAAACAGTCGAGGAAGCCTCTTCTTAAGGAGTAGTCTTTCATTCAGTAATATAAGGAAAAAATTTGAAAATCTTGCTTGTTATTTTTAAGCCTAGAATTTATTTGTATATTTTTTTTTTTTCTCTTTCTTTCTGCTGTTCAAATGTAATTTTATTTTCAAATTAGCAAAAACAGACGCTAAAAAAATGTATTAAAAAATAAGAAAAAATGGGATTGTATAATGTAATTTAATACAAGTATTGTAACGTTTATAAGATCCTTATTCTGAAATATGTTTAGTTGTTATTGCATCATAATCACTTTTAAAATATGTACGAGGGGTGCCTTTTATATTTCGGGATTAGAGAACAAAAACAAATATTAATCATCGAAAATCACTTTATTGTTTTTCAAAATATTCTCCATTAAGATCTATACACTTTTGCATGCGTTTGAACCAATTGTCGAAGCACTTTTGCCACTCTGATTGAGGTATCTCCAAAACATGCATTCTGAATGCCGCAACCGCTTCTTCGGGCGTCGAAAATCGTTGTCCACGCAGTTTATTCTTCACGGTTGGGAATAAAAAGTAGTCATTCGGTGCCAAGTCAGGACTATACGGCGGATGACCCATCAAATCGATGTTTTGGGTGCTCAAAAATGCAGCTGTTTGAGCCGATGTGTGAGAGCTCGCATTGTCGTGGTGAAGAGTGATCCGTCTTCGGCGGTTGGTTTTCCTGATTCCTTGGAAGACAACTGGCAAACAAATGGTTGTGTACCACTCAGAGTTGACTGTTCTGCGTTGTTCTAGTGGTACGGTTGCGACATGTCCATATTTTCCGAAAAAACAGGCGACCATTTACTTGGAAGTGCTTCGTGCGCGAACAACTTTTGTTGGATTTGGCTCATCTTGAAACACCCATACAGTCGACTGCTGTTTACTTTCGGGCTCATACGCGTAAATCCACGATTCACCAATGTCATAGACGTGTTTCGAAGCACCGCGATCGTATTTTTTGAGCATTTCCTTCGACCAATCGACACGAGCCTTTTTTTGAGCGATTGACAAATTGTGTGGGATCCAACGCGAACAAATTTTTTTGACAGTCAAATGTTTATGCAATATTGAATGTATGCTGGTCCCACTTATGCCTAAGGTTGCCTCAATCTCACGATAGGTAACATGACGATCTTGCAATATCAGTTCGCGCACAGCATCAATGGTTTTCGGAACAACAGCTGATTTCGGACGACCTTCACGAAATTCGTCTTGGAGTGAACTACGACCACGATTGAATTCACCATACCATCGATAAACACTGGTCCTTGATGGAGCTTCATCGCCAAAAATTGAATTAAGTTCATCCATGCACTGTTGCTGTGTTAATTCACGTCGAAAGTTGTAAAAAATAATCGCACGAAAATGTTCACGATTTAATTCCATTTTTAGACCGAGATGAATCTTTTAAGTTACTATAAACAACACAAATAGCGCTCGTATGTCAAAACGTTCTGAGTACGTATAAGCCAACAAATGTCAAACTTTGCGATAGAGCTTTCAGTTGACAGATTGCAACACCAGGGTTGCCAAATCCCGAAATATAAAAGGCACCCTACGTATTGATTTATTTCTGAACTGTACGAACGCCTGGAAAAATGTGCCGCACATTACATACATGGAGCCGTGGACGGCTCCTATTAAGAGAGAGGGAAGTTAACACAGCTAACTGCCGCATAATAAATTTTTGCAACCTAAGCATCTGCCTCTACGATTCGGCTTAGCTTGCACTCGACAACAACAAAGTTCCACACGCGCATCCGCTTGAATTATTTTTTGCAACCTAAGCGTCTGCTTAGGAACGGTACCAGGAACAGAAACAGTAGCAGAAACAACAGCAGCGACAGCAACAACAATAGCAACAGCGACTGCAATAGCAGCAGCAGCTACAAAGGCCACAACGACAACAGCGACAGCGGCTAAACTATAATAAGTTATGATAGAGTTATTGTAGAGTTAGTATTGTACTAGATAGCGAAGGATTTAAAACTGGCACATAGTGCCAGCAATAAAAAAATAATTAACCACCAAACGAAGATAGAAGTTGAAAATTTGGACTGTGTGGAAAATTGATTTTAACTTAATATTATCAGCTATAAATTGTTAAAACTATCAAAAGTACCTAATTACAACACGGGGTACTTTATGAGATTGAAGATTTGGGCGTTTCTGTGGAATTGCTGTCGTTTACTGCACTACCTGTTGCACTGCCCTGTTTTTGCGAGTGCTGCTTGCTGGCGACCGCTGCTGCCTGTTGTTGTGGAGCTGCTGTCTATTGTTTTGAAGCTGCTGTCTGGCTTGGTTCCGTGCTTTTGTTGTCTTCTAGTTTGCTGGCTGTGGAATGGTTTAATCACTGGACTCACTGTGAGTTGAAATTAAATAATATATTTATTTACAATTAGCGATCATTCCGCACTTGCTGTAATATTGCGCCAAAACTGATAAAAACTGAACTTAAGAAATCAGCTGCGAACTGTCAAACAAGTTTTGATACAGTGTTGCCACATTGACCAAAGTAATATTCAACCGCTGTAACAAGTGGTATCGTCTAAACGTGCTGAATTATAATCGTTGAGCTTAAAACTAGAAAAATGCCGTGTGTTTGTTCAGCAAGGGTTGAGCGTAATTTACAAGATGACAAAAAAGTCAAATGCGCCACTTGTAATGAGTTTTTTCACTGCCACTGTGTGAACATAAAGAAATCTGATCTAGAGTTCATGCTAAAAAACAAGCAACCATACAAATGCGCGAAGTGTCTCTCAGCTCGTCGGGAATCGATCGTCCGCTCACCGCCTATTAAGTCCAATGCGAATTCGGCAGATACCAGCTCTAGTGTGACTGGCTCTTCAGTGACTGGAAATGCTTCGACCCCTCCGGTCAGTGTCAATACTAAAAATATTTCTGAAAAATTTTCGACATCGACTTTGCTTGCTCTTATCGATCAAAAGTTTGAGAAGCAGAATCAAAGGTTGGAACTGCGCCTTTCAAAGCACAGTGAGCAGATAACCTCCCAAATTAAGGATGGGCTCACATCTGCAATACATGAGAGTGAGCTTAGAGTTCTAGCTGAGCTGCGTCAAAATGTTGCTGAAATACGTAGCGGCTTGCAAGCGGTCACTAGTAGAGTCACACAATTAGAGAAGATTGCTCTTGAGGTTGACACGTTGAAGGACGGTATCAGCAATTTTAAAACTGACCTTGATAAATTGAATGTGCAGCTTCTTGAACAACACGGTTCTGTTGCTGCGAGAGAGGTTCTGCCATTCCAGATGGGTGAGGTTGATTGTCTCAAAAAAGAGGTTGCTGAGTTAAAGTCACAACTGGATAAGCAAGACAATGCTGCGGTTGCCTGTGACCTTCGACTAAATGGTATTCCATTCTCTGAAGGCGAAAACCTGGGAGGAATATTGAGTCAAATCTGCTCTGTTGTAAACATTCAGCTTCCCAGTGTTAAAAACATGTTCCGGCTAAATCAAAAACCATACATTCAAAACAGTAACAGAGATTCAACAATAATCGTTAAATTTGAAACGCCTTCTGGCAGAAATTTCTTTCTGAGCTCTTGTGCAAAATATCGGCGAGAAAGCAAGGATGTACTACGTCTACAACATGTGGGTTTTCAGTCAAACAAACCAATATATATAAATGAAGGTCTGACGAGAACAAATTCTGCTATTCTACAGCACGCGCTCCGTTACAAAAAGCAAA
Organism: Coremacera marginata; assembly: GCA_914767935.1. NCBI lineage: Eukaryota > Metazoa > Arthropoda > Insecta > Diptera > Sciomyzidae > Coremacera > Coremacera marginata. The sequence goes on along the minus strand of OU612047.1, from coordinate 112,783,927 downwards.
ATCTACTATCTGCAGCTTTTACTCGTCGTGGGATCGTGCACATTAAGCCTCGCGTTAACGATAATGCTTCATCGGTTGAATCCTTGGCAAAGTTGGAAGATGTTATTGAAACTATCAAAAGCGGCAGTGATCCGGGTGATTCTGGTGCAGCTCATAACTTGCATTGTTTTCGTGACATCACAAATTATTATCTCGACTTTTAGTTTCACTAATTTTTATTATAATTTTACATTTTTATATGCCACAGCAGCGAAGAAAATCTGTTTTATCATAAAGCACGCGTTAGTTATAGTTCCTTGTTTGCTACACTTTAAACATGTTGAGTTCTGAAAATTTTCGTTCCATAGACAGCAGCTACAGTATGATTCGAGTACTCTCTAAACAAAGGCCTGGGTTAAAAATTTGCCACATAAATGCTCAGAGCATGGTTAACAAGGTAGATGAATTGCGGTATGTGTTTGAAGGTTCTGGTATGGATGCTGTTTGTGTAAGTGAGACATGGCTTAATAAAGATATGTCCGACGCTTTGTTCAGTTTGAATGGGTTCAAAATATTTCGTGTGGACCGAGTTGGTCATGCAGGCGGAGTAGCAATATATGTAAGAGAAAATGTTATGTGTAAAATGCTCTGCAAGTCGTCACCTGATAGTGTCATTGAATATGTCTTTGTAGTTGTTTCCAATGGGGATCAAAATTTGCTTCTTGGGTCAGTTTACCGGCCAAACCGAACTGTTGATTTCTCAATTCTTTTTGACACACAGGAAAACATTACACTTTCCTTCAGTGAAATAATTATAGCTGGTGATTTTAATTGTAACCTCCTGGAAGACAATAATCTGGTGCAAGATATGAACAGCTTAGGTTTGTTTCCTGTAAATACTACAACGCCTACTCACTATACAAAAACAACCAATACTCTCTTGGATTTATTCTTTGTAAGTGTTAAAACTAGAATTCTTCTTTACGATCAACTATCCGTATCTAATTTTTCAAAGCATGACCTAATTTTTCTTGCTTATGACTTCCGACTCAATGACACTGTAATCTGTTACAGCTACCGCGACTTCAAAAGCATTGACTATGCTAGACTTGCAACTGCAACATTGAATGTACACTGGGAACTAATATTTCATATGTATTCAGTTTCTGATCAAGTTGAATTTCTTCAAGACAATATCAATAAACTCTTCAATGAGTTTGTCCCTCTAAGGCATAAAAAATCTGTTCATAAGCAACGGTCTTGGTTCAGTAGAGTCATTGAAAACTTAATATTACTGCGCAATAAAGCATATAATCGTTGGAAACGTTTCAAAACTCCAAGCTTATATGATGAGTTCAAGATCCTACGTTCGAGAGTTGTGAAAGAGGTTAAAGCAGCAAAAAGCAATTACTATGGTGGTAAGTTTGACTCAGTGGTCAACAGTAAACAGAAGTGGCAAGTGATTCGCAATATTGGTCTTTGTCAAAAAACTTTCAACTCCATTGACAATGTGGACGTAGGGGATCTGAACAAAAAGTTTGCCGACATTCCCATGCCTTCGGTTAATCATAATGCTTACAGAAATATTAACATCTCTTTTAATGTGAATTCCAGCTTCAGTTTCTCTTGCGTCTCCCAGGTTGATGTTCTAAAAAGTATCTTAGGAATTAAGTCGAATGCTATTGGGCATGATGAAGTCAGCCCCATTTTTCTAAAAATTTTGCTTCCGAGGATACTTCCATATCTTACTTACATTTTTAATTCTGTGCTCACGAAGTCAATTTACCCAAAAGGATGGAAGAAAGCTAAAGTTATCCCAGTACCGAAATCTCATAACGAGTACCGCCCTATAGCAATCCTGCCATTCATATCCAAAGCGTTAGAATTCTTAATAAGTCAGCAAATCAACTCTTACCTGCACAGAAATGGTTTTATAACTGACAGACAATCGGGCTTTAGAGCCAAGCATAGTTCGATCACTGCCCTGATTGATGTATCGGAAGACCTGCGTGCTGGTTTAGATTACAATGGAGTTGGGTTCTTAGTCCTTTTGGACCACTCTAAGGCTTTCGACACAGTCGATCATGACATATTGGTGACCAAGCTTCTTAAACTGTTTAATTTCACAACGTCAGCTGCGAATCTTATTGCCTCTTATCTTTCTGAAAGGTCGCAAGCCGTTGTTGCTAATAATATCTCATCGGTATTTCTTCCCATTAATAGAGGTGTACCTCAAGGGTCTATTTTAGGTCCTCTTCTTTTTTCTTTATATATAAATGACCTACCTAGTGTATTAGAAAATTGTAAGGTTCATATGTATGCTGATGATGTTCAGTTATATGTTAACTGTAAACGTGATCATCTTCACAACTGTGTATCCCATCTGAATAGTGTTCTTGAAAACATTGGTAATTGGGCACTCAAAAATGGTTTAAGCCTTAATCCTAAAAAGTCTAAATGTCTAGTGATTACGAGGAAAGTTATTGATATTTCCACTGTAACTCCTCTTGTATTAAATGGTAGTAATATCGAATTCGTAGACTCTGCAAAAAATCTGGGGGTAACCTTCAACAGAACGCTTACTTGGAATAACCACATAAGTAATGTAATCGGTAAGGTCTACGGCATGCTTCGTGTTTTATGGACGACGCAGTATTTTACACCTCTTCACATACGAATGTTACTTGCAAAAACATATCTCATACCAACAATGCTGTACGGATGTGAAATTTTTGCTAACTGTGATAGCTTAAGTAAAAACAAATTAAACGTTCTTTTTAACAATATTGCTCGCTACGTTTTTGGACTAAAAAGAAGAGACCATGTTTCCCAATATGCTAAACGAATCCATGGCTTAACCTTTGAAAATTTGTTGAACTATCGTACGCTTTTATTATTGCATAAGATTATTTGTAATGCAGAACCCAGTTACTTGTTTTTGAGATTGAATTTTTCTCGATCCAGCCGAACAAATAAAATTAATTGCTTACGTTTCTCTTGTTTAACGTCCGAAAGGCAGTTCTTCATACATTCTGTACGTCTGTAAAAACTTAACAGCAAATATTATGTGAATTCGGTACACTTACACAAAATAACAACACCACTACCGAATTTAGAGAAAAAATTGTTGAAATTTCCGAACAATTAAGTTCTATCGAGATAAAAAGTCTGGACAGCCCGGCTAAAGAAGCAAAAAACGCAATATTCAAACTAAACAAGAGCATGGCATTAAATGTTTTTATAAAAGGTGTTAATCCCGAATATAAGACCATTCTATTGGCAAATGCATCCAAAAACATTTAATGAAGCCGATGAACGATGTATAATGGCGGAAGAAAGTTTAGGTTCAGACAGAGGCACAATTTTCCAAATTCAAAATAGAAATAGTTTAAGATAAGAATATAATCGAAACAACATCAGATATAACAATAGTTCACACAACAATTACAGGAATAACAAAAGCAATTATCAAAATAATAACGTCGCGAATAACAATTACAGAAATAATAACAATTATAATCGAAATTTTGAAAATTTCAGATATAACAATACAACTATATTAATAATTCAAACAGAAATAACAGTTTTCCGAATAGAAACAATAATTTCCAGAACAATAATACAAATCGAAACTATAATTTTTCAAATAATAATACAAACAGAAAATATAACCATTTTAATAGAAATCAAAACGGAAACCAAAATAATAGAAACAACGCGTAGGGAAACGGTTATGACCTGGTAACAGATACTGCTACCCGCAGAGGCCAAATATAATTTTCAAAATTTCTAAAAACTTAACAAACTACATAACTTTAAAATGCAAAAACAACAATAACTATTTAACATTTCTGATAGATACTGGAGCTGATATCTCCATTTGAAAAATAAATAATATAAATGATATTAATACTAAAAACATCTCAACAATAACGGGTATAACGGAAGAAGCAATTGAATGTATTGGCACAACAAATTTAAATTTAATACTAGAAACAGAACAAATGGAACATAATTTTCATAGAGTTGAAGATGATTTCCCAATCGCAACCGATGGAATCACAGGGCGAGATTTTTTAGAAAAATACATGGCAAAAAAAGATTTTGAAACATTTACTCTAACTCTGGTTATAAACGAAAGAGAATTCATTTTACCAATAATTTTCAAAGATTTTCATAAGAAAAATATCACTATTCCTGCCAGATCTAAATAAAGAAATAACTAATGGTGTATTTCTAGGCAATAGAATAGTACCAGCAAATGGATTCGCACATATTTAAATATTAAACACTAATGAAAAAGAAGTCTTTTTAGAAAAAATAGATTTAGAAACTAAACCACTTAAAAATTATAATACTTTTACATATAAAAACATCAAACAGATCGACAAAAACAGATTAAATAAACTTTTAAAGACTTTTAGACATTGGATGCAATGAACCAGGATCTTAAAATTCTGTAGAAGAAATTATTAAGGAATATCAAGACATATTTCATCTCCCTGGAGAACATTTAAGCGTAAATAACTTTTACACTAAAGACATCCAAACTACAGATTCGACCCCAGTATTCATTAAGAACTATAGACTACCACAAACACAAATGACAGAAATAAACGAACAGTTCAATCAATTATTAGCAGACAATATTATTGAAAATTCAGTTATCCCCTATTATTCACCATTACTGGTTGTACAAAAAAATCAGCAGATGATCAAAAAAATCTACGATTAGTAGTAGATTTTCGTAAACTAAATGAAAATATTGTGAATGATAAATTTCCGCTAACAAAGCACACTGCTCCTAAAGGATCGATAGGTTTCATGAAAATGACAACAAAAACTAAAAATGAGGCTTGATTTGTAATTTTCTTACGATCAATAATATGTTGAAATTTAAGTCGGCGCTGCTCCTTTTTGGGAGCTAAGGGGTTAAGAAGTATTTCACGATGTTGATTCATGCTATTGTTTCTAGCAGAAAAACAAACACACATAATACATATTTAAAGAACTCATTGGAAAGGTAATAAAATCACCTTTTTAACAATATATCAACCAACATTATAGGCTTACTCGTTCCCGAGCTGTGCTCGTGTGAAGATGAAATCAATCAGTTGAAAGTACTAAGTTTTGACTTTGAGAGCGAATTTCTCAGAATCAGTACTTTCAACTGATTGAGGGTACCCAAATTAAAGTAGATAATGAAGTTATTGCAAGATGCAGCGATAGTTCACTGTTCACACCACTGACTTTGGAGAAACTGTTATGAAAAGTGCATAATTTAAAGATAGAAGAGCTAGCGTTGAATAAAAATTATGAAATATTTAAAACGATTGCAATCGATAAATTTAACGATATATTTTACAATTTCAAAGAAATAAAGAAAGTTTAAAAATTTTAATATACGAAGAACCAAAAAGAATAGTCGACAAAGAAATACAAAATAAAATAATTGAAGAATACCATAATTCGACTCACGGAGGTCACATGGGCATTAGAAAAACAATTTCGAAACTTAAACAAATATACATATGGAAAAATATGAGCAAAATGATTAAAAAGTATATAAAAAATTGTAAACAATGCGAAGTCAATAAACAAACAAAACATACAAAAGAAAAATTAACGATGACAGACACGCCAGGAACAAGTTTTGAAGTCGTATCTATAGATACTGTAGGACCTTTACGGTTATCAAATAATTACAAATATATACTAAACACGTGCAATAGTAGAACTGAAAGTATTGTCAAAACAAATATACCATATACGTATCTGTTACTATTGGTATGCATGAGTGAATGAGTGGAACAGTTATGGTATGGTTTTGCTTTTACGCACTCACTCTAATCGTAAAGAGTATAACAGTTATAACTAAGTATGCATTGAGTGAGAGAATTATTTGTTGCTTGCTCTCAAATAACTGTTGTACCACAAATATTTTCAAAGTATTGTTGGTGGAAGATAGACGTGAAGCATATGTAGGTTAATTTTGAAGTGAAAAGTGATTTGAACTGAAAATTATATTTAAAAATGAACAGTTTTGAAATAAAAGAAAAGATTTTATCTGATGTCTATAAAATTAGTGCGAAAAGAGGCCGAAGCAAGATATGGGATTGCTTTGGCCTTATTAAAGACGAAAACGATGTTGAATTAACAAATTTTGTTGCATGCAAAATTTGTAAAAATGTATACAAATACAATAAAAATGCATTATCTAATTTAAACAAACACAAGTGTTGTGCATTGTTAAAAAATGAAAAATAAATTCAATTGATTGAGCCAAACCAAGAGGCTAAAAAGGCAGGCACCGATGTTTTAACTGAGTGGGTTCTTGGAGACATTCGCCCTTACTCTTTAGTAAAAGACAGTGGACTAAAAGAGTATTCAAAGCTGATGTTATCCCTAGGAAACAAATTCGGAACCAATCTTAATGTTGATTCACTAATACCACATCCAACAACAATACATAGAAACGTTGAGAATAGCTATTCTGTACACTTTGCAAAGCTTCAGTCTGAGATAGCATCCATACGTCAAATTGGTTATGCTCTGACATGTGACCTATGGACTGAAAATTTTTCAAAAATTTCGTACCTCGCCTTAACGGCTCATTTCGTTATGGATGGAGTGTATAAAAGCAAGTTGCTGGGAGTGAAGTCTATGAAAGGAATTTCGAATAAAAGTAAGTTGTCTGTAAAATAATATATGTAAACTTAAAAAATGTTAGTAGAAAAATGTTTAAGCTCGTATGTAAATCCAGCAAACAGTTTGCTAAACTGATTGTTTTGGGAAAAGTTTTAGTTTTATCAGTGTTTCATAAAACTTCCATTTTGTCTTCTTCATGTAATTTTGAGAACAATTTTACTTACATTTATAAATTAAAATTTTTTACTATATTTCAAATGTTTTTTCAATTGTTATTTATTTTATTCAATGTCCTATCCTATTGTAACTGTAATTAATTATATTTGAAATTATTTATTTACGAAATAGGCATCAATATAAAACAAAAATTGGATACTCTAGTGAATGAGTTCAATTGTTCCTTAAATGACCCAGTAGTAGTGGTTACAGATAGAGGAAGTAACATCAAAGCAGCTTTAAAAGATGACGAAAATATCAACTGTATAAATCACTTGATTCACAATACTATAGAAAAATGTATTAAAACGTCAGCACAAATTGATGAAATTGTAACAAAATCATCCAAACTGGTAAAATTTTTTAAGAAATCTGGCTTAAATTGTGTTTTAAACACTTCATTGAAAAGCTTCACACCCACAAGATGGAATACAGTATATTTTAATATATTATCAATAAAATCTAATTTTACTGATATTCAAAAAATACTAAATGAGAAAAATATGACTGAGCAATTTAGCATAATAAAAGAATATTATTTAGACCAATTAATTTCAATTTTAAAGCCTTTCATGGATGCTTCCACAGAACTTGAAGGCAGCTCCTATGTTACTATTCATTTAGTTCACCCACATATTAATAATTTAAAAACAATGTGTAATACCACCAATAGTGATGAACCTAGTTTTATCTCGGAGTTTAAAAGAAATATATATGATACTTTAATTTCCTTAGTAGATAGCAAGATCACATTATATCATAAATTAGCAATAATTTTATTTCCGCCAGCAAATCAACTTACTCAGTTTAGTTTAGAAGAGCAAACAGAAGTAATAACCAAATGTAAATCTTTGTTGCTTCCTTATTCAAATGAAATAAATATTGTTAATTCACCCACTGAAACCAGTTCATCTAGTATATATTCATTATTTGAAAAATATGTCCAACCAATAGAGGAAGTTTATTCTAACCAATATATAATTGAAAATGAAATAATTAAATATAAAAATACGAATGTGCCTCTGCAAAATGATTTTAATATTTTCAAATGGTGGAATGATAGGAAAAATGAATTTCCATTGTTATATAAACTGAGTTGCCGAATACTCGCTATACCAGCATCTAGTGCCCCTTCAGAAAGAATATTTTCCATTGCACGGGCACTAATAACAGATAAACGATCCAAACTTGGATCTAATGGAAAATCAGTTAATGAAATTTTATTTGTAAATATAAATTTTAAAGACTGATTTCATTTAAAAATTGAATTCCCAATTTAATTTAATTTTGATTTAAAAACAAACATTTTAGTTTTTCACACCATTTCAAAATATGGAAACTGAATTATATTTTTTTGTAATGTATTTTTATTTTATATGTATGTATGCTAAGGTTCAAATTACTTTTTGTGATATGTTTATGTTTGCCTTTAAAGACTGAATTTTGTATTTCTTTAATATAGTTTAAGTTATAGGTATGCACTGAATTTTATTTGTGCTATATTTATGTTTGGTTTACTTTTTGTGATATGTTTATGTTTGCCTTTAAAAAATTGAATTTTTTATTTTTATATTATAGTTTAAGTTCTAGGTATGCACTGAATTTTATTTTGTTATCTGAAAAACTTTAAGTTTGCTTAAATTAATAAACGACATTGTTGTACAACATACAACTATTGATAATATACCTACATCGATATGTTTGCATTTATTGGCAGTGTACAATAAGTACTTATAGTACCGTCTTCATTATCTGTTTTATTTGTTTGAGCGCATTATAGGAAAACAAATGTATTTCTCTCGTTCTCTCTGTACTCACTCACATCCAATCTACTAGAGAGAATAACAATACCAACTTATAACAGAAACACTAAACCACTCATCTGTATGCACTCACTGATGATGTCTTCAGAAACTGGTGTGTTTAGATGTATTTGTGCACGTGTTTAATATATACTTGCTATGCAGTGCGACAAAACAAAGTATGTAATAGGATGTCCAATGGAGACTAAGGGTGTTTGCGAATTGAACTAAATTGCTACCTTAACCAAAATTTGTTGATAAAGCAGTGTTTCCTAAACTAATTAAGGAAAATTCCGAGCTACCTAAATGCTTGCTAAATTAATGACATTTCTTAAGAGAAGAGAATAATGACATTTCTAAACCTTTAACCTATTTGTAATTAGCCTTAATTAACCTTAATAAACCTTAACTGCTTTACCTTAATTTAGTTTAGGTAGCAATTTAGTTCAATTCGCACACACCCTATATTCTTAACGACTTCTTAATCTGCATCAAAAATAGCTGATGAACACTTCTAGTGTCAGCTGATATATTTTTGGTAAATTATGTTCCTGCAAAAATAAAATAGAGCTGAAGCGTTTCTAAGCGCTGGCGAAAACTTTAGGCAGGTCCTGAATTAAAATTCTATTTTTTGAATTGCGCTACTTTACACTATGCTAAAATAAAGTGGTTTTAAAAAACGTAAAAACAATGGTGAAAAAGGGGGATGGGGGGTTAAAATATGGAAAATTTTTTACCTATTCAATGCAAACATCCTTCCATGGGACAAAAACCACCTACCACTTTTAGTTTCTACGCTTCAAGTTGATTTCTCTAAGGAGAATGTTCGACCTTGAATCATAGTTTGCTCAAAATCCTGGCGTCATGGGAAAATTTGGGGGTCAGATCCGTGATTAGGAGCTCGGAGATAATTGAAAACATTTTTCGGTGTCTTACTCACAAAAAAATGGTGTCTTTTTGGTGCACAGGGAGGTAGCAATAGTTGTAAACGCTGCATTGTTAAAACTAGAAGCTGCTTGTCTGGGTTGAATATAGATACCAACGGCTTGTGATCCGTTGTCAGTGTGAAAGTGCGGCCGTAAAGATATTAGTGAAATTTCTTTACACCAAAGATAATTGAAAGCGCTTCCTTTTCTATCTGGCTGTAGCGTTTTTGATGATCATCCAGTGTTTTGATTGCAAACGCTACTGGCTTTTCCGAGCCATCTGGAAACCGGTGGAAAATAACGGCACCAATTCCATATGAAGACACGTCAGAGGAAAGTACGATAGGCAAATTATCATCATAATGAACCAGCAGGGGTGCGCTAGATAATTGGTGTTTCAAATTAAGAAAATCTTTCTCTTGCTCCTCTCCCCACTTAAAACTCTCATTCACCCGCCGTAGTCTATTAAGTGGCGCAGCTACTTGTGCAAAGTTGTTGATAAATTCATTGTAATAGCTTATTTTGCCCAGAAATACTTGTAAATCTTTTAAATGACTAGGGCGTGGAATTTCTCGTATTGCTTCAACTTTAGAAAGCGTTGGACTGATTCTGTGAGCATTGAGTAAAAATTCGAGGTATTTCACCTCAGACTGCATGAAGCTGCATTTGGACTTCGACATGTAAAGGGTGGTTAAATTTTAAGGACCGATGTTGATTTTGAATAAAACACAAATAATTTAGGAAATTATTGTCATTTCTTGTTATTATGATAATATTGGTATGGTTCAATTATGTATGGAACAAAATATCGGCCAAATGGCCGCCGCGACCTCGGCGGCACACCTCCATCCGATGGTCCAAATTTTCGATGATGCTGACTCATAAATGAGGTTCTCTGCCGTTAATGTGCCGAATTATCTCATCCTTTAGCTCTTGAATTGTTGACTTATCGACGTACACCTTTTCTTCCAAATAACCCAAAAGAAAGAAGTCCAACGGTGTCAAATCACATGATCTTGGCGGCCAATTGACATCGCGAAATTGAGATATGTCAAATGAAATGCAGAAAAAAAACTTGACGTTTAGGTGTGGTTGACATTTAACATCGGCCCTTAAAATTTCATCACCCTTTAAAACCATTGTCTTGCAAGCGGCTAAAAACTTGCTCCAAATTTGCGATAAGCATTTCAGCTGATGTGCCTCCTACTATTATATCGTCCAAATTATTGACACAAAATGGAATGCCTGCAATCACCTGTTCAAGCACCCGTTGGAAAACTGCAGGCGCGCTAGCAACACCAAAAGGCGCTGATACTAAAACTGGCCTGCTGGTGTATTTACGACCTTAATAGTTTTAGACTGTTCTTCTAGCTCCAACTGGAGATAAGCATCAGACACATTAATCTTTGCAAAAAGTTTACTTCCGCGCAAGTGCTGAAAAAGTTTCTCAATTCGGGGAATTGGATACTTATCCACGTCAAGCTGAGCATTGACAGCCTTAAAATCGCCACAGATTCTTATAAGTCCATCTTGTTTTGGGACAACGACAATGGAGTCTGTCCAACTGCTAAAACTAAGTGGTTTCTATGTGCCTATAAAAGCGTCTAATTGGGCAAAAGGTAAGAGGGGCGCTTTAAAATATTTGGGGAAAGAATTTGCTTGAGGTTTAAATGCACCTTCACTGAATTACAATGCTCTAACGAGCTGCTAAACACAGCTGTAAACTTATGCAATAAATCTTCCAAAGAGCTCGAATTTGCCACCGAAATAGCATTTCAGAGCGCCTGACATGTACACAGCGCAAGCTCTAATAAATCTGTCCCTAGCATCTCACCTTCTTGCTAAATGTTAGTCACAAATAATTGAAATTCTTTTCGAATTTCGCCAAGTTGAACCTCAACATTAACGGCACCTAAAATTTAAATTTGGCCGCCACCATATGTCGCTAACCGACCTTGATTACAAAGAACCAACCTTGGACTTGGATCAGGGGACGAACATTCACATGGCAACGTGTCTGACTGCCTCAACCTGGCGAAGCCAGCATTATCCATGTCGAAATCGTCTCAAGTCGACTCAAACCTTCACGTGGTGTTCCCTGGGCAACGACAAACTGGCATCCGTCAGTTTGACGGCTTATTTGAGCGGCGGGTCGCTCCGTAGACTTTAAACATGGAATGTGTGCAGGGTTTGGGTCCCGCCACATTACTACTGCCCAATGAAAACTAAACCAGCCTCGGATAAGAACCCCAATTACGTTGACGACCACCGCAAACGAAAAATGTTTTACGTATATGCACCTAGAATGTCCGGACCCTTTATAGGGAAGGTGCCATTATCCAACTGGCGGAAGCCCTCAAAACAATAAAAGCTGACATCACCGCCATCCAGGAAATGCGATGGAGAGGGCAAGGCTGCTCTAAGGAAGCACACTGTGATATCTACTACAGCTGCCATGCGGAGAGGCGTGAATTCGGTTGTCGATTCGTCGTTAGCCGGAAATTATGCCACCTTGTTTTCGGGTTCACACTTGTGAACGAAAGATTGGCCACGATTTGCGGATCAAGGCAAAATTTTTCTTCATCAGCATTATTTGCGCGCACGCCCCGACGGAGGAAAAGGACGAGGCCGTCAAGGACGCTTTCTACGCTAATCTTGAGGACGCATACGACCACCTTCCGGTCCATGATGTGAAAATAGTCCTCGGCGATTTTAATGCAAAAGTCGAAAGTGAAGGCATCTTTGGCCTTCACTGTTCAAGAACAGCGGTATAAGACTGATCGACTTCGCCGCGGCGCGAAACATGGTAGTTAGTAGCACCAGATTTAAGCACCTCGACATCCACAAGGCCACCTGGCTGTCCCCGGATCAAAAAACGCGAAACCAAATTGATCATGTTGTAATCGACGGAAGGCATGCCTCTAGTGTTCTAGATGTGCGTACATTTCGGGGAGTCAACATTGACTCCGACCATTATCTTGTTGCAGCCAAGATTCGCATGCGATTATGCAATCCCAAGAACATACGCACAGGAATGCAACGAAAGCTAGATGTCGCTAAGCTGCAATAACAACGGACTGCCGAAGCCGACTTCGCTCAACTCTCGGTTAAGCTCAACCAACCAACCTCTGGACCCGACGACGCCGGCGGACTTTGGGCGCATATATCCCATTCCATGCGCGCTGCCGCTGAAAAAGTCATTGGTTTCCGGCGCCCACAACCTCGGAACCAATGGTATGATCAGGAGTGTCGCATCGCGACTGCAGTAAAAAACGCCGCATATAGAAAAACGCTGCAGTCAGCTGCAACGCGAGCCGTGCGAGAAAACTACCGCGAAAAGAGGAAGGAAGAGAGGCGCCTTTTCAGACGCAAGAAAAGAGAGCAGGAAAAGCGTGAGCGTGAGGAACTAGAGGTATACCAGGGCAAGAAGGATGCACGAAAATTCTATCAACAGGTTAAGCGTCTAACCCAAGGTTTCAAGCCCGGAGCATCCACTTGTAGAGACGAAAATGGAGATCTGAATACGGATACGCAGTGTGTGCTGAGATTCTGGAGACGGCACTTCTCCAATTTACTTACTGGCGACGATTCCACCAATGCCGCCCATGGAGAGCGCAGTTCAGAGCCACCAATCAACGATGATGGTGTGGAAGTATCACCACCTAGCCATGAAGAGGTTCGAGTTGCTATCCAACGACTCAAAAACAATAAAGCAGCGGGTGCTGACGGCCTGTCAGCTGAATTGTTTAAAACCGGCGGCGATGAATTGGTAAGGCGCATGCATCAGCTCATCAGCAAAATATGGCTAGAAGAAAGCATGCCCGACGATTGGAACCTCAGCGTACTGTGCCCTATACTTAAGAAAGGAGACAATCTGCGCAAGCTATAGAGGTATCAGTCTTATTTCCATCGCATATAAGGTTCTCTCAAGGTTCTATCAGTGCGGCTTTCGACCTGGTAAGTCCACCATAGACCAGATTTTCACGCTACGACAAATCCTGGAGAAAACCCACGAAAATCAAAGTGACACACACTATCTCTGTCGATTTTAAAGCTGCGCTCGATAGCCCGAGAAGGGATTGCCTATACTCAACAATGTCTGAGTTTGGTATACCTGCAAAGTTGATTAGACTTTGCAGAATGACGTTGAGCAACACACGGAGCTCCGTCAAGGTAGGAAATGACCTCTCCGAAACCTTCAATACCGAAAGAGGTTTCAGGCAAGACGATCCACTGTCTTGCGATCTCTTTAACATCATCATGGAGGGGATCGTACGAAAGGTCGGTGTGCATCGTAATGGCACCATTTTCTACAAAGGCGTCCAGCTCCTTGCGTACGCTGATGATATTGATATTGTCGGCAGACCCAAGAAAAATGTTACCGCTGCTTTCGCCGCTATCGAAAAGGAATCAGCCGAAGTGGGTTTGACGATAAATGAGGGTAAAACAAAGTGGATTTGACGATAAATGAGGGTAAAACAAAGTAGATGCTGCCCACGTTTCATCCGGCAGCTATAACTTTGAAGTAGTCAAGGAGTTCGTTTACCTTGGCACCGCCATTAATACCAAAAACGAAATCAGCCTGGAGATAAAGCGAAGAACAATAATTGCTAATAGGTGCTACTACGGGCTCAGTAAGCAACTAAGTTCCAGAGCCCTCTCTCGATCAACAAAACTAACACTCTACAAGACGCTCGTTCTACCTGTGCTGTTTTATGACGCTGAGGCCTGGGTAGTTTCGCAAACTGACGCAGCCGCTCTGGGGGTGTTCGAGAGAAAAGTTCTTCGCAAAATCTTCGGTCCTGTTCGAGTCGGCGATGACTATCGCATCCGAATGAACCACGAGCTGTATGAGCTCTACGATGACATTGACGTAGTTCGGCGTATAACTGACAGCGACTACGCTGGCTGGGTCATGTCCATCGTATGGACGACAAAGCTCCAGCGAAAAAGGTGCTCGAGGCGATGGTCGCTGGTCAACGACGACGAGGGAGACCATGCCTCCGATGGATGGACCAGGCTGAGGAAGCCCTAACCGCACTTGGTGTATCCGATTGGAGAAGGCGCAAAGCAGAGGCGCCTGGCGAGAGCTGATGAGGTCGGCCGTAACAACCCGGACCACCTAAGTAAATAAGTAAGTAAGTAATACGCAAGCAAAAAAGTTTGTGATCGCTCTTACCTGTGTTAACTTCAACATATTCACATAAAACTTATATCGGTGGAAAGGTATTTTCGAGTAGGTGTGCACAATATAATTTTTATTCGAATATATTGTCATTAAGATAGGTAAAACTAAGCGAATGTAAAAACCCTTTTTTCCCAATGGGACAATGAGAAACCAACAACAAAATACATAGCGGCACAGCTCTATTTAACATCGTTACTGTAGCAAAGATATATATATAATTGTTTATTTTGTTCAATACTTCTGTTCAGGCTATGGGTTGGTGCGTTTAGCAAAAAAACAAAAGAAAAACCGATTTTGATATGGCCTAATTTCGGCCACAGGCGATACTAGTTCACATTAATTGATATCTTTGGGTTGGTTGAGAAATGGGTTTCTGAACTTAAAAATCGTTCGAGAGCTTTAGGAAATAAAGGTTAATGCATAAACAAAAATGTACCCGAAATTAAAAAGGCAACACTTTTTCCAAAACCCGTTGAAAAACGGAGAATCAAATTTTCAACACAAGCATTTAGTCAAACTGTTAAAGCTGTCATTAAGACAAAACTTGACACGGTAGGCTTAAAAATGAACTTTAAAGAAGTAGCTTTATCAATGAAATTGAAAAAGTTGATCTAAAATTTGATTGTTTATACTACCCCTCAGAATAGTTCAGCCACTTTTATTTTTGTCTTTACTGGCACAAAGAAGCTCCAAAAAATTATTGAAAACAGCTAAATAAAAAAAAACTACTTCCACAACAACATTTGAGAACGAAACTTAACAAAATAAAAATATAAAAAATTTGCATTTCACAAACACTCTTTATTTACGGCAAAAAACAAATATAAGACTTAATTCAGAAAAGTTCGGCCACCTGAAAACTAAGTCATATTCTGTTCTGTCCACGAGTTCCTGGTAAAGCTCTGAAGAAATTCATCAGCAAATATCCTTTTATTTTGTCCTTAAAGCTCCTATACTCCCAACAGGATTGCGTCTCAATTCCCTCTTCATTTTTAACGACAAGGACTCTATTGGAGATGGGTCTCGACTACAGGAAGATCAGGGAATACCGGGATGATGGTTATTCTTCAAACAGTACTTTGTTGTTTTTACTGTATGACAGGCACCTGTATAGAAGGCACCATCCTGCTAAAATTAATACTCACTTTCTGCAGTTTAAAGGGTGCAAATGCACTATAATGAGAGCTCAGTTTGTCTAGGTACGAGAAAACGTGTATGGTACCTTCGGCCATGTATAATGACGATTATCAAATCTTCTGACCGGCATATACTACAAATCATAACAGAAGCATTTAACTTCGCTGGTCTCTTCAAACAAACCACTATGTTTGTTCATATATTTTAGTTCATTATAGGCTTTATATAAAACTCATATGTAGTACTCATTTCCGACGATCTCTTTGTCATAACTCAAACCTTGATTCGTCCAAACCAAATTAATGAGTCACATTGGCGACGAGTCCAATTATGATGATCATCAGCCCACCACAGAAGATTTTTTCTTGCGTTCTTGTAAGCAATGGTTTTTCCCTTGCTTAAGGAAAGTTTGTGAACTTCTTTGTTCAAGTTTCCTTCTAGTGCCTAATCGAGAAGAGTTGGTAGTTTATGAACGGCCGATGGTATTACTAACGCTTTTCAGAACAAGGACATACTGAACATGGCTTTTAACGTGCATTTGCACCCTTTAAATTGCTGGAAGTGAGTATTAATTTCAACAGGATGGTGCTTTATGTCATACAGTGAAAACAACAAAGTGCTGGTTGAAGAATATCCATCATCCCGTTATTCCTGATCTTTCTGTAGTCAAGACCCATCTCCAATAGAGTCCTGGTGGTTACAAATCAAGAGGGAGTTGAGACGGAATCCTGCTAGGAATATAGAACATTTAATCCGTTGAACTTAAAATTTATTTGTTCTTGTGTTGTTTTATTGTGTTATTAAATAAATAAATAAAGAAAGACTATATTTATATACAGATATAAAATAATATATTGTTTAAAGAAATCTGTAATGAACGATTAATAAATCCTGATTCGAAATCATAATAATTAATTCATTACTGGAAAATGATTGATTACTCAAATTAATCACTGATTACTTTTGTATGATTGCTGATTTCTTTAAAAAATTAATGAATACTTTAAGTGATTACTGATTTTTTTAAATTAATCAAGTAAAGTGTGTATGATTAATTCTAATCGCTAATTTTTTATAATCATTGCACGAAAGTTACTATTCGTTACTAGGCCAACCCTGATCTGGGCTTAGCGAAACTTATACTGTTGTGAATTGAAAGCCACAAGCGTTGCACTTAAAAACAACAATTACAGTTCCATGAACCTTCCTACTTTTCATACGAAAAGTACGTGAGGTGTCATGTTGCAAACCAAGGACAAATGCAAGCATTGAACTGAGCTTGCATTGGCCCACGTAAAAACGAATGCGTTTATTTAATTGGCATTGTCTTCAATTCCCAATTGTCATATTGCAAACCAAGGGCAAATGCAAGCATTGAACTGTGCTTGCATTGGCCAAGGTAAAAAAGCGAATGCGTTTGGCCAATTTTGCGTCAGAAAAATGGGCTTGGTTTTCAATTCACAAATTATTAAAGTTCAGTTCGAATTAAGCAGTCGGATTCAGACAGTTCGAATTAAGCAGTCAGATTCAGACAACTGTAAACCGCGTATTTTTATAAGTAAAAAAATATAAAATTGTTTAATATAAAAAAACAAGCAAATTGTTAGAATTAAGAACATTCAAATAAAAAGTATAAAGAAATTGTGTGAAGCAAGAACTTAAAATAATTTCGTTATTATTTGGAAACAACATTGGCGCAGCCTGTATAAGAGCAAGTATAAAAATTAATATAATTGTAGACATTAAATTTGACATCTTTGCATGGAAGACACAAAATTTAATATTTTTATTGACGAACTGTGGACGGAAATAAGAGGGTTTTGCAATTCAAGCCAAGATTTCGAGGCCATTAAAAAAGGTGTTTATGTAGGTAGAAAGTGGGAAAAATTAGAAGAAGTAGAAACAGTACTAGGGATATTTACGGAGCTGGTACATAATCAATCAAAAGCATCGATTGAGGAAAAAGGTGACATAGAACAACGAGCATTATATATAGAGAGAAAATATAACGATCTTAAGTCTCACTTAAATGAGACCGAAGAGAGTATAAAAGAGCTTGAAGAAGAAAATCACAAATCAAAACAAAAACATTTCAGAAGATTTAATACAGAGTTTATTAGAAGAAAATCACACTCTGTGTAATAAGCAATTGCAAGAAGCTAAAGATCAGATTACAAATTTAAAACTCACTGAAAGGAAAAACAACAACGAAAATATAGAAAATATAAATAAAGATAAAAGTAGCATAGTTATAAAAAACACAGATCAAATGGATATAAACGAAATTTCAAAAATAGTTTCAAGACTTGTTCCTTTGTTTTCAGGGGTAGAGTCGAGTGAGCTAGAGAAAAGCAGAGCTAGCTTTTGAATGTATAGGAAAATCCAATTTAGATAAATTTATACAGTGCGTAAAACTAAGATTGTATGGATGCATTTGAGCTAGTTAGATCCAGACAATTTAGCGACGTAAAGGAGCTGTTTATGCTAATAAAAAATACATATTTAAAGCAAAAAGCGTTAGAAATAGTTTGGCAGCAAATACAAAAAACATTGCAACAACCAGGTGAGGAAGTAAGACAGTACGCTAGACGATTAAACGTACTTAAAACAACAGCAGAAGATTTGATAAATAATAAATATAGAGACGGTGTCACCGCGCTCTTGAGCGAGTTAGACAAGACAGTACTCACGACTTTCAAAGCGGGTCTGCTGGATCCAACTCTTAGAGTTCACATGTTGAGTATAAAAACTGGTACATTCGAGAGTGTAGTTGAGGAAGCTGTTGTTACATATGCAACAATTGAAAGGGGAAAACATACGACATTGAATGGAAATTCATTCGGAATTAATTTGAATACAAAAGCAGTTCCATTTGTTCCCCAAAATTCATATCAAGGCACCAGTGAACATGGCACTAATTATGCACCTTCAGTAATTTATTATCAAAACGATGATTCTACTTCACAGCAAAATACAAATTTTGATTCACATAAAAAACAACTCGAAAATAAATTAAACAAAAGCATAAAACCAACATGCTCATTTTGTAATAAGATAGGACACACAAGAGACGAATGCTATACAAGAAAAAACCAAGCATATTGTAAACAGTGCAGACAGTACGGTCACGAATATAATTTCAACTGCTCAAATCGTGGTAACTTTAACAACAATGGCAATAAAAATAAGCAACAACATAATAAGCCAAATGAACGCGCAAATACAGTAGAAATAAAGTGCAAATGGTGTGCAGGAAGAGGGCATTTAATGGAAGCCTGTTTCGCAAGAAAAAATTTTGAATTAAAACAGGGAAACTATCAAGGGCCCAGCCAAGGCCAGTAAGCTGGGAACCCAAAAGGTTAAGTAAAACAGGAACAGTAAAACAGGCCACTAACAGAAGTTCCAGATGATTTGACGTCTGAAAAGATTGTAAACATCTGTTCTTCTAATCCAACAGATATAGTATCAACATTTATTAGTACGCCTAAAAAGACAGTCAAAATGTTGATAACTACGTCTTATAATTTGTTAAGCACCCTGACGGATCTTACATATATTATACTTTGCATTTTAAATATGACAATTTTAACCATATGCGATATATTTAAAAGCATTTGGCAATTTTTAGAATCATTTGCAGGCTTACTAGGGTTAAAGCTAACACAAATCCGATTATACATTGGGAAAAATTCAAAATATTATTTTGAAAATTTAAGTGAACCTTTTTATCACCCAAACTTAACATTACAAGAACAAATTACAAAGGGGCAATGCTTCGGTATTTCCAAGGTAAATGATGTGTTTATAGAAATCCCTTGCAAGAATTCTATAACGGGACGACTCATTTTACTTGTGGATTCCGGAGCGGATACAAGTTTAATTAAACAAAATACATTAAAAAATACTTCGAACCGAGATGGGAGCGAAATAAAAAATTTAAGCGGAGCATTTGGTGGCTTCGTTAAAACTCTGGGGTCTATAATTATTCCATATGATGATGTAGAGCACCTAAGTTTTATGTTACACGTTGTGGCACTAGATCAAGGGTTGCCTGCAGATGGAATTTTAGGTAGAGATAACCTGTGGAACAAATCAATAATTAATACGATAGAAAAAACACTAACGATTTATGATGCACACAGGAACAATATTTTAACATTACCATTAAAACAAATGAATAAATTGAATGAACTTATAAACTACAATGAAGAAGTTAAAATAAAAGCAAGAACAGTGAGAACAGTAAAAATTCCAATAAACACAAAAATTCCATTGGTGATAATTCATAAACAAGAAATTTCACAAGGGGTTTATTTAGGTGAAGTATTAGCAAATGTCAAAAATAAAACGGCATATGTCTCGGTGTTAAATTCGAATGATAAGGATTTTGTCATACCCGAAAATTTTGAACCAAAATTTTCAAATTTTAATAAATTCAAAATTCATACTAATTCAGTTTATAGCTTAAAAGAGTTGGACGCAAAAGATAGACTAACCAAATCAATTATACTTGACCCGAACTTAAACTCAGAAGAAAAAGCTTCAATAGAAAATTTAATCACTTCATTTCATGATATTTTTCTGTTAGAAGGTGAGAAATTCTCATACACTTCGGTATTAGAACATGAAATCCCAACTCGAACAGATGAACCACCTACATATCAAAAACAATATAAATTACTTCAGACTCATAGAGACGAAATTCAAAGGCAAGTAGAACAGCTTATAGACGACGACATAATTAGACCAAGCAAATCACCGTGGAACTCACCAATGCTTTTGGTTCCAAAAAAATCTGGGACAGACGGAAATAAAAAGTGGAGATTAGTTATTGATTTTAGGAAACTAAACGATGCCACAATTAAACAAGTTTTTCCAATTCCCAGGATTGACGAAATATTGGACCAATTAGGGCACTCTAGATATTTTTCAACAATAGACTTGGCTAGTGGATACCATCAAGTACTTGTTAATAAAAATGACAAAGAAAAAACCGCTTTTAGTACATCACTAGGTCATTATGAATTCAATAGAATGCCTTTTGGACTAACTGGAGCTCCAGCTACCTTCCAGAGACTAATGAACCATGTTTTGACTGGACTTCAAGGGATTGACTGTTTCGTGTATTTAGACGACATTGTCGTCTACGGGAAAAATTTGAAACAACACGAAGAAAGGTTAGGAAGAGTATTTATGAAGCTCAGAGAAAACTGCTTAAAAATAAATACGGGTAAATGTCAGTTTTTGCGGCGTGAAATAGTTTATTTAGGTCATGTATGTTCGGAACTTGGAGCATTACCTGACCCACAAAAATTAGAGTGTGTAAAAAATATTCCAATACCAAGAAATAGAAAGGAGGTTCAGTCATTTTTGGGTCTGGTAAATTATTACCGAAAATTTATAAAAAATATGGCGAAAATTTGCCTTCCAATAAATAATCTTCTCAAAAAGGACGCTCCCTTTGAGTGGTCGAGCCATTGTCAGAATGCATTTCAAACATTGAAAGAAGCAATTACTTCGCCCCCAGTGTTAGCTTATCCCGATTTCAAAAAACCTTTTATACTGACTACCGATGCCAGCGGGGAAGCATTAGGGGCTATTTTGTCCCAAGGTGAAGTGGGTGAAGATCGACCAATTGCATTCGCTAGCAGATCGTTAAACTGTGCGGAAAAAAGATACTCAACAATCGAGAAAGAGTTCTTAGCAATAGTTTGGGCAACTAATAATTATAGGGCTTATCTTTTGGGAAGACCTTTCACAATATACACCGATCACCAACCCTTGAAAGGAATTGCAAACTTGAGAGATCAAACATCACGGCTGGCTCGTTTTAGGCACAAACTTTCCGAATATGACTTCGAAATAGTTTATAAGCCTGGTAAACGAAACTCAAATGCAGACGCTTTAAGTCAGATTCCACAAAATAACCAGGAAATAATTGTAGTACAAACCAGGTCAAAAACGAAGGCACAGGAAGGAGGAAATGATAATGAATATGCCCCAGATAAGTCAAATAAACAAATTGAAGAAGTAAGAGGAAGTCAAAAACAAAAGAAAATAGTTATCCTCACAAACCAGAGTGACATAGCAACGGTATTAAAAGACTTTCACGATCTGCCACTAGGCGGCCACCAGGGGTCCATGAAAACTTTTTTTAGGATACGTCAACAATACAGATGGAAGGGAATGCAAAAACAAATCAAGGAATATGTTCGGAAATGTAGAAAATGTCAGATCAATAAAAGTTCCAGGCTTACAAGGATGCCCATGGTTCTGACCGACACACCTATGAGACCTTTCGAAAAGGTTTATATGGATATAGTAGGCATTTTGCCGGAAACCACATCCGGAAATAAATACATACTAACTTTCCAGGACGACTTTTCCAAATACCTAGTGTGTGCTGCACTCCCGGATGGGAAAGCGACCACAGTTTCCAAAATCTTTTATGATCAAATAATTGCACGATATGGTACTCCTAAGTTACTAATAACCGACAACGGTAGTAATTTCATTTCAAAAGTTTTCTCTGATACGTGCAAAATGTTAGGCATCAGAAAAATGCACATTACCCCCTATCATCCTCAAGCCAACGGGTCCCTAGAACGAAGCCACAGACCTTTAGCGGAATACCTAAGAAGTTTTGCCGCAGAATATGGCTCTAACTGGGAGCAATGGCTTAGTTCAGCGATGCATGTTCATAATAATACAGTACACACATCAACGAAACAAACACCATTCCGAACACTGTATGGGTTTGATTCGGAAATGCCGACTAATTTAAAAAGAAAATGCTCACCATTGTATAACAGTGACGATCCATTAAAGGTATTAAAATTTCAACTACAAAGAACACATGAGTTAGTACGAAAGAATCAGGAAAAGGCCAAGGAAACGTCAAAACGGCATTACGATAATCATACTAACTCCGCGATATTCAAAGTAGGGGACAAGGTATTGATAAAAAATCAAACTCGAAAAAATAAGTTTTCGCCGATATGGATAGGTCCATACGATGTGTTAGCAATAGAAAGTCTAGTAACAACAAAAATTCTAATAAAAAATAAACAGAAAAAAATTCATAATAATTTACTTAAATTATTCAACAGTTAAAAAAATTAAAAATAACGAAATAACTGAAAATAACAAAAGCCATTGAACGAACAACCACCAGTCGTTGCACTTTAAAGTGTCAAGTTACTTTTGGGATTATTTCTGTTGATAAATATTTGTTGTTATTTCGGCGAAGTAGCTGCCATCGTTCAAGTGCACTGAAAATAAGTCTACTACCTACTTTATGAGTGCTAAGCTAATGTTGAGGTAGGTTAGAAATGCGGTTTGCATGGTACTAAGATAGCGTGATGATCTTCGAGTAATTTGTATTTTTGTAAAAATATAATAACAATATAATAACAATAAAAAATATTTTACAATTACAGGCGAGAAATCAACGTATAATACGTAACCAGTAGGATTTAAAGGGTGGAATCTTTTGCCTTCAGGAGAGCCTACTGAACTCAACTTAAGTTTCCAAATTGGTTTTTGTAACATTATCAATTGATAACATAACAAAAATAATAAAAAAAAACATTTTTCAATTACAGGTGAAAAGTCAAGGCGAGCGATCAACGTTTACCTAAGTATAATACGTAACTAGTAAGATTTAATTCTAAATTTATTAATATATTTATACATAGATAAACGGTCTAATATTATTAATATATTTATACATAGATATACGCAATGATCGGGGTCCTAGTTTTTGCTTGGATAACCCTCTGCACGGCTCAACACACGACAGTCCAGAAGCTTGAAAACACACCAGCTTTCTTCGAATCGGTGGGCAGCGCGTTATTCTACTCAGAGCATTGGACAATTCTGACGAAGTTTACTCCAGTAGACCTGTCTGAGACACTCATACTACTAAGAAATTTTACTGATGCGGAGAAAATATGGTGCGGGAAGCTTACAGGAGTATATGCCAAAGAGGACTTCTACGCCACGTGTACATCATCTCTACAGGAAACTGATGCTTTAGTCGGCATAATGGAGAAAAACGAGCAGATGATGGCATCAATTGGAGATCAACACAGAAGTAAACGATCAATCGACTTCGTTGGTGAAGCGCTTCATTGGGCATTTGGGGTGATGGATCATCAGGATGCCTCCAAAATTGCCGAACACCTTCAGGAAATAGACCAGAGAGACAGCCAAACTTATCAAATATTAGATAAACAGATAACGGTAATGGAGAGTAATTATAAGTCAATCTCAAACTCGATAGTCACGGTCCTGAACGAGGTGGAAGGGTTGCAGAGTAATATTAACAAGACATTGCGGCAACAAGATGTCATAAACGCTGAAACGAAAGTTAATTTGAGTAAGCTCAATTTCAAAGTGGAGCTTTTGGAGCGTCAGTCGATTATCAATTCAAAATTAATCGAAATGCAAGGACAACAGTCCACTGAAATGGCGATAATCGATGACCTTTTTAAGGGAATTCTTCACCCAAAAATTATGGTCACGAAGGACATAAACGACATGATGGTTAGACTTACTTTGGACGGCAAAGCCAAGTGGTTTCTGTCCAAAATCATGCACATTCACCAAATAGCCTCCGTGAAAGCATTTGCAAATAATGGCAGTTTTTTGATAGTGGTTAAGCTACCCTTACCGACTCAGATGAAGTTTACTATATTCAAGGTATATCCAATACCAATTTTCACCGAAGGCAAATGGGATTTAGTTGTCAGAATATCCTACGACTTTATGGCAGAAGCTAAGGACCGTAGTCAATTCATTGGCCTTTCTGGATTAGAAATATCTAAATGTCTCAATATTAAGGAAGATATTAAATCCGATGTCTTGCTCTGCCGCCTTCCAGGAAAGATCTTGACTAACGGAAATTCAAATTGCGAATTGAGTCTAATGCAGCATCTGAATATAAACAATCATATCTGCGAATATGCAGCCATCCCAACAAGAAAGGGATTGCTAATAAAGATGTCAACACCCAACCGATGGCTCTATAAATTCCGCAGACCCGAAGGATTTGAAGTCGTATGTGAAGATCACACCGGAGCGGTAACACTTTCCGAATTTGGTTACATAAATGTTGTGGAGAGGTGCAACGTACGTAACGAAGAAGTCATCCTTCCATATGAAACATCGAGAGTGTATTCATTTAATATGAGCCACCATAGGATAAACCATTCGTCGCTAATAGAAACACTTAAACAAAATTGGTCCAAATTGTTGGTAAGCGGCGATACAGTGGCACCCCATTTACCCATAGTTGTCTCCAACCACGACGCCATAAAAACAACCTTGGCAAACGGTCAAAAAAGCCTGGCCGAATTGAAAACGCAATCGGAACAACACAAGATTAACCATAGTTTTTACAATCAACAGAGGGTTGCAACCAGTGTGGGTTTCACATTCGGCATTTCGAGTTTGGTTCTTAGTATCGTCATTGGGGTACTGGTGTACAAACGTAAGAAGAAGAGTACCACAGGCACGAACTTCACAGTGGAGTTCAGCAAACCACCAACCAGCAAACCACCAATCAGCAAGCCACCGCTACCAGACATCCAACAGGGAATCCAGCGCAAAATGGAACCCAGATGTCCCCGCATTTCGAAGACAATGACATACCAGCAGGAACAGCAACAGCGTCAGGCGTCTACCAGATCAAGCAAGTCACTGGGGCCCACGATAGGATGCGTATAAGAGGTAGAATACAGCATTTACTTTTAATTATATGCAACAGGAGTTGTTAAAAATATTAAGTATTTTACTTATCATTACATAGGCCAAAAGGGGGAGGAATGTTGTGAATTGAAAGCCACAAGCGTTGCACTTAAAAACAACAATTACAGTTCCATGAACCTTCCTACTTTTCATACGAAAAGTACGTGAGGTGTCATGTTGCAAACCAAGGACAAATGCAAGCATTGAACTGAGCTTGCATTGGCCCACGTAAAAACGAATGCGTTTGGCCAATTTCGCGTCAGCGAAATTGGCATTGTCTTCAATTCCCAATTGTCATATTGCAAACCAAGGGCAAATGCAAGCATTGAACTGTGCTTGCATTGGCCCAGGTAAAAAAGCGAATGCGTTTGGCCAATTTTGCGTCAGAAAAATGGTCTTGGTTTTCAATTCACAAATTATTAAAGTTCAGTTCGAATTAAGCAGTCGGATTCAGACAACTGTAAACCGCGTATTTTTATAAGTGAAAAAATATAAAATTGTTTAATATAAAAAAACAAGCAAATTGTTAGAATTAAGAACATTCAAATAAAAAGTATAAAGAAATTGTGTGAAGCAAGAACTTAAAATAATTTCGTTATTATTTGGAAACAACAATACTTCAAAAATTGTTCAGTTAAGTTCTGATTTTATTTGCTATACTTTTTATTTTATATGATTTTTTTTCTATTTTGTTTTTAATTATTATTTTTTATTTATTTGTATTTATATTTGTCGCTACGTTGTAAATGCATACAATTTTTGTTTCCCTTCCCTCATACCATCCCATTATCAAGCGAACACATCAAACACTTTTTAAAAAAAAAAAAAACACCAAGATTGCAACCTCATGCATGCGCACAACACGTTGCGGTATGGAATATGAGAACGGGTTGTCATGTTTGGTGTTGCATGTTGGTGAGAGGGTCATGATAGTACGATCCGCAAACAAAATTTCTTATATAAGATGCTCATTCTATATATTGTATATTCTTTGATTCTTGTCTTATCTTTTATGATTAAATCAGGATCTTTATTAGTTGAAACCAATATTGTGTATTTTTTTACATGTTTTAGACTATTATTAAATACACTAAAAACCATCCGATTTTGCCGAATAATCAATATGAAACTATACCCTGATATACACTGAGTAGCTGATTTTTAGAGCTCCTTAATAAAGCCAGTTTTTTTAATTGCAAAAGATAACGACAGAAATTTAGTTTGAATCCAATTTTCCTTTCGATAAAAAAGTGTCGGCTTCAAGCTGCTCAAGTGCCCAATCCGAGAACTATCGACGCAAGCAATGGTCTACTAAGCCTTGGGCAAGCATAACGTTAATGCTTGAAAATTATTTTCATCTTAATTATACTCATGAAACTATCGTCAAAAGTTAGATTCATATTAGACATTTGCATGATTCATTCATTTAATGAATGCACAACCACGTTCATGGGTATTTCTTATCTCATGTATCCCATTGCTTTTGCATGAATGTAGATTAGTCCAGCCACTGATCTTATGTTGTGCTTCGTTGTTCCTCATCTTCCGACAGACCGCTTTCCATCTCTCCATGGTTGAATTGACGAGCACAGAATAAAAACGTACTTACTTACTTAGGTGGCCGTAACAACCCGTGTTCGGGTTTCGGCCGACCTCATCAGCTCTCGCCAGGCGCCTCTGCTTTGCGCGCGCCTTCTCCAATCGGATACACCAAGTGCGGTTAGGGCTCCCTCGGCTTGGTTCATCCATCGGAGGAATGGTCTCCCTCGTCGTCGTTGACCAGCGACCCTCGCCTCGATCACCTTTTTCACTGGAGCTTCGTCGTCCATACGATGGGCATGACCCAGCCAGCGTAGTCGCTGCACAGTTATACGCCGAACTACGTCAATGTTTTCGTAGAGCTCATACAGCTCGTGGTTCATTCGGATGCGATAGTCATCGCCGAATCGAACAGGACCGAAGATTTTGCGAAGAACTTTTCTGTCGAAGACCTCAGAGCGGCTGCGTCAGTTTGCGAAACTACTCATGCCTCAGCGCCATAAAGCAGCACAGGTAGAACGAGCGTCTTGCAGAGTGTTATTTTTGTCGATCGAGAGAGGGCTCTGGAATTTAGTTGCTTACTGAGCCCGTAGTAGCACCTATTAGCAATTATTGTTCTTCGCTTTATCTCCAGGCTGATTTCGTTGTTGGTATTAATGGCGGTGCCAAGGTATACGAACTGCTTGACTACTTCAAAGTTATAGCTGCCGGATGAAACGTGGGAGTCTAAACGCCGCGCTCCCTTGTTTGTAGACAGCATCTACTTTGTTTTACCCTCATTTATCGTCAAACCCACTTTGGCTGATTCCTTTTCGATAGCGGCGAAAGCAGCGGTAATATCTCTCTTGGTTCTGCTGACAATATCAATATCATCAGCGTACGCAAGGAGCGGGACACCTTTATAGAAAATGGTGCCATTACGATGCACACCGACCTTTCGTACGATCCCCTCCATGATGATGTTAAAGAGATCGCCAGACAGTGGGTCGCCTTGTCTGAAACCTCTTCATTTCCTACCTTGACGGAACTGCAGGGGTTGCTCAACGTCATCCTGCAAAGTCTTATCAACTTTGCAGGTATATATTGTTGCGTATAGGCAATCCCTTCTCGGGCTATCGAACGCAGCTTTAAAATCAACAAAGAGATAATGTGTGTCAATTTGATTTTCGTGGGTTTTTTCCAGGATTTGTCGTAGCGTGAAAATCTGGTCTATGGTAGACTTTCCAGGTCGAAAGCCACACTGATAAGGTCCAATTAGTGTTTTTGTAATCGGCTTTAATCTTTCACACAGTACGCTTGAGAGAACCTTATATGCGATGGAAATAAGGCTGATACCTCTATAACTTGCGCAGATTGTTGGGTCTCCTTTCTTAAGTATAGGGCACAGAACGCTGAGGTTCCAATCGTCGGGCATGCTTTCTGCTAGCCATATTTTGCTGATGAGCTGATGCATGCGCCTTATCATTTCATCGCCGCCGGTTTTAAACAATTCAGCTGACAGGCCATCAGCACCCGCTGCTTTATTGTTTTTGAGTCGTTGGATAGCAACTCGAACCTCTTCATGGCTAGTTGGTGATACTTCCATTCCGTCATCGTTGATTGGTGGCACTGAACTACGCTCTCCATGTGAGGCATTGGTGGAATCGTCGCCAGTAAGTAAATTGGAGAAGTGCTGTCTTCACAATCTCAGCACACACCTGTGTATCTGTATTTAGATCTCCATTTTCGTCTCTACAAGTGGATGCTCCGGGCTTGAAACCTTGGGTTAGACGCTTAACCTGTTGATAAAATTTGCGTGCATCCTTCTTGCCCTGGTATACCTCTAGTTCCTCACGCTCACGCTTTTCTTGCTCTCTTTTCTTGCGTCTGAAAAGGCACCTCTCTTCCTTCCTCTTTTCGCGGTAGTTTTCTCGCACTGCTCGCGTTGCAGCTGACTGTAGCGTTTTTCTATATGCGGCGTTTTTTACTGCAGTCGCGATGCGACACTCCTGATCGTACCATTGGTTCTGAGGTTGTGGGCGCCGGAAACCAATGACTTCTTCAGCGGCAGCGCGCATGGAGTGGGATATATGCGCCCAAAGTCCGCCGGCGCACGATACAAAATTGGAAATTTTAAACTTTTTTTTTTATTCTAAGTCAAAATTGAATGAATTTTTCAAATTCGTGGTCGTTTTTTTTGTATCTATAACACTTCTTTAGATATATGGGTCTAAAGTTTGAACTTTTGTGTTCTTTGTGCAAATTTTTCACATTCAGAATTTTTTTTCAAATTTGAAATGATCCTGCAAATACACGATTAAAGATATTTGATTGCTGTTTTTTCCTTGAACATGGGTATTGTAATCTCTAATAACAAAAATCACTAAAATTTTCAAATCGTTTACTGTTTGACCACAATAGCTATGGTCAGTTAACCCTTATATTTCACGATTTTTGAGATTTGAGAGTGTGACTCTTACGACAGAGACCCAGGTTCGAATCCTCCATCTGACACAGAAAATTTTTTCAATTGAATTAATTTTTCTGTTCGGCCGTCACCTCTCTGCAGACAATGGCAAACCTCAGAGAGTAAAAACTGTCATGAAAAGCTTCTTGAGAACATAAGCCGTTCGGAGTCGGCGTAAAACATGTAGGTCCAGTTCTCGATCATTTGTGTGCAAACATTTAACATCACACACAACACAATTGGTCATAAGAAGCTCGGTCAAAGTCCTTTCAAGGGCTGAAATGGCCATTTTGTTTTTTTTTTTTTAAAAAGTAAAGATTCCAATAGATTCGTGAATGACATGCATAAAATGAATCCTTGGAGTATCCTCTTCACATTCATATATGATATTCTGCCGGACGTTGATCAAACTTGTCATTTGAAGAAAAAATTACGATGTTTCCTGATATGTATTGTGTTTTCATAATTTACTTATGCACTAAACAAAATAGTATTACTTAGAGTTTTATGCACTATTTCTTTTTTTTTTTTTGTACATTCTAAATATGACAATATGACATTATGGTATGCGACACAAGCCAATTTTAAGCCAAGGCAATAGAACAATTGAGGCTATGTATGAGTCTCCTGATGATATTGAGGCAACGTATGAACATGGAATTTCACCTCTTCATGCGTGGATTAGGTTTATGGAACATTGTCTGCACATAGCTTACGACATAAAGTTTAAGAATTTTAAAAATTCCACGCTTGATTTCAAATCAAAAAATTAAAAAAAAAACAACCGACTACAAAATCACTACAAAGTAAAAAATAATTTTAAAAAAACTTTTCCTTTAAACTTCTTGGTCATATTTGATAATTTATTTAAACATATTATTATATATGAAATCTTATTATCTTAATTTTTTTTTATTTGTTTTATTATCATAAATATATTAATTTCTTGATGAATACAAAAGCTTTTAAGGTTGGCGCTAATATAATCAGACTTTTAATTAGAAGCGCCAACTTCAAAGCATTTGTATTCATCAAGAAATTAATATATTTATGATAATAAAACAAATAAGAAAAAAATAATGATAATAAGATTTCATATATAATAATATGTTTAAATAAGTTATCAAATATGACCAAGAAATTTAAATGAAAAATATTTTTAAAATTATTTTTTACTTTGTAGTGATTTTGTAGTCGGTTGTTTTTTTTTTTTTTAAATTTTTATTTCTTCCTATTTAGAGAATATGATAAATTTTCGAAAAAAGTGTATAAACAACATAAATAAAATTGTTCCGAAAAAATTTGTTCTATTAAAATCTGAAAGTTTGTTGGTTATTTCAAATATCTGCCTCTTAAATTTAAATTAGATGTCACATGTTTTGAAATTATTATACCCATTCTTGTAACGAGTTTTATTACCCTAGTGTCAATATTATTCGAGATATAGTGTTTTTCAAATATTGCCACGCCCCTTTGTTAAATAAGCGCCCACTTCCTTTAGCATTATTTCCAATAATTGTGCCTACCCCTGTACTTTATTTCAGTACCCCAGCGTCAATATTAACTGCGATAGTGTTTATCTAGTATTTCCACGCCCATTTATCGAATAACGCCTACTTTATTGACCATAATTTTTAATAATTCTGCCTACCCCTGTACTACAATAAATTTCAGTGCCCTAGTGTCAATATTATTCGAGATACACTGTTTTTCTAATATTGCCACGCCCAGTAGTCGAACTCCGCCCACTTTCTTCACCGTAATTTTTACTAATAATGCCTACCCCTATACCAAATTGCAGTACCATAGTATAAATATTATTCGAGATAGTGTTTTTATAATATTGCCACGCCCATTTGTCAAATAACGCCCATTTTGTTGACGGCAAATTGTAATAATTGTGCCTACCACTACACTAAATTTCAGTACCCTAATGTCCATATTATTCGAGATACAGTGTTTTTTTAATATTGCCACGCCCATTTGTCGAATAACGCCCACTTTATTGGCCATAATTTCTAATATTAATGGGTAGGCATTAATACTATACTAAATACAAAATACTAATACTAAATACTAAATACAAAATACTATACAAAATACTAAATTGCAGTACTATAGCATCAATATTATTCGAGATTTACTCTTTTTCTAATATTGCCACGCCCATTTGTCAAATAGCGCCCATTTTCTTGACCGTAATTTTCGTAATATTCGAGATACAGTGTTTTTATAATACTGCCACGCCCATTTGTCGAATAACGCCCACTTTATTGACGATAATTTGTAATAATAATGCCTACCCCTATACTAAATTGCAGTACTCTAATATTACCACGCTTATCATATCAATCTGTTCCCCAAAAATTATGGCAATCAGGCTTAGGAGCTATCGATGTACATACATTTAAAAAAAAAAAAAAAAAAAAAAACAGAGAAACCGACGAACTTGAGAACCTCCTCCTTTTTGAAGTCGGTTGAAAACAAGAAGGAACAAGCAAAAATAAAGAAAGAATTCAGAAAAATAAAGAACTCAAAACGAATTCAGAGATGTAATTGGGCTACGAGTGGATTTTTCGAAACAAGGCTCGGGAAACAGCAATGACGGCAACACTGCTCGGCGTTTTTTTCAAGATGTGGAAACAACAAAAAACATTACAAAACTTGATGACCTACTTAGTCGCTTTAGGAAAATTTTAAATACTATAAACTCCCGACACCTAATCGATGGTGACAGATTTGGAAAATTTGCACGAGATACTCTCAATTTGTATAACTCTTTATAGGGCGAATGTAGATATCTTACTCCAACCATACATAAAGTCTTATGTCATGGAGAGAGAATCAAAAACCACCACTTCTTCGCCATAGAAGAGTTATCTGAAGAGGCTCAGGAGGCAAAAAACAAGGAATATAAAAATTTTATATTATCTAATACCAGAAAAAAAGCAGAGAGAACCAGAACATGAATCTCATTACTATTTTGATGATTTCGTCAGATCGGTTAATAACATCGGTTAAAAGTATTGAGAAAGTGCCATATTCTGGAGATTTTGACGGTATATGCGGTGAAATAGAAGACTTGGTTAAAAAGTAGATATATATCAAATTCTAGTTTTATTCTTGTTTTTTACTTGAAAGTAATTTGTTGTAATTGGCTTTTTTTTCTGTGTTCATAGTGACATAGATTTAAAAAAAAAATAGAATTTTCAAAATATCTTTATAAAATACAGGTTTTGTTACCAAGGAAGCAAAAACTTATTTTTTAGTTGACTTTGGAGATTTCCAATCGAACTAAAAAAACCGGAGTAAATTATCTCAACCCATTCAAAAGTTATAGAATATCGATCACCCAAGGAGCATTTTGCGACACTGTGCGGCGTCGTCGGGTTCAGAGGTTGCTTGGTTAAACTTAACCGAGAGTTGAGCGGAGTAGGCTTGAGCAGTCCGTTGTAATTGCAGCTTAGCGACATCTAGCTTTTGTTGCATTCCTGTGCGTATGTTCTTCGCATTGCATAATAGCATGCGGATCTTGGCTGCAACAAGATAGTGGTCGGAGTCAATGTTGGACCACCGAAATGTACGCACATCTAGAACACTAGAGGCATGCCTTCCGTCGGTTACAGCATGATCAATTTGGTTTCGCGTTTTTTGATCCGGGGACAGTCAGGTGGCCTTGTGGATGTCGAGGTGCTTAAATCTGGTGCTACTAACTACCATGTTTCGCGCCGCGGCGAAGTCGATCAGTCTTAGACCGTTGTTCGTGGAGGTCTCATTAAGTCTGAACTGACCGATTGCGGGGCCAAAGATGCCTTCCCTTCCGACTTTCGCATTAAAATCGCCGAGGACTATTTTCACGTCATGGACCGGAAGGTGGTCGTGTACGTCCTCAAGACTAGCGTAGAAAGCGTCTGTGACGGCTTCGTCCTTTTCCTCCGTCGGGGCATGCGCGCAAATAAGGCTGATGGAGAAAAATTTTGCCTTGATGCGGATCGTGGCCAATCTTTCGTTCACAGGTGTGAACCGGGAAACAAGGTGGCGTAGTTTCCGGCTAACAACGAATCCACATCCAAATTCGCGCCTCTCCGCATGGCAGCTGTAGTAGATATCACAGTGTGCTTGTTTAGAGCAGCTTTGCCCTTTCCATCGCATTTCCTGGATGGCGGTGATGTCAGCCTTTATTGTTTTGAGGGCTTCCGCCAGTTGGATAATAGCACCTTCCCTATAAAGGGTTCGGACATTCCAGGAGCATATCCGTAAATCATTGTCCGTTTTTCGTTTGCGGTGGTCGTCACCGTAATTGGGGTTCTTATCCCAGGTTGGTTTAGTTTTCATTGGGCAGTAGTAATGTGGCGGGACCCAAACCCTGCACACATTCCATGTTTAAGGTCTATAGAGCGACCCGCCGCTCAAATTAGCCGTCAAACTGACGGATGCCAGTTTGCCGTTGCCCAGGGAACACCACGTGGAGGTTTGAGTCGACTTGAGACGATTTCGACATGGATAATGCTGGCCTCGCCAGGTTGAGGCGGTCAGACACGTTGCCATGAGAAGGTTCGCCCCCTGTTCCCTGTTTGCATATTAATATATAGATAATCATACATGCAGTATATATTTTAATCTTTGATTTCAAAGAAAGGCTTTTCTAAAGTGACTCCTTTAGAAAAATCATTTTTCTGCTTGATTATCTCTGGTCGCAAATTAAAGCGCGCACCGAAACCTTTAGGTGCAGATTCGAATTAAGAAAAATCTTGTTACAAATCGTCTTCTATCACTTCATTTAAGTTAAGTGTTGGAATAGCACCAGATTTAAGTTTGTCTTCCCGATAAATGAGCTTAAAAAATCTCTCACAAGTGTCCAAACCGTGGTCCGAATCTAAAATATTGCATTTGTTCGCCATATTTGACAAATTGTTAATTCACGCGAGGAAAATTAAAATAATTTAATTTTAGGTTTTCCTAGGTTTCCTTCGTCTTGATTTCGTACGCAAGTCCGCACACAGCATTTAGTGCGAGACTTTCAGTAATTTTTTCTTATTATATTTTCGGCAAAGCTGTAAAATCGAAATTCATATACAGAATTTGAAGTGCAACGGAATAACAACATAAGCGCTTGTTCATAAATTGCGGTACATGTTTTTAGCCAGTTTTTGACACCCTCCACCCTATGTCACATTTCGTCACAAATGTTCGACCCCTCTCCCCCCTAAGTGTTACGTAATTTATGAACAGAATGCACAATTGATTCATAAATAAAATTCTTAATTTAC
The DNA here is from genome assembly GCA_914767935.1 of Coremacera marginata. NCBI lineage: Eukaryota > Metazoa > Arthropoda > Insecta > Diptera > Sciomyzidae > Coremacera > Coremacera marginata. The sequence goes on along the minus strand of OU612047.1, from coordinate 112,749,026 downwards.
ATCTAATTTTCAAAAATATTAGTTACTCATTTCAGTTATTAATTTTCATTATTCATTATTTTCATTATTCATTTTCATTATTATAATGAATCAATTTTCTTATTCATATGAATGCTATTCGCAAAGAATGCAAGTCACGAAGAATTTCATGATTTTCAATTATTCTTTTTTTTATTCAATATTCATTTTTTATTCATTATTTATTTTTTATACATTATTAAATTTGTATGTATTATTAATTTTTTATTCATGGCTTCGGTTTAAATAAATAAAAAATTTATAATGAGCAACAAATGACAAATGAATAAAAATTTAATATTAAATTAACAATGAATAACAAGTGAATAATGAATAAAAAATGAATAAACAATAAAAAAAAATAATTTAAAATTCTGAAATTCTTTGTGAATTGCAATTTTTTTGAATAGTATTCATATAAGAAAAAAGAAAAGAATAGTAAAAAAGAAGAATTGAGTAGAACTCATATGAGTATTCTGAATAACGTAAATTGAATGTGAATTAAAAATTGTATTTAAGAATCAGTTAAGCATTCATTGAATAGATTCTTATTTCGTTATTCACTGATTCAAATTTTTGTAAATAAAATCAAATTTAATGCATTCCTTTACAGCTCGGATTTTCTGCCACCATAACGATTTGTAACCAATTTCAAAAATCATGTAATTTTTTACCAAAGGATTGCCAGCCAACTAAAATTTTTAATTTTTACGAATTTGGAGCTAGGCGGTATTCCCATTGTTTGAATTCAAAATTGATTTAGTGCCCTTACGATAGGGATGAGAGCTAAATTTGTTTACTTTTACGAATTTAAAAATGGGTCACTAAAATCCGCATCCGTTGACAGAATGTAAAAATTCCGTAATTTTTTTTATAATTGGGTATAATTCTCTAATTTTGAAGCGAACCTTTGTACGCCTCGTTCTGTGATTTTCTTGAGTGAAATCTCAAAAGCGACACTTTTTTTCGACAGCGTTTCTTAGAAATTGATGTTTCTTTGTTCCTTGCGTCTATTATAAGAAGAAAGTGGTATTTTCAATATATTAAAAACATTTCTTCGATCTTCCGCTGAGGATTCGAACTCGCGTCGTTGTGATTAGGAGGGCAATACACTATGCACTGATCCAAAAGCCTCTGTTAAGCACAGTTGTTGATTCAATATCAAGTATGTATTACTAAAGCTATGTTGCAGTAGATCACAATAATCTCTAATAGATAGAGGATTGTGTATTGGCTATTCTACGTAAAAACACATTGCACATAAAATGTTCCACTTGCTACTACTTGCTACAAGATGTCACCAGCATCGGTGTTTTAAGGCCTCCGGGAGCTTTTCGAAGAAAAAAAGACACCATTTTAAAACTTTTTTTTTGTTTGAAACTCTGTTTTATTTTAGACCAACATTTTTTTACATTATTAAAGTATAACTATTGAGGATTTATCCCTGTCATTTTGGTTCAAAAATATGCCTCGGTATGGTAGAAAAAAGCAATGCCGCGAAAGACCTTAAATTTGCGGGGAGTAAGATATCTAGAGACTGGTTGAATTAAAAAAAAATTTTTTTGGGTTTGTTAAAGAGCTCTGGGGCGTTTAATCGTTAATTTTTGAAAAATATTAATTTTTGACAAAATGGCGGTCGCGAAACAAAAATTTTAATTTTTTGTGCACAAAATTGAGGCTGTTTAGGTTATAAAAACGCCCAAGAGATCTTTACTAAATCGAAAAAAAATTTGTTTTTTTTCAGATGAACCAGTTCACCGCAAATGCTTAAGGTCTTTTGCGGCATTGCTCTTTTCTTCCTTATCGACTATTATTTTTAGACCAAAATTTCAAGGATAAATCTTCAATAGTTATACTTTAATAATGTAAAAAAAAAAATTTGGTCTCATATGAAATACAGCTTCAAAAAAAATTTTTAAAACGGTGCCTTTTTTTCTTCGAAAAACTCTCTGAGGTCGTTAAGGGGGTCTTCTCATTGAGCAACTTTTTTTTTCAACTTTTTTTTTGCATTTATTTATAGCTTGGGTAGTTGTGAATATGCCCCTAAAAGGATTTTTAGAAATTCGAAATACTTTAGAAGATACAGCCTTTTTTGTGAAGCAAGGTCTGATGGACAAGAAGGTGATGGAGGTAATAAAACCAGCTTACGAAGCGCTGTCGGCAGATAATTTGCTTGAAAGATGCCTTGGATCTGAAACTCAGAATTCCAATGAGTCCTACAATTCTGTTCTTTGGTCACTTTCGCCCAAACACATCAACTCAGGCGCACGCACCATCGAAGTGGCCAATTTCATTGCAACGTGCCTCTTCAACGATGGTTTTATACCCATACTTAAAATTATGGGTTTGATGGGTATTGTGATTGGCAAAAACGCATACGAATACGCACTATCTCGCAATGAAGACAGATTGAACCGATCAGAGACTCGAGCTGCGGCATCATCAAAAGCTGGCAGAACGGCTCGCAGAGCAGAGAGGGCAGCAGAAAGCAGTTTCTACGAAAAAGAGGAAGGTGGCCTGTATGGAGCTGGCATCGCCGACTAATATTTGTAAGTAAAAATTGTCAGCTCTTTAAAACTGCATTTAAACATTTTTGATTTTTTTTTTTTTTTTCCCAAAAAAATTACTTCAAACTTTAAACGCGTTTATCTCGAACCCACGTTTTTCGAACTGGCGGCCATGATATCTCCAGTTCAACTGAACCGATTTTCATGAAACAAAATGGAATCGACGCAGAATTGTCACCATTCTCGGGTGAACGTCGACCACAATTTTAAAAAATTTTTTACTATTTTTTTTTTACACTAAACTACAAAAAAAAAACCCGAAATTGAAATTTTTTTTTTTTGAATGGCCGCCATTTTGTCAAAAAAAATCACAAAATTAAGCTTGAGGTTCACCCGAGAATTACATCTATACTGATTATAACCCCGTTTTTTTTTTCATTTCAGACGCTCCGGAGACCCGGAATCGTGGCCGCCGTGACGACACCTTTTTTTTTCACCACCAACTTTGAAGTCTCATTACTTTTTGAACAGCCCACGTATCGAGGCAAAAAAATTTTTTTATTTACTTTGAACCTTTTGTAATACAATAAATAAAAAAAGTTTTCAATTATTCTTTGCGTTTTCAAATAAGAATTTTTTTAAAAAGGGTCCATAAAACGGGTTTTGAATGAGAAGACCGCCTTAATAAAGAAAAACCGGAGCTATATGGCAGCAGAACCACCAATCAACGATGACGGAGTGGAAGTACCACCAACTAGCCATGAAGAGGTTGGAGTTGCTATCCAACGACTCAAAAACAATAAAGCAGCGGGTGCTGACGGCCTGTCAGCTGAATTGTTTTAAGCCGGCGGCGATGAATTGATAAGGCGCATGCATCAGCTCATCAGCAAAATATGGCTAGAAGAAAGCATGCCCGACGATTGGAACCTCAGCGTACTGTGCCGTATACTTAAGAAAGTAGAATCTGCGCAAGTAATAGAGGTATCAGTCTTATTTCCATCGCATATAAGGTTCTCTCAAGCGTATTGTGTGAAAGATTAAAGCCGATTACAATAACACTGATTGGACCTTATCAGTGTGGCTTTCGACCTGGTAAGTCCACCATAGACCAGATTTTCACGCTACGACAAATCCTGGAGAAAACCCACGAAAATCAAATTGACACACACCATCTCTTTGTCGATTTTAAAGCTGCGCTCGATAGCCCGAGAAGGGATTGCCTATACGCAACAATGTCTGAGTTCGGTATACCTGCAAAGTTGATTAGACTTTGCAGAATGACGTTGAGCAACACACGCAGCTCCGTCAAGGTAGGAAATGACCTCTCCGAAACCTTCAATACCGAAAGAGGTTTCAGGCAAGACGATCCACTGTCTTGCGATCTCTTTAACATCATCATGGAGGGGATCGTACGAAAGGTCGGTGTGCATCGTAATGGCACCATTTTCTACAAAGGCGTCCAGTTCCTTGCGTACGGTGATGATATTGATATTGTCGGCAGACCCAAGGAAGATGTTACCGCTGCTTTTGCCGCTATCGAAAAGGAATCAGCCAAAGTGGGTTTGACGATAAATGAGGGTAAAACAAAGTGGGTTTGACGACAAATGAGGGTAAAACAAAGTATATGCTGCCCACGTTTCATCCGGCAGCTATAACTTTGAAGTAGTCAAGGAGTTCGTTTACCTTGGCACCGCCATTAATACCAAAAACGAAATCAGCCTGGAGATAAAGCGAAGAACAATAATTGCTAATAGGTGCTACTACGGGCTCAGTAAGCAACTAAGTTCCAGAGCCCTCTCTCGATCGACAAAACTAACACTCTACAAGACGCTCGTTCTACCTGTGCTGCTTTATGGCGCTGAGGCATGGATAGTTTCGCAAACTGACGAAGCCGCTCTGGGGGTGTTCGAGAGAAAAGTTCTTCGCAAAATCTTCGGTCCTGTTCGAGTCGGCGATGACTATCGCATCCGAATGAACCACGAGCTGTATGAGCTCTACGATGACATTGACGTAGTTCGGCGTATAACTGTGCAGCGACTACGCTGGCTGGGGCATGTCCATCGTATGGAAGACGAAGCTCCAGCGAAAAAGGTGCTCGAGGCGATGGTCGCTGGTCAACGACGACGAGGGAGACCATGCCTCCGATGGATGGACCAGGCTGAGGAAGCCCTAACCGCACTTGGTGTATCCGATTGGAGAAGGCGCAAAGCAGAGGCGCCTGGCGAGAGCTGATGAGGTCGGCCGAAACCCGGACACGGGTTGTTACGACCACCTAACTGAGTAAGTAAGTAAGTTATAGTTTAATAATGTAAAAAATAATTTGGACTCATATGAAATATAATAATTTTTAAAACGGTGAATTTTTTTTTCTTCGAAAAACTACCGGAGGTCGTTAATAAGCTATATGGCAGGTATATGGCAGCAGATTGAAAAATCTAAATATTAAAAGGATTGCATATTGGCTTTCCTACATATCCAGCATATTTAGCAGCTATTTAAATATATCAAAAAAATGTTGTTTCTACTTGCTACATACATATAAAATGTCATCAGCATCGGCAAAAATTAACAATTGCCCACAATTGCCTTAAAATAACAATGAATGTAACACGAAATAAAATATTAATGATATATAATAAAATTTACTGGTGCGAATATTAACGTGTGTTTTTTTAATTTACTTTGTAATTTTAAATTTTCTATTTAAAAAAAACACTAAATTATTAAATCTATTAACGCTGCAGGTAGAACCCTTTAGGAAATCGAATGTTTTCAATCTCAGATTTGTTGAGATTGAAAACGTTCAAAATAGAAATGAAAAGGTCGGTGAGAGGTTTGGATTTTATGTATGTTTATTTGTCTTACCAGCTTCAAGGTTTAATTATAAGTGTTCTTAATACTAAGTAGCTAGAAATTAGGTAGTTTCGTTATTAAGATTGTATAAAGGAAAATTAGAATTAATAAGAACAAGATAGGATTTTTAGGACAGCATTTAACGCCATCTAGTAGAAAATAGTAACTACAATTTGACGTGAATATCGCCGCCCGCCTTGCAGGATTGCTGCAATTGAATCTAAAAATAAATTATAAAGTAATACTTACAGATTAAATTCAATAGAATTACAGTTTAAGTGACAATTCAATTCATGATAAATAAATAAATTTTTAATGCATTAAGATCATTAGTGCATTTGCATTTTAATTCAGTTTCTGTTAGAGCAAGGTAGTGCATAATGAATAAAAATAGTAAACAAATAGTAAAAGCGCATGAACCTGAGAGTATATAACCAAAAATGGTGTTTTGTGCTAAAGGGAGACCATTGTGGCTCGGAATAATCCCTGGTAGCAGAATCTTGGAATATAAGTCAGCACCCAGTACCAAGGATAAGGCACCGGAGTGAAAGAAAGTTGGATCTGCTAGTGTAATGTTATGAAACGCGGCAAGGATTGCGGAATCCACAGATTTTGGAGGAACTCGTTTTGTTAAGCGATCTTCGACCTTCATGATCGCTTCAATCTTAACATTACGATCAGAATGAGCGCGTATCATTAGTAAGCAAATGGTTTCACTACCGATTGTTGTGGTTTTAACCCTGAAAGAGTGCACCATCGAACTGGAGATACAACTGACAAAAGTACAAGGATCAATAAGCCCCATAGCGGTGTGAAGATTTCCATCAATTTGGAGTTTAATCACAGCTGTAGGATATAAAGTAAATGCGCGTTGTAGCAGTATGGAAGAAAACGTGTTGGGCAATTTAGGAGCTAGCGTCGATGAGCTCAAACCATTATTTTTTTGTGTACAGTCGTGGATATGTAGCAGCATATGGTGGTCTTGCTGACAGTAATGGCAACCGGATTTGAAAATGCAGGCACCTCGATAATGTTTGTGTGCCAGACAATTTGAATACTTATTAAGAAGAACTGTTCGCAGTCGCTTTTCAGTGTTCATTGCTAGGAACTTGTTGCAATTTCGGAGTGCATGATAACCCATGCAAGCTTTACATTGAAATGACATCCTTTTTGTTGAGTGAGTATTTTCATATTTGTTGGTACCCTTTCTCATGCTTGCATCTGGTTGCATCTTCTTGCTGCTTACTTTCGGCATAACGGGCGCTAAGAAAAGAGTTTTTTGAAATATGTAAAGTGGACCGGATGCAAAAATTTAAAATTATTTGGAAGGAAGAACGACGAGCTTTACTATGGGTCTAGTAATTGTACCATGGAAAGTTAATACATCAGCAACTCGAACTTTTCCGTCACTGCGTGGATAAACTTTTGTCACGCGACCTAGTCGCCATTCATTAGGAGGCAAATTTTCGTCTCGAATAACGACCATAGAATTGATACTTAGATTTTCCTGAGATGTCTTCCACTTATTTCGCTTATGAAGTTCCTTTAGATTTTCGTTTTTTCAACGAGTACAGAAATGTTGTTGGAGGGCCTTAAGGCGTTACCAACGATTGATTACAGAGCCTGCTTCTTCATTTATTTTCGGTTCAATCGGAGCAAGCGGTGGGCTGCCGATGAGAAAATGGCCAGGGGTTAGTGCAGAGGTATCGGTGGGATCCTCTGACATCAGAGAAAGTGGGCGGGAATTAAGACATGCTTCGATTTTTACAAGCAAAGTCGAAAATTCTTCAAAGGTGTACCTGAAGGAACCAGCAACCCTCCCATATGTGGAGCTCCAGGCGGAATAAATTGCCAGGATAAGTTCTGATGGCTAAAAGTCGCTGATAATGAAGATCATGAAACAATGAGAAAATCGCCCGCCAGTTTATTTGACGCACCTACGAATGTCTTGCCATTATCTGAATAAAGTTCACTAGGACAACCTCGTCGAGAAACGAAGCGACTGAAAGCGGCGAGGAATGCTGAAGTTGTGAGAGCAGTAGTAGCTTCTAAGTGAATAGCCTTCGTTGAAAAACAAACGAAGACACATACATATCCCTTAGTTATGAGGCAAGCTCTGCCTGTGTAGATTTTGATTTCAAATGGACCGGCGAAATCGAGTCCAGTGCGAGCAAAAGGACGAGTAAAAGTTGTACGCTCAGCAGGTAAAACTCCCATTAATTGTGTTCACAATTTTTGTTTGTAAAACACACATACCTTGCACATATTAATAGTGCTCTTTATCATTTTCTTTACCTTTGGTATCCAAAATTGTAAACGAATCAAGTTTAGGAAAAGTTGGTTACCTCCTTGAAGTGAGATATGGTGGGTGAACTGGACTAACAAGCGTGATAACTGGCAATTATAAGGGAGGGTGATAGGGTGGCGTTCATCGTACGAGGAAACTGGTGAGGAAACAAGCCTTCCTTTGACTCGGAGTTCTCCCGTATCATCAAGGAATGGATTCAAATTGAGTAAAGAGTTTGAAGAGAAAATTGGCTTATTTTTCAATAAACATTGATATTCCTCGGGATATCCAACTTTTTGGCAAAGAATAATAAGACTTTAAGCACTAGTTATGTCTACAGACAAGTGAGAAAATGTTGTCCTTTTAATTGGATGAGTTCGATTATAAAACCTGAACAGATAAGAAATTACTCGAACTGCTTTAGAAAATAAGGAAAACCGTTCAAGGATATCTTCAAATTGGTCGAAAAAGGTAAAGTTGGACACGGTTTTAATTTCTTCATGGGTATTAAAATTTGAGTCTTCGGACACCTTTGGCCAGAAATCTTTGGAAAGTTTAAGCCAACTTGGACCATGCGACCACAACTCGTTATCAATGAGATCCTGAGGTTGCATGCCTTGGCTCGCTATGTCTGCAGGATTGTTACTGGATTCAATATGATGCCAATTTGTTGGACCAACACTTTGTAGTATTTTCTAAACTCGATTAGCTACAAAGGTTTTCCATTGACATGGTGGTTTTTGAAGCCAAGCAAGTACAGTTGTTGAGTCTGTCCAGAAGAACGATTTGAACTCGTTAACATTAAGTTGGGGAATAAGAGAATCAAACATGTCAGCCAAGAGAACAGCACCACACAATTCTAGTTTCGGAATCGATATAGTTTTCACTGGCGCAACTTTAGTCATTGACATGAGTAAATGCGTGGAAACAGGTCCAAATTTTGGAATAATACGAACATATATTGTGGCGGCGTATGCTTTCTCAGATGCATCACAAAATGAATGAATCTCCAAATCGCAATCTGGACTATAAGCAATCCATCTCGGAATTTGGATGTGATTGATTTGTGGAAAGTTTTGAAAGAAATTTTGCCATAATTGAAGTAAATTTTCAGCTAAGTTTTCATCCCAATCAATTCGCGATAACCAGATTTGCTGCATGAGCATTTTGGCTAAAACAATGCACGGAGCAAGCCAAACTGCAGGGTCGATAAGTTTACAAATTTGTGATAAAACTTCGCTTTTTGTAAATGTGGACCCTTGCGGAAGTGGCTGTGTAAAGAAGTAGAATATGTCAGAGCGTGCGTTCCATCGCACGCCTAATGTTTTAGCATTGCTGCTATCATCAATTTGAAGGAAATCTTCATTCAGAAGATGTTCTCGTGGAAGGCTTTTAAGTAAATGCTTTGAATTAGATGTCCATTTGCGCAGCGTGAACCCTGCTGAAATAAGAGCGCTTTTTATTTAGCTTATCTCGGCAAAGAATGGCAGAATGCAAATCATGCCTACCTGCAAGCACATCATCTACATACATGGACGTACGTTAGGAGTCACATACATGGACGTACGTCCGATAGGAGAGTTCGAATAGCTAAATATGGAGCACACCGAATGGGACCGTTTTTAGCTTGAAATCTTTTATTTTATCTTGAGGAGAATCTCCAAATAGGATTCTTTGAAAAGGAGTATGGTTAGGGTCTACAAGAATCTGACGGTACATTTTTTCAATATCAGTATTGAATACAAACCGGTAGAAACGCCACTTAAGAATCAAAATAGTGAGATCAGTTTGCAAAACTGGACCTACATGAAGTTAATCGTTTAAACTATTTCGATTTGAGGAAGGGCTTGAAGCATTGAACACCACTCCAACCTTTGTCGATGAACTTTCTGCCTTGATAACTGCATGGTGAGGCAAATAGTAGTGGGATGGAAAATTTGTGAAATTTGGACTTGGAACACTTTTCATATGACCGAGGTCAATGCATTCTTGGACAACCCCATCATATTGGGTTTTGAAATTTGGATTTTTGCACAGTCTTGATTCATTTCTAAGAAACTGTGCGAGAGCTATGGATCGTGAGTGGCCGAGTTTCAAAATTTTTGGGAAATTATCCTTGAAAGGAAGTGATACAATGTAACGGCCATCTTCACATCTTTTCGTAGTACGTGAATAGTTTTCTTCACAAAAACGGCGGATGATCCCAAAAACGAGAAATCTCTTTGTCAAGAGATACGTCAGTGTAGAATGAAACGATACTAGATGAAGTTGATTTGGCTTAATTTCTCACTGGACCGGTTAAAATCCATCCATATGCCCAGAATAAATGAGCAAACTTTTTAAGATTTCACTGAAATAGCGTTGTTTAATCCAGAAATTTGAGCTTGTATTGCTTGAAATGGAAGTTTTAATAACTTGAATAGTCTCTCGGAAATTAAAGTTCCTTCAGACCCAGAATCAATTAGAACCCGAGCAGAATATGTGGTACCTAAGTGGTGTATGTGAACCACTGCTGTACCCAAAATAACTTCTTTTGATCCAGAAGTGAAGCAATTTTGAATAGAAGTGGAAGGAAGTGATTCATGAGTAGTGGACTGTATTTGTGTCGCAAGTGCATGTTGTATGCTAGAATTTGTAGAAGTAGAACTTTGAGGGTTTTGCGAGAGGTACTCTGAATTTACACGAGAACTTTGTTGAATTTATACTGGAAGAATTAGAATCCTTGACAAAGGACCGATGCAGAAGCGTGTTGTGTCTTTTGCTGCACGAAAAACAATAAAAAGCGCTTTTACAATCTTTAACTGCATGAGCCCGCGCAAAGCAATTCATACATAGTCCATATTTTTTTACACACGCCAATCTTTCATCAGAATTCATTTGTAAAAACTTAGGGAATTTTCGAATTGTATGCTGCTCCTTGGTACAGATCCTTGGATGGAGGATTAGCAACACTGGAATGATAAGCATTTAATTTGCTTGGAGAACTTCGAGCCTTACTTTTTGGCTCAAAATGTTTTTGATTCGAGGAACCAGAAAGCCTGATGTCGAACACTGTTTCTACCGTTTGATAACGGCTGGTCAAGAAAGAATCCAACTTTCAACTTTCAAGCCCATTTTGGAATTTGAATTTTGTTTTGTAAAGACTGCTCCCAAAGAGCTAGAGTGGCATCCGGAAGTCGAGTAGAGCAAAGGAAAATGAATATAGAGTCTCAACTTTTAATATCAATATCATAAAGCTTAAGTGCAGAAATGCAACTATTGATGTCGCGTTGGAGCTTTATTATTGCACTACTGGACTCAGAGGATACTGATGGAAGGTTGAACAGAATTTTTAGTTGACTATTAACTAGAACTCGTTTATTCTCAACCCTACCCTTCAGATTCTGCCAGGCAATTGGAAAACCTTCACTGGTCAATGGGGATTTTTTGACTGTCACGGGCTTCACCTCTCGTATTTTGGCTTAAATGGAATAACTTTTCCACTGGACTTAGACGGTTACTGTTAATATAAATAGCCGTGAACATATCACGGAATGAAGGCCATGACAAATAGTCACCACTGAAAATTTCCGTGTCGCAAGGCGGCAGGTGATGGATGAATTCACCCATTTTTGCAACACAGCGAACATAAGTCTGGTATGTAGTACGGTACCATGACTTGACTGTTTCTAGATCGACATCGTTGTGGTCTTCATTACTAGAATGAAATTCCTTGAGACACACTTGATAGGCAGTTTTAACATTAGCCCAAATGGATTTCATCTCTTCTCGATGCACTTCTAGAGAATGAGATGAAAAAGAAGCCAAAGTTGACTCGTTAAAGTCAGCTTCGAATTCAACTATATGGTCAGTTACTGGAATAAAGGAATTTAATGAAGACATGGCGCTATAAACAAGTATGAAGAAGCAGTAGCAAATGAATATTGGGAAATTTGTTCTGTTGAAAATATTTTACTTAGAACAACCATGAAATAAATATGAAATAAACTTATCTTCACTTGACTTATTTTATTTCAGAATTTTACATATATTTAGGAAACAAATCACGGGAACAATCTGGAAAAAAAATCAAATGGAAGAAACCAATAAATGATTAATATTCAAAACACAAGAATAAATAAATATATGAAAGAATGAAAAAGTCATTAAAAAAATTTTAATATCAGCACCGTCGAAACTTTCGAAAAATTTGGCGAATACTTTTAATTTTAATTATTGGCTTAAAAGTAATCTAAAAAATTTTTTTTTAATTTAACGAAGTGTTACCAATTATATAGTAAAATGTTTTTTGTTCCCAACGTAATGTCTGAGTAATGCGTACATAGTATTGGAATAAATGTAATGGGTTGGTAATGTGTTGCAAGGTGTTAATATTCGCGATGTAATACCTTAGCAAAGAATAAATGTAATGCGTAGGTAATATGTAGGAAGGTGTTAACATTTTAAATGTAAATCCTTAGTGTAAGAATAAATGTAATGCGTAGGTAATGGGTAGGAAGGTGTTAACACTCGGTATGTAATGCCTTAGCACAGGAATAAATGTAATGCATGGTAATGTGTAGGAATGTGTTAACATTTGAAATGAAACACCTTACCATGGAAATGTAATGCGTATTACCTTAGCATAGGGAAAAATGTAAGGCGTTCAGTTTCAAGTTCGACTGCATTAATTTTGTTGTTATTTTCTGCAGATTTTTTGTGAAAAAAAAATTTAAATCAAATCTTTGCGAATATTGAAACTTGGTTTTTTTTTTTTTTTTGTTAAGAAATAATTTTTTGCGAATATCAACTCTTGCTTGTTAACACTTTTTAGCGCTTTTAGCTTTTAGCAAATAAATTTTTAATTTTAGGAAAAAAAAACACTTTTTGCACAAATTTTTGGTAGTGGTTAGAATTTTTTACCATAGAAATTAATAGGAATTTTATTAATAAACAATAATTTTTGCAGTTTTAACCCTTTTCTATTGAATAATTATATGTTTTTTTATTTTTCTATGCCTTTAATTTAATATTAAACAGAAGAGTTGGGTTTTTTCGAATTTTTACATTTGCCCTCGCACTACTCTCACTGCTCTAATAAAACTGAACTGAATGTAAAAAATGCAAACGCACCTGAGTGGCTGCTGGAATGTTTGAACTGTAGAGATGATGTTTTTTCTGGCTTCTTCTCTTGATCTCTCGACCTGACCTTATGGAAATGTTGGTTCTCTTGTAGAATTAGGAAATTAGATATGGAATATCCGGCTCGAAATGGATCAATATTAACGCTGCAAGTAGAACCCTTTAGGAAATCTAATGTTTTCAATCTCAAATTTGTTGAGATTGAACACGTTGAAAATAAAAATGAAAAGGTCATTGAGAGGTTTGGATTTTATGTATGTTTAAGTTTATTGGTCTTACCAGCTTCAAGGTTTAATTATAAGTGTTCTTAATAATAAGTAGCTAGAAATTAGGTAGCTTCGCTATTAAGATAGTATAAAGCAAAATTAGAATTAATAAGAACAAGATAGGATTAGGATCTATTAGGTAGGTAATAGTAACTACAATTTGACGTGAACAAAATCTATGCAAAAACTGCAAAAAAATTTCGCTTCTCTCGTGTGTCAAACGACGCACCCGTGTTTTTCTTTTTTTTAATTTTACGAATTCATTGGTGAAAGACAAAACACCAAAATTCTTTACAATTTTTAAAAAACACTACCGCTACAATTCATATAGTCAATCCTGCTTTTTTGAATACAGATACATCGCAGACACTTTTATTTACACATCTAAACATAAATAAAACAAAGTAAAAAACCCCGTTCATTTCCCTCTGCTGACCGTAATTTTCAACCAATTTGGTTGATTTTTTTATTTTAGATAATTATGATACGAAGGTTTAGGCTAAAAAAATAGGATTGCCACCTACATTTTTAATTTTTACGAATGCGGTGGGCGAACACTAGGTAAAAATGGGTCCACTGAAACCGCATCCGTTGTCAGAATTTAAAAACTCTGTCATTTTTTATCATTGAGTTGCCAACTATTTTTTTTTATTTTTACGAATTACCAACTTTTCAGAATACAAAAACTTCCGACACTTTCAACTACACATACATAGCTTTGTAAATGTAAGCCTGTTAAAAAAGTGCTGTTACAAAATTAGGAAAGCAAAAAATTTCTAAAATGTCATAGAAATAACCTTCTAATTACAACTACATGAACATTTTTAATTCACGTGAACAAATTTGAAAAAAAGGAATCGTCAAAATCAGTTTTTACGCAAAAGCGTCCTATTTGGCATGGAATCACTGATATATATGTGCATAATCTATCGGTTGGCAACTAAGTAATTGCGGATTTTTTTAGAAAATAAAAGACAATTTTTTCATGGAACGAAATATGACCTTTTGCCATCTTTCAGGCAGCATCATAATTCCACGTTCATAAAACTTCTGGTTATCAGCAAAAAACTGAACCAGGTACGATTTGACATCATCATTATTATTGAAATGTTTACCATTCAAGGAGTTTTGCAAAGATCGAAATAAAAAGTAATTAGATGGTGCAAGGTCAGGACTATATGGTGGATGTGGCAAAACATCCCAACCAAAAGCTCCAATAATTTTTACCGAGTGACCAAAGATGTGTGTGGCCTTGCATTGTCATGGTGGAATACAACACCTTTTTGATTTTTCAACTCGGGCCGCTTTTCTTCAACTGCATTGTTCAATTTTGTTAGTTGTTCAATGTAGACATCTGAATTGATCGTTCGGTTGGGTGGTAAAAGTTCAAAGTAGACAATTCCTTTGTAATCCCACCAAACTGATAACATGGCTTCTTTTGATGAATATCAGCTTTTTTTGTTGGTTGAGCTGGTTCACCTGGCTTGATCCACGATCTTTTCCGATTGACATTGTTGTAAACAACCCATTTTTCATCACCAGTTTTAATCGTTTTAAAAATAGACCATTTTCATGACGTTTCTTTAACAAATCGCAGATGTTATGCGTTGTGTTAAATGATTTTCTTTCAATTCATGAGCAACCTATATATAGAGTTTTCGTACATAGCAAATTTGTTTAAAGCAATTTTCAATGCATATATGTGATACATGAAGCTTCTCTGCAATCTCACGTGTTGTACTGTGACGATCCGAATCGATTATTACTTTCTTTGGTCGTCATCAACTTCAACTGGACGACCAGAGCGTTTTTCGTCTTTGAGTGAAAAATCTCCAGAATGGAATTTGGCAAACCAATTTTGACACTGCCGTTCTTTTAAAGCTTCGTCACCATACACAGCACATAACTTTTTGTGAGCTTGCGATGCGTTTTTTTCCTTTCGGGAAATAAAAAAGCAAAATATGACGAAAATGTTCGTTTTGATTTTCCATTTTTCAACAGACGCCAAACAAAAACTACACAACCGAAAAAATTTTTTTTACTGATTGACAGTTGAAGACCAACTATCAAATAACAAAATGCGTTTGACGTTTCGATTACGTCAGCAAACCTAAAAATTCAACTAAAGCCATCTATAAGTGAAATCCGCAATTACTTAGTTGCCAACCCAATATATAAATAAAACAAAGTGAAAAAGTGTCTGTTTCCCTCTGCTACCCGTAATTTTTAACCAATTTAGTTGATTTTTTTTTTTAAATAGGGTTGATACCTAAATATTTTTTATTTTTACGAATTCAGTTGGCGAACACTAAGTAAAAATGGGTGACTGAATCCATTGTCAGGATTTCCAAAAATTGTATAATTTTTTACCATAGGATAACCACCTAAATTTTTAAATATTTATGAATTCAAAAATGCTACAGTTGTTAAAGACGGAACGTGTTTTCTGTGTGCCAGTTAATATGTTTTAAAAGCGAGTGTTTATCAGATAAACTTATAAATCTACTTGGAATTAAGCATTAAGCTTGGCGTTCTGATTTCACTCATATTTATCACTCAACCCTGCTACAAAATTGCATTATTGCCGCTGAATAAGTTTATAAACAAAGATAGCACCATAAACTTAACAGCTGTTCGTGTCTCTCAATATACTGGTACAGGATTGCCACCTTGTGCTATGGATGATTTTTGTGGAAAATGTGACAAAAGCTTTCCCAGAAGTGGCAATGAGTTTGTTATTGTGCCATGCAGTGGATTTTGCAAGCGTTATTTTCATCGTACTTGTTGTGAAGATCAACTCTCTGAATATGATGTGAGACTGCTTAAAGCTAACCGTAACTTGGGTATTGTTTTTATTGTTCAGAGTGTGTGTCGGTATTAGATATAATTCTTAAGAATCACGAAAAATCTCTTCTTTCGCAAAAATTGGGGTTTGAACTCCTCTCAACAGATTTGGATAACAAAACTACATTGCTTAACAAGAATATTGCTGATCTAAGGAGTTTTGTGGAATTGGAGTTTAGTAAAATTGTGGCTAATATTGGAAACATCGTAACATCAGCTCTAAAAAGGAAGTTGCAGATTTGAAAAATGATGACATTGAGTTCAGTAAACAGATGACTGTACTTATCGATAACAGAGAAACATTGCAGAATTTCAAAACTGCCTTAGCTATAACTATGCCAGTTTCGTCACCCTGCATAGCTTCGCCTACTACCCGCGTCATCTCTTCCTCACCTGCTCGACCGCTCATTTCGTTTGATAAAGTTTCGGTTAATAATCGTTCATGGGCTCAAATAGTAGCTTGTGCTTCACCATCAGTTACGCGTAGAGATACGAACTCACAAACCCTTTCATTTCCAAAAGCTGGGAGCCATCCCTCGCAGTTAATTGAAGATAATATCCGTCCCTCGCAGATTGAGTCTAACTGGATAGAAGTTCGAAATCGAAAATCAAGTAGGAGACACGGACAGGACAGTAACGTATTAACTTCACGCTCAGGCATAAGTTGTGTCGAGTCAATCAAGAAAGACATAGCTCATGTAAGAAATATTCATGAAAATGCAAAATCTATTGTCACTGGAAAAAATCTTAACTCAGAGCTTGAAGTTGTCGCCAAAAAAAGCTAGATACACCTATAATCGTTTAAGCCATCAGTAGCTGAAGATGACATAATTTCCTACATCGTCAAACACACCGGCATTGAAAGGCATCATTTAGCTTGCCATAAACTTTTGAAAAAAGATGCAGACATTGCTAATATTAAGTGAATCACCTTCAAATTTGGTTTCACATCGAGCTAAAAACAAAAAACATAAGCTGAAATTTGATCCATTTCTTAAATAATATGGCTGTACACCTGCAACATACTCTAACTGACTGCTTAAATACTTAGGTAACATGTCGTTTTTCATTTTAAAAATTAATATTAAAAAATTCATAATTGTTTTTTGGCTAATAGATAACCATGTGTCTAGCATATGTCTTATTGGAGTTAACCTATCGTATATTAAAATGCATCTCATGCCTTTATTTTGCAACTTTTGTAATCTTTTTAACATTATTAATCAGCATTGCTTTTGACTTATTTGTGTAAAGTTTTAACTTATTCCTTTTTAAATACAGATCTACTCTTTCTAAATCTTCATTAATCTTATCAATACATTCAACCGCCGTATACCCTGACACATATATCAATGTATCATCGGCAAATAAACCTATTTTACTATTTCTTAGGACTTTCTCTACATCATTGATATAAATAATTAACAATAGAGTCCCCAGAACCGCTCCTTGAGGCACTCAAAGTGTGACAGGCGTCGGATCCGATATAGATTCTGCAACTCTTGTACGCTGTGTTCTGTTGGACAAGTAGCTCTTGAACCATTCCAGTTATGTTCCTATTACACCGTATTGCCTCAATTTATGCAGCAGTATAGATATATCAATCGTCTCAAAGGCTCTTTTAAAGTCCAGGAAAACTGCTTTTGCTCTTTCGCTTTCCATTGAGATACAACGAGATTAAGTGCCGATTCACAGTTGTGCTGACGTCTGAAGCCTGACTGATGTTGCGTTAACAGTTGATTTGTCTCCATGTAATGCCCGAGTTGTCGATGAACTAATTTTTCCAAAATTTTGCTTTCAGTCATAAGCATATTTACAGGTCGAAAGTCAGATGGCATTGTTGCTTTTTTTTTACTTTTTCGATTGGCACCACGCAAGACTCCTTAAAACAGTCGGGAAAAATTCCTAGCCGCAAAGAGTTATTAATTGTTTCCATTAAATTCGGACCAATTACGTCAAAACTGATAGTCATTTTAGCAGTTAAAAAATTTAAGTCTTTTTTGTTGTTCATGTTTTTAATAATAACCCTTAGCACGTCCATTATTTCAAATTCGAAACATATATTATTTGGATTCTGCACTAGGTTAGTATATATAGCATTTGGAATATTTCTATTTAAATCTTCTACACTCTTTATAAAAAGTAATTTAATCGGTTTACTATTTCTTGTTTATTATTAATTATGACACCGTCGAAATTAATTTTATTTATTATCGCTTTCTCATCATTTAAGACAAAAAAGACTTTATTGCTTTCCACATTGTTTTTTGATCTCGTGCTTCATCAATTTTTTTAGCTATACAGTTATTTTTTGATATCGTTATTAGTTTTGCATACTCATTTCTGCAACGTTTGTACATTTCCCAGTCTATTACAGATTTTGACAAAACAGCAGTATTGTAAGCACCGAATTTTTTTTTTGTTTCATGTTAAATAAATTTGAGTTGAACCACTGGTTGCACGTTTTATTACCAGAAATAGTTTTATTTATAATCATAGTTCGCAGAGCTGCATGAATTTTGTTTTTAAAATCATTAGTGTGGGTATGAAAGTCAACGCTGTTACTTATTTGGGTAGGAATACCATTCTTTAATAATTCGCTTCTAAATATGTTTTCGTTAAACTTGATTATCTTTATAATTTTTTTGTCAACGCTTCTATCTATTGATTTCACCTTAATATTTATATCCAATGATTCGTGATCACTTATTTTCAAATTTCGATTTACTTTTGCTGTGATATTTGCACTATTAGTTACCACGTAATCAATTAAAGTAGATGATGAATTGGTATTTCTTGTTGTCTCCTCAATAATTTGTTTAAATGAATTGTCTATAAATGCTTGTTCTATACTTATATTTTGCTTGTATTTGGGGTGTTCCAATTAATATTAAAATCGCCAGTTATCAAAGTATCTTAAGACAGGACTGCTATATCTTCAGTATTTGACTTACTCACAAAATATATTTTCAGGTAAATTTTGTTTATCAGGAGACTTGTACACTCCTACTAGTATCAAACTTTTATTTTTTAAAGATATTTTTATCGTTAGCCACCAAAACATTTTGCCATTAGCTGTAATATTTATAATTTCGATGCTCCATTCTCTGTTTACATGAAATATAACTCCACCTGTGTGTTTTGAAATACTATCACATCTCAATAAATTATATTTATTTAACTCTATTTCAAAGTCTTGAATATCTGAGGTTAAGTGTGTTTCACTTGCACATACTATATCAAAATTATTTTGTTCGACAATCACTTCTAACTAGGCAAAGTTTGCGCGCATGCCTCCTATATTTAGGTACATACACTTTGTTATTTTTTTAATTGCTAGTATGAAACACGTTCTGGTTCAATTTGAAGTTTTCTTTGTAATGAGCGACAACATCTATCTCTTGTATCATGATAAAAATTAATGTCCAGTAAATTAAGTCTTTCCTTCGCTTTTATACAATTTGTGCATTTTAAATAAATATTTGAACACTCTTTGTATGTGTGTCCCACTTCATTACACTTAGCGCAAATTTGTTAATTTTGCTTACAATGTATTGATTTGTGGTTAAGTCCCCAGCATTTAAAACATCTAACCACCTCTTATTTTTCATAGACTGCACATCTGTCCAATTCAATATTCACCTTCTTTTGCATCATGATTTTTTTAAAGCCATTACTATCAATTTCAACTAATGCGTTGTAAAAGTTATTATTTTTAAACGATTTATATATCTTTAAACAATTAATTTCATATGATTCCAGATCATTTTGTTTTTTTAAAGCTTCAACCACAACACTCTTTTCGTAATTTTATCTTAGTCCTGCTATTAAAATTATCGGGTTACGCATTTTTGGTATTTGCACATCATATTTATCATTAAGTTTATCTTTTATTTCTTTTGCAAGTATCTCACGACTCTCAACGTTCCCGCATTTTATTGCTAGTGCACCGTTTTGTCTATTTGATACACTATGCGCTCTTACATTTATTTCCGATGGTTTAATTTTCTCTTTGATATTATTTTTTGTCACTTCACTTTCTTGCTTCTCTTTGGGCTTTAGAATAACAGGTGCACTATATTTAAGCTTCGATGCATATGTCTCTTTCTGACATTCATTAACCGCCACACTTGTTCGTTTTTTTGGCATATAATTTTTAATATCATTAATATTATCTGTCACCATCTTTAAATTCTGCTCAATGTACTTAGTAACTTTTATTTCACATTCTTTTATTAATTTTGATATGCTGTCTCAGTTTTCACTTAATTTCTTCATAAAATTCTCGCACTCCTCACAAAGACTCTTTATGTTTGCATGTTTTAACAAAGCGTCAGCATCATATTTGGAAAGCCCAACACATTTTAGGTGAACATTTTTTTGACAAGCACCATTACATGGTATCATGGATGCACGCGAACTGTTTTTACATTTTCCGAACTTGAAACCCTTTTTAATTTAGCTTTTTTTTGCTTGATATCAGAACTTTTCACCTATTTAATGCAACAAAATTATTTAAATAATTATTTTATTCAGTTTTCTATTCAAATATTTATTATTTCCGGAGCTATATTGATTCGCACGTACGACTTTGTTCGACTTCGTTGATATAATGCCATTGAGAGCTTACCAATAATCATCACACATATTCAATGTACTACCAAAATGCTGGCGGCATTCGCACAAAATCTCAGCAATTTCTCCTGGCAGCCTCTCTCCATGAGTATGACATTATAACAATAACAGAAAGTTGGCTCAACGACAGCATAAACAGTCCAGAGTTTTTTGATGATTTTTATCGTGTTTATCGCTTTGATCGATGTGCTTTAACTACGGGACGTGTAAGAGGAGGAGGTGTCCTTATTGCAGTCAGAGCTGATCTTAGTAGTAAACTTATTTCTTTACCAATTAAAGATAAGCATGTTGAACAGGTTGCTATTCGGGTTGATTTTTCATCTGATAAGTCCATTTATTTCATTGTTTCATACATTCCACCTAATAGCGTCCTTGAACTGTATACAAAACATTTAGAAAATATAGATTATATCGCTAACTTGTTAATAATTGATCATGAAATGGTAGTCGTTGGTGATTTCAACCTTGGCAATATATCTTGGGCTTACGAAGGTAAAATTTAACTGCCTTTTGACTGAAAATCGGATCAATATCAATATATGAGTCATCTTTTATTTCTTTTTTCTTGTCTAATGGATTAAATCAAATCAATTTTGTTAAGAATGATATAGATAGAATACTTGATTTATTATTTTTTACAAGCAATTTAAAGGTATGTTGTGAATCTAATCGTTCTCCTATTTCTAATAATAGCATGCATCATACAGCATTGACTGTCTATTTTGAATTTTATTGGTTTGACAAAGTCGATCCGATAACACCAATGGAATTCGACTTCGCCAGAGGTAATTTGTCGAAATTAATCGAATTTTAGCTCAATATAACTGGTCTTTATTAGACTCATTTTCTGATCCAAATGATGGGTATGTGCATAATTATGAATGATTTTATTTTGCTATATCTAGTCTCGTACCTATTAAATCATTTATTCGATGAAATAAGCGCCCCTGGTTTGTCCCATTAAAAATATAAAGGTTTGTCCCAATTAAAAAAATATTAAAAATAAAGCTTTCAAGAAATTTCAGAATAGTCAAACAGTGCTGATCGAAGTCGTTTCGAGCAATTGCGCAATGAATTTAATTTTCTCCATACTTACCTTTATAATCAATATATGTATATTGCTTGTAACAAATAATAAATCAAGTATTCTATATATATCATTCTTAACAAAATAATATATTTTAAAAATAGAGTCTCAATTACAATCAAATCCATCATATTTTTGGCGCTACATTAATGATAAATGTGGTTCTAATGGTATCCCAGTGAGCATGGAATATGAAGGTAAATCTTCAAACAACACGCGTAATTCCTGTAATCTTTTTGCAACATTTTTTCAAAGCGTTTATGAAGACTATATCAACTTACCTATTGGCACATTTGCTACAGATTCTATCAACATCAATACTATCGAAAACTTCATTATATCTGAAGATGATGTCGTATCTGAAGATGATGTCGTATCTGCAATTTCCGACTTAAAGTCAAATTTTAAAAATGAAAAAAGAGGCTTCCCACCCAGTTTCTTCAAACTATGTGTTAGCAATGTCGTGAAGCCCATTTTGTTCTTATTTAATTTGTGCCTCAAATCAGGAAAATTCAAATCAGGAAAATATCTGGAAAATTTGTTCCATTGTTCCAATATTTAAATCAGGAAATCGTACAGATGTCAATAATTACAGAGCTATTGTTAAGCAAGTTACACTTAATAAGCTATTTGGCAGTATTTTGCATAAAAAGTTATACGAAGTTATTAAAAATGATATTTGCGACTGTCAGCATGGTTTCCTGCCTGGTAGATCAACTAGCACTAATTTAACTTTAATTTCAAACCGTATCACAGTTGCTATGGAGAAATTTGGTCAGCTTGATGTAGTGTACACTGATTTTTCTAAAGCGTTCGATAAAGTAGATCACAGGATTCTTTTATTAAAATTGAAAAATTTCGGTTTTTCCGAATCGCTTCTAAATTTTTTCTTCACTTTTTTGACTAAACGTAAATTATTTGTGAAAATAGACTCTACTGAGTCGGAAGTTGCAATCGATGCCTCTTCGGGGATACCTCAGGGAACGCACTGCGGTCCTTTACTTTTCTTAATATTCATAAATTATCTGCCAACAATTTTCTCTTTTGCTAAGTGTTTACTTTTTGCGGATGATGTCAAACTTTTTTCAGATATTACAAATACTTCTGATTGCCTTAAATTGCAAGCTGAATTATCTAAATTGTGCTTGCTTAACAACCTTGAATTAAACATCAATAAATTCTGTGTAGTCTCCTATACAAAAAGTGTTCAACCTATCCATTTCGATTACAGCATTGAAAATTGTGTTCTGATACGGAAAACAGAAAATAAAGACTTGGGAGTTATTTTTTATTTGGGAGTTATATATTTGACTCAAATTTTAATTTTAAGAATCACTTTGATTTTATTATTGGTAAATTCTTCGCTTTGTAAGAATTCATTAAGAGAAATTCGGTTAATTTTAAAGATCCATTAGCTTTAAAAGCTCTGTATGTCTCTCTAGTTAGAACCAAGGTGGAATACTGCGCGATTATTTGGAATCCGTTTTATGATGAGCGCTCTAATCACATTGAGAAAATTCAAAAATTTTTCTCAAAGTACGCTCTACGCATATTAAGATGGCCTGATGGTCTTCCGTCATACGAGTCTAGAAGGAAATTGCTAGGGTTGCAATCACTAAAAAACAGACGCTCTTACTGCTTCTTAATATTAGTTTATAATGTGCTAAGATTAATTGCCCCGAGATATCAACGTTATTCCAATTGTATAATCCTCCTAGGAATTTAAGGAACAATAGATTATTCGAGGATAGTGCTCATAGAACTAATTATGCACTTAATTCGCCTATTACTCGATGTAAGCGTCTCTCCAATAGTCTTGCATGCGTTTTGAATTTTAATGTTAGTCTATCGTGCTTTAAAGTGGATTCATTTATTTTGTATAATTAGCTTAAATATTTTTGATTTACTTGCTTTGTGCCTTTCCTGTTTCATATTTTATAGTGCAACCTAGTTTTTGTATTTATTGAGCATCTATTTCTCCATAAATCACTTTTTGTATTTACGCTTAACTTAAATTGTTATGTTATTACTGTTCTACTTTATTACTTTACATTATATTTTATTTTAATTTAATTAGTCTGTTAGATTGTTTATAATCAGTAGACCGAAATAAATAAATAAATTCAAAATTACGTATTTTTCCATATGGGTGCCACTTAAATTTTTTTATTTTTACGAATTCGTTGCTGGGGAGAAACATAGTTAAAAATGGGTCACTGAATCTGAATCAGTTATCATAATTTCAAAATGGTAAAAAATACAATAGGGATGCCAACAAAATTTTTGAATTTTTACGAATTCGGTGCTGTGCGAACATAACGCTATCTTAATATAGAAAAGCCCTATCTCAAAAGGCCCTAACTCAACATAAAAAGGAAAAAGCTTTAAAAAAATAAAGTTCCGTTGTTTCGAATTTTTTGTAAACGAATTTTTTTATTAAAAACTATAAGGATATAATGATGTTGCCATTTCTTTTTTACTGCAGAATTTGAAGAACTTTGTTTTTTATCAATTTTTTTTCTTCTTTCATAATGTAAAAAGAAATGAGTTAGGGCCTTTCTATATTAAGGTAGCGATAAGCTAAAAATAGGTCGCTTAATCCGAATCCTTCGTCAGAATTTAAAGGTACCGTCATTTGTTACTTCCATAGAGTTGCCATCCTACGTACAAATTAATTACTGAATCCGAGCCCGTAAAAAAGCCTAAAAAAGTTCTTTTGAATTCGGTGCTGGAGCGAACACAAGGTTAAAATGGGTCTGTGATTTTTTTCATTGAGTGTCATACAATTTTTTTTTATTTTTACGAATTCGCTGGTGAAAGATAAAACACCAAAATTCATAAGGAAGAGTGCGGCATCTAGCAGGAAAATCAAAATTAATTTTATTGTATTTTCCTTATTATTCATCCATCCTCTTTAAGATTGTAAAAGGAAAATCCCGAATTTTTGGCCCCAAGCCCAAATATTTTAACCTAAATTGTCGCATCTACACAAAATTAATAATTTCAGGATAGAACGCAGTATCTACGTAAACAGAGTAAAAAATGCCGTATCTACATGTAGATGCCGCACTTTTTGTTTGTTTTTTTATTTTTTTTATATACACAATTTCTTCAGTCATAAAAACTAGAATTTGAGGCATATGCATTTTTATACCCCAACGCGTACTGCGTAAGGGGTATATTAACTTTGTCATTCCGTTTGTAACGCCATTTAGGCGGCGTGGCTGGTATAAAGAGTATATATATTTTTGATCAGCATCACCTCCCGAGTAGATTTCCGAGTGTCCGTCTGTCGAAACGATTACAGCGGTAATTTTAAAGCTATCGCAATGAAATTCAAAATATAAGCTTCTTTTCAAAAAAGAAAGACCAAGTTCGAGAATGAGCCAAATCTGATAAAAACCACGCCTACCTCCCATACAAAGCAGCTTTATATTTACCGTAAAATCCCTTAAAAATCTGATGAAATTGCAGAAATGTCTTGAAATTTTGCACATAGGCTGTTATACATATGATATTGACTACCACTATGATATTTGGCCAAATCGGATGAAAACCACGCCTACCTCCCATACAAAATGGCTTTATTTGAAACGTTAAATCGCTTAAAAATCTGCAAAAATTACAGAAATGCCTTGGAGTTTGCATACAAACTTTGATATTTAACATAAGCCACTCTTTGATAAATAAATGTGGTGGCCGTGGCCAAAGATGTTAAATAATGATTAGATAATGCTAATGATTGCTAATTAACCTTCTTTGTAAAATTCTCTAATTCATTTAACAATTAGAATAAGTTCATCTAATTCCCATTAGATAATTAAATTTTTATTGCAATGGTAAAACTAATTGCAATTAGTTGCCATTAGCAAAAAAAATTGGTTTACCTTTACAATTAGAAATCTAATTGACTTGTGCTAATGCAATTAGATATTCAATTAGCTCGAATTAGAATCAATTATTTTGATAAAAATAAATTTTTTCCAAAGAATTATTGAAGTGAACGAATAATGATGTAAGCCACTGTATATGGAAACATGTGGTTATTCGATTACCGTAAGTCTACTTTTACATTGGCAATTATAATTGCCGCAATTCTTTATGATTCTCTTTTGAAATTGCCATTTGTGTTTACACGGGCAATTCTGTTTAGAGCAATTCTAGTACAAAATAGGTGTGCATGTATGTAATATATGTAGTACATATTATGTACATAAGTTATATATATATGTGTGAAATTCATACGAATATTTTAGTTTTTTTTTTGTTTTTGAAAATATCAAAATAATTGATTCTAATTCGAGCTAATTGAATATCTAATTGCATTAGCAGAATTCAATTAGTTTCCTAATTGTAAAGGTAAACCAATTTTTTTTGCTAATGGCAACTAATTGCAATTAGTTTTACCATTGGAATAAAAATTTCAATTATCTAATGGGAATTAGTTGAACTAATTCTAATTGTTTGAATAATTAGACAATATAAACCAATTGCATCAATTGCTAATTCTAATTGGAATTTAACATGTTTGGCCGTGGCATAGTAGGTAGTGTGTGTGACTCTTACGCCAGAGAACCCAGGTTCGAATCCTCCATCCGACACAGAAATTTTTTTCAATTGAATTAATTTTTCTGTTCGGCCGTCACCTCTCTGCCTTTCAAACTGTCATGAAAAGCTTCTTGAGAACATAAGCCGTTCGGAGTCGGCGTAAAACATGTAGGTCCAGTTCTCGATAATTTGTGTGCAAACATTTCACATCACACACAACACAATTGATCATAAGAAGCTCGGTCAAAGTCCTTTCAAGGGCTGAAATGGCCATTTCGTTTTTTTTTTTTTTGTTACTCTTTGATAATTGGCAAAATCGGATGAAAACCACGCCTACCTTCAATACAAAGTGACTTCATCAAAATTGAAAAACTTTCGAAATTGTTTACAAATAACTCTAAGTCGCAGCTAAGGGTAAAAGTAAATTAAGTGTATGACACAAATAATTTGCAGATTATACATAAAAATTTATAGATGTCTAAAGACTTCGGATATACTTCAGTACGGCCGCGGGGGGGTATTTTAGCTTCGGTACCCTGCCGAAGCTCCATTCCTTTCTAGTTTTCATTACGTGTTGTACATATTTATTATAACTTCGCTTAAGCCCTAATAATATTGATCATATATATCGGTAAGATGGTTGTGATGACATTTTAAAATAAAGTAAGCAAATTATTTTCTTTATAGATGCGAAAAATTATGCAGATACGGCTTTTCTCAATTAGACTATTCACAGTTTAAACGTATATTAACAAAGCGTATTTAGTGCATTTGTTATTTTTGAAACTGTTAACACCTCAGTATATGTTTGCCGTATTCAATGATTTTACAACGCTGTTATATATGCTGCAGATAGGGCATAAAAATACGAGACGCAAAAAACACGTCCAAGGGCTACTTTTATTTACGCGTGTTTGCGTATTTGCGTTTGCATGCAAAACAACAACAAAGAAAAATACGCTTACGTAAGTTGGCGTAAAAATTACAAATCGTAAATTAAATAGGCCTACGTACTTAAACTGTGAATTGCCTTAATATTTTTAACTGAATAAAATCGGAGAGCAAACAAGATAAAAGCGGCAAGTACAGTTTTTGAATTATTGGTTAGTTCTTTAAAATAACCTTATAATTTATATTGTCCTGGGCTTGCCTTTTCTAAAGAATAAAATTTTTACAATTATTTCATTCCCTTTTCATAAAATATTGCCTATTTATTGTGAGGCGTTTTGCTTAGATTTTTGAAAAATGTAGATGCCGCTCTCATCCTTATGACGGCAGTACAGTTCATATAGACCAGCTACGAACAATATTAGCTCGCGAGCTAAGAGCTTTTTCAAAAATGTATACGTATATAAATTCTCCCGCTGCAAAAAAGTTTTCAGTCTGCAGGCAGACTCGAAGCAGGCAGGGTCACGTCGCTTTGTTCGCTGGATTTAAAAATAATTACGTTTTTCGTACACCGAAAAGAATAAAATAAGGAAGCGAGCGTAGTTCTGTTATATTTGTTTAAATTTGATACTTAAGAAACGCAGCGTTTTTTATTCATGTAAGCCATCATTGTTTTCATGTTTGCAAGTTTAAAATTTTTTATTTTATATTTATTTTGTTTTACGGTAAACTTTGTCTAAACAAGGCCTTATTAAAAATGCCGAAAAATGTTACTAGGTATATATAATTAATATTTCATTTAAATTTTGTTGATGTTAAATGAAAAAATAAGGGGAAGTTACCTTCCTATATTTATTACACAAATGTAATAAATAATGTTTTGCAATCTTTCTAAATTTCTTTTTTAATTAAAATATTTGCTTGCCGAAGAGGATCGCAAAGGAGGATCTAGAAGTATGAATGCCTTTATAATCCGAAGATGAGGTTGCCTGTTTTGGACATTTCTTGGCATATAGTGTAAAATATTAAGAGGTTTCTTGCAAATGGGCAAAATTCTTATAAATGGTATAAACCGAATAAGTTTCTCACCTGTCAACATTTTTTTATACTAAATTTTCATTGCCATATTCATGAAAAAACTTATAATCAATTCTAAAATATATATGGCACAGGAAAAATAGATTTTGTAGTGACATTAATTAACTTGTAATTTAGTAATGTAATGTAACTCTGTTTTAAATGTATACATAATATAGATAATACATAATATAGATAATACATAATATAGATAATAATAAATTTAATATTTGAATAATGATATAATAATAAACATATAATAATAATATATAAAAGAAATAATAAAAAAATTAGATTGTGATTTCATAACTTTTCTATTCGCGTCTATTTTTTCTTATTTTGTACATAAAGCTTTCAGGAAGTTTTCAAAATGCTTTAACGTTCTATTTCTTTCAGTAAGAAGCTTTAAACGTTGCACATACACGCAAGCAGCTTAAGTTGTGTGTTTGGTCATCACTCCCTCCAGTACGCTGAATGTCAATTAACTCCTTTACGCTAGCTATTTCAGAAGCTATATGATATGTAGTTACCTCGCTAGCGCTTGGTAATGCAGCGCCGAACCAATGCGTGAATACGATTACCCAAGCGTCTCCACGAGCAATATTTCCGGCAATGTAATATTGCTAAAATTAAATTTCTCTACATATTGCCCGTATAGACGCTAAATTGCCACCAAGGAAATATGTCTGGCAATATTGCCAAACGTAAGCGAGCAAAGTACAGCTACGTTCAGATTTTTTGACAAAAAACTAACACTATAAATCAACATTCGTCTTCACAGTAACAAAACAAAAAAACAGAATTACATATAATTGAGTTATCCCCCTAACTTTGATTTGAGTTTAGTGCGCTTCATTTAGTTTTTCATTCGATTCGTAACAGTTGGTTTATAAAGTTCATTTAAAGTGAGTATAAAATAAAATTAATGGTTAACTATATTTTTCCCATTTTTTCAATAAATAGGTTTAAAAACACACAAGTGAAAACACTGCAGTACGCCGAACTAGTAGAATACTAGGAAATCGGTACCCCCGTGGTAACCACCACTAGTTGCAAGCTGATACCTTTTGTACGCTTTATACTGGCGATTTTAATATAGAGATGTCATTGGAAGTAGTGACATCTACCCCCCTCTGCACTACCAGTAGCTAGGTTCTTTGTTGACTCCCAGTAGCTAGCTAGCTCGTTGGTTACGCTGCGTCTACACCAGACAATTGTCATAATCTAAACATAAAATATGTCATAATCTGTATTAGTTGTTAAATTATTGTCAACTGCAAGGAAATTGTCTGATTATGACGTAGGTGGGCAAGACAACTGCAAGACAATAAATGACATTTGTTTCGTTATTGGACGTTTCCTTTGAAAGCGATTAGAAAAAAGAAAAAAAAGAAAAAAAAGAAAAAAAATAAAAAAGAATATAAAAGTGCTGTTTTTGGTTTGCATATATGTTTTTCGATGTGAAAGTTGTGAGATAAGAAAGTATGGTTTTACGCACAAAATTTAATTTTTTTTCGATGGCCAAAGATCTCCAAGTGCCACCACAAGCAGCACAAGTAAGTGCAGCGTTAATTTGTGTTAACATCCTCCAAGTGCCACCACCAACAACACAGGATGTGCAACGCATTTTTCTTGCTTCTTTGGTTGCACTTTCTACTGTTGCTGGTGGTGGCACTTCGAAGATGTTAACAAAAATTACACTGCACTATTAAATTGTTAAACACTTATTAAATTGTTATTTAATCAAACACTTATTAGCATAACTTACTTATGCTGCTGGTGGTGGCAATTGGAGAACGTTGGTTATTCAGAACCGGAATAAGCTAGATACTGAGAATCACCGAAGTAGGTATAGCTACTGGAAATGCAAAGGGGGGGCAGATTTCACTACCTCCAATGACATCTCTATATTAAAATCGCCAGTAGAAAGCGTACACTTCTTCTTTGAATTAGTGCTTAGTTGATTCACCAAAACTGCACAACTACATTTTTATTTTTAAAGCTTAAATTTAATCTCAAAACATAAAAATTAATAAACTGCACGAAAGAAATTGGCAACTTACCTTCTTTTTTTTTAACATATTAGAGACACTATGCTCTACAGGCACTACAATTATTCATGTTTTGTTTATTTGTAAATTATTAATAAAATATATTTAAAACATACATAATTTAAGTTTATTTAATTTATTAAGTGAAATGGAATATATTTATTCACTCTGTGGGCTGACTAATTATAAGGTTTTTATTAAAGAAAATATGCTATTAAGCGATTCAATTATATAGGATGTAGAGTACACAATTTCTACAATTGCAGTACTTCACATTTGAATAAAAGATTTTAGTTAACATTGTTGGAGGTGCGTTCTTTAGTACAATATAGGCTCAGTAAAAAAGCAGTTTTAAATTTTTGTGCTATATGGGAGATATGCGTGGCTGTGGGCGGATTTAAAAATATTCTTACATGTGCTCTAATAGAGCTAATTGCAACTTAAATACAAAATTTCATCGATCAACGATGAGTATTTCCTGAGTTTTAGATGCTATGCAAATTATGTATGTGAGGTGGGCGTGGCAATTTTTTTCTTTAAATCTGCACATATATTTAATATTCTTGATTGAGTTGTTTTTATATAGCTTCAATAAAAAAAAATATATCGTTTTAAATTGTTGTGTTATATAGGAGGTAGGCGTGATTTTTGACGGATTACAAAATATTTTTGCATTTGTTCTGATGGAGCTAATTTCAACTTACACTCCAACTTTCATTTTACAACTCCTTCTATTTTATTCTGAACTTTGTATGAAATAAAACCACTGTGGGCCATCGCTGGAAATTTGAAATAATGAACTCGTTTCTTTTACTTCTTTTCGTTGTTGACTATTTGCAACGAGCTGTCAAAAAACGCAATTTACACAAGTTGAAAATATGCGTAAATTGCCTTTTCCAAAGTTACAGGCTGTATCCACAGGCAATAGTTTATATCTTGATACTCATGTCAGACGACATATTGCCAATGGAGACAATATATTGCGACAAGTTATATATTGCTCATGAAGCGCAATATAGTCACGATAAATATCTTGATAACTATTGCTTGTCATGAACTGTCAGTTTGGTAGTTTGACAGCCAATTTTTTTCATTTCGTTTTATTCTCTCAGCAAGATGCATCTTTAAACATAAAAAAATTGCGTTTTTCATATTTGGCTGTTCTTCAGCAACTTCTTGCTTTTTTAAATTTTCAGCGATTCAATGCACCGAATAACTTTGTTTTGTTATGGCTCATATCTGTCTGGCAAAATGACAGCTGATGGGCAATAATTGATTGCCTGTGGAGACACCAGGTTACGCACGTAAACGTTGAACTCGCTTCCGTAAGTCCCCGTCTCACGGGGTTTAACATTCCCTTTTAAACTTGACGATTCAGTTTACACACATCAAGAGCTGACCAAGGTTGATTTATAAGGTTGTCGCAGGGCTGATCGCACTCTCTTCTCAGTACCCATAATTGTCAAAACCAGCCAATTTTGCGAATGACTACGAAAGAAGAACGGATGATAATAGAGAGCACTTGTAGATTTTCTATGAGCTGTCAACTTCGATCTCTCCCTTGCGGCAACCTTATAAATCAACATTGGAGCTGACGAACAAATCCGAAAGAATAAAGAGTTATGGTCCAATTATGTTCGCGTAACGCGACGTAACGCTGCACTGAATTTTGAAACTTCGGCGAATTATATCTTCTTAACCATTCGCGAGCGACAATTTTTTTTTTTAAATATACTACACAAAAATAAGAAAACAAATATTCGGGTCCGGCCCCTAAAGTTAAATTATGCCCTTTCCCGTTTCATGTTTCTGTGTGTGGACTACGCTTTCGAGTAGACGGACGCAAATGCAGTTAATGAACTTCCAGCTTAATGAACTTTCGATTTCATAAGCTTACACACATTTCTATTGCATTGCGTTCAGCGAATTGACGGACGCATATGCAAATGCAGGTAATAAATTCCAGCTTTACTTTTGCTGTTCATTACAGTTTTCTTAGAGAAGAAGTCTGGGGTTATTTGCAACCTTTTGATGAAAACAAAAACACAACATATAACTTTTTTCTATGATGAATTACGGCATATTCAATTGTGTTAATTTTACCTTTCGCAAATGATATTCCAAACAGATTGTTCAACAAAGTTATGAAAATTAATATCTTCCTCAAAGGTAAGCACCACCCTTGCTGCATACTGCTAGTTACAAGAATAAAGGACAATAAGTAATACCAGGCGGTCTAGTTTCACACTGTTAATGTACGTTTAACTAAATTTTAATAATTTACATCAAACTTTAATTCTTCAATAAGCAACACAATATTTCGAATTAATCATGCATGTACTAAAAAAATAAACATACTTCATTTTTCAATACACGCAAGGGATGCACAAGACCGGCGAATAAAGCCAGGGCTGTATAAGAGAAGACTGAAAACGCACTTCATATAACCGAGCGTTTCCACTGGGCAAACGAACTTAACTTCCTTTGATTATTCAGGCAGTGAAAACAGTTTGGTCCGAACCAAGGTTCGGAACATTGGTTTTTCCAATATGTTTGCGAAGGCTATTCGCACAGTAGAAACACACCAGCACGAATGAACGAAGATTTCTTCGTTCGCTCTGATCCGCTGTTTGACCCCCTTTCCACACGGCAATTTTTCTTGCCGTCCAGCCGAGTTTTTGAGCGCTCGGAACGTAACGAGTGGGGACTAGTACAGAATTGCTCGTACCGGAAAGTTTTCTTTTGTGCTGTTCTTTCTTTGATGTTTCGTTTTATTCTGATTCGTCAAGTTAAGATGGATGCGCATTAGCGGAGAAAGTAGTCATATAAGAAAATATTGATTGCAAATTATTGATGTAACATTTCAATAATATGAACATTGAATATAACAGTGAATGAAAAAAAATTAAATGTTAACTACTAAAACTACTTCAAACTTTATTAATATTTCTTTAATCAGTTCTAGCGCTTTCTCCAAAGTAAAATCAGATTTGCGCAAGAAATCTTGCTGAGTGGAATCGCAATAATGACAAGATTAAAAGGGAATTAAAAACTTGCTGGCAAGAAAAATTGCCGTGTGGAAAAGGAGTAAAGGAGTGGAAAGGAGATTTGTAAATGGAGTAGTAGATTTGTTGAAATGGTTCTTAATAAGATACGAAAAAATAAAAAAGAAATTGATTTTTTGGGAGCTGAAATAAAGACATACATTTTTATTATCTGTACTTTTTGACGGAAACATAATAGTCTTATCTTGCTTTTTGTAAATTGATTCCCTGCATTTTTTCACCTATCGTCTAACATGGCAATCGAATTGAGAGTCCGTTATCGGATTTATGTTCCTAGCATCAACATTTAACAGAAACAACTAGGCTGGTGTTTTTTTCCATCATTCTAACCTTGCCGTTTAGAGGTTTAATATTTGGGTTATTCTGCAGAATCTTTTATGAAAAAATTCTGTTATACTGTTATGATTTACAACCCAAATTATTTTGCTGTCAAAAAATATTTCTATTCGATATAACAGATTCGAACTGTCTAAAAATCTATTCCAAATTATATAATTCATTTCCTGCGCAACAAGCTCTATTATGCAATCTGTTTAAAATCATTACGGAATAACATATACATTTTTCTGTCTTTTATCGTAACAAATTTTTATAAATTGAACATTTTGATCCGAAAATCAATGTTTAACGTTTATAAACCAAAATCAACACCTATTTTAATAACTACACCAAATAAATCATGCACATGAATGTGTTAAGAATATAAAGCGAAAGAAGCTTGTTTAAATAAAAGTTTTTTGAATTGAAATCAGTTGCTTAATTTAAACTAATAAATTACTAATTCAATTAATTCAACTAATAAACTACTAAATTAACTATTTAGAGAGCGTTTTTGCAAGTAACTCTTCATCGGTTTTACTATCCTCCAATTGTTGTTTCTTAAACAATTCAATTTACTTTTCAGTGGCAGATTGTTCGATGTCAAGTGGCTTGGATAACACTGGATTGGGATAGGCAATATGATTTTCATCGGGGCTACGCAACATGAATAGTGTCCAAGTTCCTTGTATGGAGCGCACATCTGTGTGCCACACCTTACACAGATGCAGTGAGCCAGATGTGACATTTTGTGTTTTTAGCAAATTATATAAGGGTTTACGGACTAACAAGGAAAGGTCTCCACATGTAATATATAAATATAAAATAATTTTCTTAGTAATATATAATAATTTTCTTAGTTTATACCATTGCTAGATATCACAATGATTAGATTATATCATTAGTTAATTCATCTTAAATTCATAATGCAATTTTTAAGTACATTTATATATATTGCATGCATTTTTTATTTCTTCTGGTAGGTTGTTGTACAGTTTTGTTGCGCTATGTTTCAGGCTGTTGACTTGCTGTGTTGTTCTTGCTTTTAGTATGTTGAGATAGTTTTTCTGTCGTGTGTTTTGATGATATATCTTGTTTCTTGTAGTGAGTACCATGGTGTAAGAAAACTAGGTGAAAGCGTTTTTTTACCTCTCTCACAAAAATTGTACCCGCATCTGTCAAAAACAGCAGATATAAATAGCTGCGTTCAACAGGTACAATCATGTTTCAATCATTGGCTGCATTCAGCGGAAAATTTGCTACGTAGCTGTTGAACAACTTTCGGGCTGAATGGTATGTTGCATAAAGTGCTCGCACAACACGTTCCCTGAGCGGTCGCCATCTTAGGTAGCGAAAATATTTTATGCTACTTCAGTTGAGCGGCTTACGCTTACTTTATTTTGACAGATAAATATACCAAATATTAAATTTATTAATGACTAAATTATTAAATTGCTTAGTAGTGCTTTTAATTAAAACTATTTGTTCGAAACGTGTGCACACAGAACATAAAAAAATAAATTTGAGACAAAAACCATATATTGTCGAACAGCTGTTTGCCGTTTGACGTTTCGAAAAAAAAAATAGTTCAGCAGAAATTATCACTTTATGCCTGGCAGAATTATAAGGTAGGGCCGATTGGCTCAGTGTCCTCACGCGCCAACGAATAGTGGATAATGAAAAGGTTGGTAAGTTGTCAAAACGACGAATTTACAAGGAATTGCAAATTAAGAATTTTTATGTTTCCAAGTTGCAAGTAGTGGGGTCGCATGTGTTAAATTTGTGATAGTTTGAGTGAAAATATTATTAAAACAGTGTAATAACAACTTTAAAATGGGAAAGAAGTCTTAAATTGGCAAAAAAAACCTGTAAAATGTTAACCTAAAATCGACTGCGAAACATGAACATAAAGAAACGTGAGATGAACAGCTGATTTTGACATCTAGCCCGCTTTATTCTGCTTTCTACTTCATTCCTCTCCATGTCGGCCCTACCTTATAATTCTGCCATGACTTTATGCTACTTCGCTACCTGAGCGCTCTTTCGGATAGAATGCAGCCATTATAAGGTTATCCAGATATTTGACATACCCTTATTTTATGTAAACAAAAGACACAGATATTATCGTAGACGTAGAGTTTTTTGTTTGCTATATTTTTTGATAAATTTATTTCAATCTTAAGTTTAATAAATGCAAATAAATATTTCGGAAAAATATGAGTTTTTTTTTTTGTGTTTTTTATTTTTCCCAAGTAAAGAGCTTATATATATCTTAAATTAATTTGAAAATTTAAAATTTTAACAAACAAAATATATTTTTAATGTGTAATAAGTATAAAATTAGTTCAATAAATAATTCGAATTTACTATGATATTTAAAGAATCAATAGAGTTTTCATAGCACAATGACCATGCGCATTCTCTCTATATGTAAACCTGCGTAGTAGTAATACACATTTTTGTAGCTACATTCTGGCTCTACAGCACATCTATATAATACATCTGTATTGTTTATTGTAATTATCTCGCTGAAGATAAGCAAAAACAATAACAAAGATACAAATTAAAACAGCTGATATGCATATATAACATAAATGTAAATTTTACATACGTATTAATACAACAACAATACAAGACGTTACTGAGAAATATTCGTGAAACAATTCATTCCAAGAAACAACACGATGTTGCGCTCGTGATTTCAGCACGAACAAAAGCAACAACCATAAAAACGTCAGCGGCAACTGAAGCATCAACGCATGATTTTTCTTATTATGCAGATATTTTTGACATACTGTCAGCGTCAAAAGAAATTGTACACGTTAATATGTTATGTTTTTGTCTTTATTTTACTAGTTTGCTTTATCATTTTATTCAACATATTATGTTTTTTGAAAAATATATTGCATATTCTTTCATTTTATAAAAAAAAAAAATAACAAAAATTTAACAATAAAAAAAATTGTAGAACAACTTAAAATACTTCAAATTCACAGCGTCAAAAGAAATTGTACAGTAAGTATAAAAAAATTATTTCAAAGAATTTTAAAGAGGTTAGTATTTTGTTTGCTTTCCATTTGCGTTGATTACAGCTTGCAATCTTCTGGGCATCGATTCCACTAGGTTTCGGGTTACATCGGAAGAGATTTTTTGCCATTCCTCCATTATCACTGATTTTAGAGAGTCTTTGCTGGTAGTCGTTCTTTTTCTAATTTGACGGTCCAGATGCTCCCACAAATGCTCGATAGGGTTAAGGTCGGGTGACTGGGCGGGATGATCCAGCTGTTTTGGGGTATGATATAGCAGCCATTCCTTTACTATTTTAGCAGTGTGCTTAGGATCATTGTCTTGTTGAAAGACCCAAGTTTGATCCAAGCACAATTTGTCGACACTAGGTTGCAAATTATCTTTCAAAATGGTGAGGTAATCTGTTTTATTCATAGTGCTCTCTATGAAAACCAAGTTACCTACACCACTGGCTGCCATACACCCCCATACCATGACCGAACCACCACCATGCTTGACGGTAGATATTACATTTTGTTGGGCAAATGCTGAATTTTTGCATCTCCAAATTTTAGTTGGTGTTTTCTTACCAAAAATTTCAAATTTGCTCTCGTCAGTAAAGACCACATTATTCCAGAATGAATTTGGTTCATTTTGATACTTTTTAGCAAAATTCAGACGTCGCTGTTGATTGGTTTTTGATATGAAAGGTTTGCTTCTTGGAACTCGTCCACGTAGTCCATTTGCATGTAGTGCTCTACGTATAGTACTGGTGCTAACGTTAACACCTGAGCGTTCTGAAATGTTCTCGGATATTTTAACAGCACTTTCAGTTGGATTTTGCTTTACTCGTCGCACAATGGATCGCATTTGAGTCGCATTTAGTTTACGGGGTCTTCCAGATTTGGGACGATTTTGTAAATTTACGAACTTTTTGTAATTATCAATTATATGTTTTACAGTATTATGGCTTCTATCAATCATCAAACCAATTTCACGCAATGTTTTTCCTTTTTTATAATATTTTAGCACAAGTTCGCGAACATCCGGGGAGGTTTGTTTACCCATTTTGAAAATAAATTTCGTTACTCAAAAATCTTCAGATTTGAACTGATCCTCACGACATCAAGTCAATTAATAATTATTATAATTAGTTAATATTGCCTACAACATGATAAAAAGTCAAATCACTAAACATAACGGTAATTTTTTACCGTTAAAAGTCTTTAAAATATTTAGTTGTACAATTTCTTTTGACGCTATTAATATGAAGATGTTTTTGTTTTTGTTCTATGAATTTTTGTTATTGTAATATTGTTGTTGTTTTTATTATGTACATTAAGAGAGGAGAAACTATATTATTAAAAAAACAAAAAATGTAAAACAAAAGGGAATTGCAAAAGAGTATAATTTAACTGCAAACATAGAGGAACAAAGATGAATATTAAAGGCTGGAAGTATATTCCAAAGTGTCCTCCAAAAACGTTAGGATGTGCTTGAAAAAATTTGTGGAAAAGACCCCCAAAAATGACAAACGTGCTGTAAGACGTAATTCTACGCCAAAAATATTTTTACGTTCTTGAAAAAATGACAATGGTTATATCACGAAACACTTAGAAGACACATTAACACAACCATTAACTATAAAATATGGTTTTATATATAATATAAAAAAAAGTTCTGCGTTGACTGAACAAAACTAGCTATCTTTTGTCAAAAGAGGAAAAAAGTAAAAATTTTTGATTTTCCCAAACACAAATGTAAAAATCTCTGTAATGTAAAAAATTTTAAACTTTTGGTTAAAGAAACTATTTTGAAAATTAAATTTTACATATAAACTCACTATATAATTTTTACTTAAATATAAAAGAAAAACATATGTAATAAAAATATTCATACAAACTCTGTATGAAATGCGTACAACATTCAGAAGTTTTATTTTTCCAATATTATTTAACGTCTAAAATGTAACCATAACATTTTTAAAGCTCATAATATATTGGTTCTTTATTGGTTTGTACTATGAAAAAGTATGATATTCCGGTAACTGCGTGATTTTTATGTCCTTACAAAATTGCTCTTTTGCTCTCCTCTTCAAATAAGAGTATACATTCTTGTGAGTAGACGTCAAATATCTGGACATCCTTATAATAATTGAATCATGCGGCAATGTTGTTGGTGTCGTTAATGTGTTTAAGCTATTATTCTTGTGAGTTGACGTCAAATATCTGAACAAACTAATAATAATTGAATAATGGGTACAACATGTTGTGTCTCTGATCAGGTATCAGTTTACGCTCCTGTTTCATTTCTGTGAACACAATTGTTTTAAAAGTGATAAAATAGGAGAAAAACTGTGTTTCTCGTTATATTTTGCGTTATTTATTTCATTTGTTATTTTTACACTTATTCTAAAAAACCAAATTTTTAACTGGAAATACTTAATACGTTGAGCAAATGTATCAAAAATATAAAGTGCGGCGAAAGACAGACATTTTCACATGTTGTGATTAGACACTGATATTTTTTCGTTCAGCAGACACACAATAACCGGTTGCACAAAAGTTGTGCCTGCTGTACGCAGCCAATAAAATTTGGCACTAATCAACAGTTGCCAAATAGTATATATAGTGAAGAGAATGCATGAGGGGGGCGAAGTTACGATAGTGAATCGATGCTGGTGTATAGTTTAGGTTCGAAGCAGCGAGAATTGAAGGTACTACGGTGAATGGCAGCGGCCAGCTTCGGCGACATTTCCAAAACCAAGGTTGATTTATAAGGTTGTCGCAGGGCTGATCGCACTCTCTTCTCAGTACCCATAATTGTCAAAACCAGCCAATTTTGCGAATGACTACGAAAGAAGAACGGATGATAATAGAGAGCACTTGTATATTTTCTATGAGCTGTCAACTTCGATTTGACAATTATGGGTACTCGCTCTCTCCCTTGCGACAACCTTATAAATCAACCTTGTCCAAAACTACAAATTCCATGCATGCAAGCCAAAATCCGCTCTAAACAGGTTTTGAGAGAATAAAAATAGCTCTTTGATGCAATTATTATTTGCATGTGTTTTGTTTGCTATTACCCTATAGGAACGAACTAACTTGTTTTTAAAAACAACTAATTAAAAAACTAGTTTAAAATAAACCAGTTTATGAACTACTTTGAATTATATTACGGCGGTAACTACTATGATTTTGACATGTTTTAATTGCAAATTTTTATTAGATTACAAGTTTATATATATTTAACCATGTTATTTCATCAAATATTATTATCTTTAGGCCATCAGTAATACTTTTCAATTGGTTGTTTTAAAGTCATTAAAAAATAATTTAAATATAACTAATTTAACAAGTAGTTGAAAATATATGCAGACGAAAGTCAATTGACTTATTTAGCGGACATCACCATACAAAATAAGTTAGTTCGTTCTATGGGAAAAAGTCAGAATTTCAACTAGTTGTGGTTGACAAAAAGCTACTTTATCAACTACTTTTAAATTAGTTGATTTTCCTACAGGGTATTATTTGGATATGTGTAGGTATGTGTGTTTTGTTTCTAGCTGAGCGCTGCGTTTTGTTTAGGTTTTAGATATTAAGAATTTATTGAAATTTATTCGATCTTAATTCGTTCAAACATTCTCTTTTGATTTTGAAGAAAAATTTTTTCTTTTGGAAATGACTTATTTTTTTCAAAAGTTTTCTTCCAAAATTGAAGAAATATTTTTGGCTATAAATTTTTCACTGCTAAAAAATGATTTTGAAGAAAAATGTTTGCCCCATAAATCTTAAGCTGCTATGGAAATTATATTTTTTTTCAAAAGTTTTCTCCGATTTTGAAGAAATATTTTTGCTCATAAATTTTTAGCTGCTAAAGAAATTATATTTTTTTTTAAAAAGTCTTCTTAAGGTTTTGAAGAAATATTTTTAGTTAATAAATTTTTAGCTGCTAAAGAAATGCTACATATTTTCTTGTTAAAAAATTTTTCCTCTGATTTTGTAGAAAAATGTTTGCTAATAAATTTTTAGCTGCTAAAGAAATAATTTATTTTTTTTTGTAAAGTTTTCTTCCGAAATTGAAGAAATATTTTTGGCTTATAAATTTTTCGCTGCTAAAAGTTACAGGTTTTTTTCTTGTTAAAAAATGTTTCCTCTGATTTTGAAGAAAGATTTTTGCTTCATATATATTTAGCTGCTTAACAAATGATATTTTTTTAAAAAAAGGTCCGAAATTGAAGAAATATTTTTGGTTTATAACATTTCAGCTGCTATTAGAATGAAATGATGATTTTTTAAAAAAATTTTTCCTCCGATTTTGTCTAAAGTAAAATTTGTTATGCTTAGAAGATTAAACCAAGATTCCGATAAAAAATAGTTTTCTGTTTTTAAATCGCAACTAGGCCATAACTCCGAACCGTTCGTGAGAGAAGTTCAGTACCTATCTGCATGAATATTGTCAATGAAGTTCCTGACACATAATTTATATTCTCGCAATAAAAATTGTAAAGACGATAATGACCTAATGTTGGAAGGGAACTTTAAACCTTCCAATGAAGGTTCCTTTCTGATTTATGAAACTGCCCACCTGAATGTTATGAGGAAACCGTAGAAGAGAATTAGAGGAATTTTCTCAGCATATTACTCCCTTAAGCGCTTTGAAAACTACAGTAGGTCGATATTTTATTGGGTACAGCTTAAAGGCGAAATTTGCTAACAAAATAAAATGCGAAAGTTACCAATAAAATCTTCTGAAGTTGGAAAAGTTTTCTTTCGACTGTTAGAATGTTAGATGAATGTTAGATGAAAAGCACTCGGACTAACAGACTAGCTAAAAGACTAACAGAATAGCTGACTGACAGAAAAAAAAAGAGGATACACGAACAAAGTGACAGAATCCTTTTTAAAAAACTAAACCGACAAATGTACAGGCAGACAAACTGGCAAACGATCAGACAGACATTTAGATGGTCGAAGTTATGCATTGCTAAGCCTCTGCATCTTTGCTTTGACTTTCCCATTTAATGCAGTTGCTTTTCTTTTCATTTCTTCGGACACTAATTTCTCCTTTAACCATCTACAGTTTTTTCGGATTAAAACTTCGATAAGATGGTCAAGAATACAACGCCTGTGTTCAAAACAGGTTCCATTTTTGTCAAACCACCCTGGAGTTGCAAAATTTGAATGCTCTATACAGGACTTCATTATTCGCGATTTTAAATTCGGTTCGTGGCAAGTTTTTTCGAAAACGCACT
Source organism: Coremacera marginata (assembly GCA_914767935.1). Classification (NCBI taxonomy): domain Eukaryota; kingdom Metazoa; phylum Arthropoda; class Insecta; order Diptera; family Sciomyzidae; genus Coremacera; species Coremacera marginata. Next base: position 112,707,198 of record OU612047.1, on the reverse strand, counting down.
TGTATATTAAAAAATGTTGGTTACAAATATCGAAGGACTCATCGGATGGATTTTTTAAAAAAAGTTTTGTGTCACTATAATTTTTTGTGTTAAGAAAAGATTCTGAGTCGAAAGAAAACTTTTCCAACTTCAGAAGATTTTGTTGGCAACTTTCGCATTTTATTTTGTTAGCAAATTTCGCCTTTAAGCTGTACCCAATAAAATATTGATGATTTTGTAGATCAGAAGGGGAACTTTCTTCGGAAGGTGTAAAGTTCCATTACAACATTAGGTCATTATCGTCTTCACAATTTTTATTGCGAGAATATAAATTATGTGTCAGGAACTTCATTGACAATATTCGTGCTGAGAGGTACTGAACTTCTCTCACGGACGGTTCAGTGTTGTTGCCTAGTTGGGATATAAGTACAGAAAAATAATTTTCAACGGAATCTTGGTTTAATCTTCCAAGCATAACAAATTTTACTTCAGGCTCCTGGAAGAGATCATTAACCAAGAATATCATAAACTTTAAAGTAAAAATTAAACCACCAATGCAGTGGTTCCTTTTTAGAACTTTAAGATCTTCTAAATAAGCAATAAACTCCTCAATTTTGGCGATTATATCGCAATCCCTTGTAACGGGGCGCTTATTACAATTTTTATCATGAAAATTCTTGCTATCACAGTAATCAAACCCATTATTGCAGTTCAAAACATAATGCAAAGCTGCTTCAGCACTCGTCTTGTTTGCTTCCTTTGAAATAAGATTTCTTTCGATACATTCACGAATGCCTGAAGCAACTGCATTACTTAATGTTTGAACTGCAAGTCCAACCCTCATTTTATCGAATAGTCTTGGGTAAATATGCTTATCCGTTATCTTGGGCATCATTCGGAGGGTACTGGACTTATCGATTTCATACACCTCTTCCAGAACATCCCAACTTGCAACCCCTTTCGCAGTAATTACATCTTTTGTAAGCAATGTATTCCTCATGCTTTTGAATAAATGGCAATAATCATACAAAACGTATATTTTTTTGGTTACAAAAGGTGAAGAAAAACTCACTTAAATTGTTTGTTAATTTTTTAAAACAAACAATATTTGAAGATCCTTGATCGGCCACAATAGCCCTCAAATTGAATCCGGAATTAAGTATTGATAAAATCACCCCAAAAGTGTATCATGAAGAGCGTCCGCTGTAACAACAAAAAAAAATTATATTAAAAATTAAAGAAATTATAACATTAAAGATATATTTTTGGTTTTTCATTAAGACCGGGTTAAGAACTGACCATGCATTCCTCCGGCTGTGCAATAGAAGCTGTGGACATACTTCCAATTGTCCATCAAGCCTTTCACCATAAAGACCAATACTTTCGTTGTAAGGACTTTTTTGCGTTGACCTTTTCCTAGATCAACGAAGCCATCAACGTGATCTGCTGTGACGTTATATTCCAGTTCTTTACGTACAATAACCTCGTCGAAGAGCAGAATGCAATTTCTTGATTGCTGGCTCATATTGTCAGCTAATTTTTTAAAATTTTCTTCCATTAATTTACTAATACCTGGTAGAACAATTTTTATAGGACGCCATCTCTATAGAGTAGTTATATTTGGCAAATTAAAGTTAAGTTGGTCCTTAAGGAACCTGTAAGCCTTCGAAGATTGAAAATTTATGGCTTGAAGCATTTCCCGTTCCATACTCGTGTACTCCCGAACTCTTCGATCATTTAGAATAATCTTCGCAAAGGTTGAGGAGTAATTGGCAGCTATAGAACAATTTTTATCTATTTGCTCCTTGACAGACACTTGCAGTTTTTTAATTTCAATCTCAAGTGATTTAATCTTAGCTAAAAGATTCTCCTGTGCTTTATTGTGGAAAACATCTTTCTTCGTCATTTCAGTTTTGAGCACCATGTAGTTCTTTCGATGATAATCTGCAAGTTTGCAGAACTTGTGGCAATTATCGCAATTATTTTATTTTTGGCCTTCATCTGCTGCTTCATCTACAAAATTATTAAAGTTCAGGGGCTCCAAGACTCCTGGAATTCCGTAAGTACAGTACAAACCAATTTACAAAGCAGTTATCTGCTAAACTGGTCTGTACTGTTCAACAGCTAACTGCTAAAACTGATCTGTACTATTCAACAGCTAACTGCTAAAACTGATCTGTACTGTTAAACAGCCACCTGCTAAAACTGATTTGTACTGTTAAACAGCTACCTGCTAAAACTGGTTTGTACTGTTAAACAGCTACCTGCTAAAACTGGTTTGTACTGTTAAACAGCTACCTGTTTAAACTGGTTTGTACTGTTAAACAGCTACCTGCTAAAACTGGTTTGTACTGTTAAACAGCTACCTGCTAAAACTGATCGATAATTAATCAATCAATCATAATATCGATAATCAATCAACCAATAATTCAATATGAATGAAATACTCAATGTACTTCAACAACCTATGTACGATGAGAGTATTATAAAAAGAGACTATCATACTTACTTTCCATACCAAAAATCGTTTAACAATGACGATGAGATTCGTATACCCATACAAAATCAGTATCTCTTTGTCTTACCAGGTGAGAGTATGATTTACAATCATGGGTTTATAGTAAAACAGGAAGGAGAAAATGATACAGTAACAACAGGTGTGAAATTTAAAAACAACTTTGTTTCATATCTGTTCGATGAAATTCGGTATGAAATTAATGACTTTGAAGTTGATCGTACACGTAATGTTGCAATTTCATCAACCATGAAAAATTTCGTATCATTGAATAAAGCTGAAAGTGGCGCATTAAAAAACGCGGGTTGGGTTACTTTGCAAAATTGGAAATGTACAAGATAATTAAAAACGAAATTTTGGTAATACCAATGGCGTTTAGAAGTTGGGACTATCATATCAATCCTATACTATCAAAGGAAACAAAAGTTTTATGGAAGGTAAAGCTTTCACCGCAAAATTAAAAACCATGATTTCTTATAATCGGCTTACAAAGAGAAAAAAGTAAACAGGAAGGAAATAAATTTGATCATTGTAATATATCTAATTTAAAAGTATATATATATAAACTCTGAATCATATCCCTATGATGATTTAAATAGTCGCTTTGAAATGGGACAGTATGCTGTACTATATGATATGTATACAAAATTTCAACAAAGTTATTATATACGGGAATCTCAACCATTGCTAGATGTCGTTTATATACGGGAATCTCAACCATTGCTAGATATCGTTGGATTCAAGGCTATTGCACCACTTATTGTTCTTGATGTAACACGCCAAAATTATTTTAGAAGTAACACAAAAACATGTTGAACTTCTACATTGCTGCCTTATATTGAACTTGCGGGTTATGAGAGCGCTTACTATGAAGCTTGGCTCTTATCACTTTAACCTTGAAATTAGTATTGAAATTGAAATTAAATAAAATTAAAATCCGTATCGGGATGGGGATGGGTGACGTCATCGGCATACAATAACATAAGTCGGCTTCTAAATTGTTTTCGACGTTTCTGCATCTCGAAGCTTCTAGAAACTTCCTGACTCTTCTTGGTTGCGGTGTATTTCGTTTACTTAAAATAAAATACAGCGGCGTAGAAGTTGCTGGGTATAAGCGACTTGGCCGATGGTTATTAAGCGGGGCTTGTTACCTCGATGTCCCCCAACTGACGAATAGATATTTTTATACGCCTATGTTTCAAATGGTTGTTATCCAATTCTTAAACTACTTATGCAAATCTAATACACGCACCTTATACTTAGCACCATTATGATAAATTTATAAACATTTCTTTAACCCTTCAACCTTCTCCGTACCTAAATTGCTTCAACCCAGATTAATGCATATATTTTCATATAGCAAGTCATATCACTTCTTCTAAAGTCAGCCAGCAGAATTTGAGTCATTGCTATTAGGTATTCGAGGGTTAAGAAAAAAAAACGAAACATGCAAACACTGATAAGAACTCGCTTGACTACCACTACCGACTTGTGGTTTTATGAACTATGAAGCTTGGGACTTAACACCTTTAACTTGAAAAAAATTTTTTGGTGATGTTGTTGTCAGCTTCTAAAATGTTCTCGAAGTTTCTACATCTCGAAGCTTCTAGAAACTTCTTGACTCTTCCTGGTTGCTATGTATTTCGTTTACTCATGCGAACTCTGATAAGTATGCCACCACGCAGTCTACGTTAGAAGTCTTATAAATATATATTTATTTGAGTCATTGCTATAACTAATGCTAGGGTTATGAACAAAAATCATAAAACATACAAACACTGATAAGAACATGATCAACGCTTAAAGCAAAAACAACTTGCGGTTTTTTGTCTGTCCGTCCACCAGCACAAGCAGAAATCCGTTCATACTTGAGTGCCGGAAGCCCTGTATCGTATCTACTAGCAACAGCACACTTCCGCAAATTTTCGCGTAGTTCACAATTAAGCTGAGGTAAAAATATTTTTTCGTCATCATGACCTAAACATTTAGAAAAAAAATGTGTATAACAAACATACTAATTGATAATATTAATTCTTAATTGGAGTTATTATATTTTTGGAAGTCACTATAAATTAATGTATCAAGATTCGATCGCTTCAATCCTGTTTCCTTACTTACTTACTGCTTCGAAAATATTTCGGGATTTTCTGAACAATATTTTGGGCAATATAACGCTAGGGAGTCATGATTTTTCATGATTTCAAGATTTTTAAGAATAGAATCACCTTAAACCAATTATTTTTTGCCGATTTTTTTATCGATCAACTATAACAAATATTTTTTGATCGTTATTTTTTCGATCAGAGATAAAAATGATTGTTGATCGTTATTTTTGCAAGTTATAAAATATAAATAAAAGTTATTTTTTATAGTTATTTTTCCAATCAGAAATGAAAGTTATTTTTTAATCGTTTTTTTTCGATCAGAATAAAAACATTTTTGTGATCGTTATTTATTCGAACAGAAATAAAAGTTATTTTTTGAACGATATTTTTTAGGTCAGAAATTAAAAGCAATCAATGATAGACCTTTTTCCGATCAGAATAAAAAAATTATTTTTTGATTGAAATAATATCGATTAATATTTAAATCAAACTAATTTTTACACATAAAACTGTTATTGAGTTCAAATTAAAAACTTAGTGAGCACATTTAAAATAAAGTTCAGACGTACCACTTAGAACCACGTATACGTAAAAAATAGTAGTATTATATGATAGTAGATATAAGAAGTAGAAATAGCTGTAGAATAAGTAGCAGTTAACAAAAATTTCAACTTAAAAAAAAATCTTCTAAATGACTGCCACCGTCATGTACACACATGATTCTTTTTAATCGATATAATTTCGATGAAAAAATATTTTTTTTTTAATCTCATCGAAAAAATAAAGATAAAAAATAACTTTAATTTCTGATCGAAAAAATAACGATCACAAAACTATTTTTATTTCTGATCAAAAAAATATTGATCAAAAAATAATTGCTACAAAATGATGACGGCCGTGGCATACTGGTTTAGGTGCGTAGCCTGTCTGCGATAGAACCCAGGCTCAAATTCCATCTGACACAGAATGTTTTTCCAATTTAATTAATTTATCTGAAACTAACCTGAAATATACTGACCCAAAAAATCAAAAAATTGGTCCAAGGAATGATTCATAGATTCAATGAATCTCTGTTCATTGGTTTAAGGGAAAAGTTCTTTGATTTAATCAACTTTTTCTTATTCCTAAAGAACGCAAAAGAATCGATTCTTTGGCTGTAAGAAAAAGTTCATAAAATTAAAGAACAGAGATTAATTGAGCCCATGAACTCGTACATGGGACCAATTCATTAAAACAAAAAACTTTTTTTTATATTTTAAGTACGTTTTTGGTTCAGTGTAGACACGCAGCTAAGTGGGGTTTTTAAACCGCTCAAAACTGCCTCCCATAAGGTTCAGAAAAGTTAAAAAAAAAAAAATCAAGCGAGTCTTTTAAAATCAAAACTTCATATTTTCCTTAAAATTTACTTGAAGTAGCCCTCCCCCTGCCCCCGCCACAATATTTATTGGGGAAGTTTAAAATATGTTAATCACTCGAAAGAAGGGACCGAAAATAACGGTCACTTTTGTATATAATTATATCGGTCAAAAATAACAGTTATTTGTTCCTTTTATTTTTTGAGTCAAAAATATCCGGCAATTCGAATGTTTCAAATGAGCTTTATTAACTAAAAAACTATTGATACCATTATTTTCGTCTCAGCTGCATTATACGAGTAGCTCATAATGTTCGCGTTAATAAGAGGAAAATATTGGCGTATATAGTAAATAAAAGGCACGAAATAACTGTTAATTTTGGCCGACAAATTAAGAGACAAAAGTAATCGTTATTTTTGCACGAAAAAAAGACACAAAAAACTGGTATTTTTTGTCGAAAAAATAATAGTTGAAAGATAACTTTTAATGTCTGACCTTTTTGATAAAAAGCATAAACGGTATGTTTCCTGCTCAAAAGTAAATTTCAAAATATTTTACAAATACAATTCAAATACAAATTCTTAATTTACATAAAAAATAGCTACATATTTTATTTAATAGATAAAAAAAGAGTTATTTAGAAACAAATAACCTAAGGTAATTCCACATAAGCTTTTTTTCTGTGTGTATAGTTAAAAAAAAATGGTTATCACTTACCAAGATTCATGGTTGGAATCGATCCATGTTTTAATCTCAAGACTATAATGCAAGATGAATCAAAATGTCGGCTGCATACTCTGCTTCCCGAATGAATATATTGTTCGTGTACGATTTTTAAATTCGCGCACCACATCTTCATCAATGAAGGATCGTTTGGAAAACGATACATGTGAATGATATCTGAGGTCTTACCCTCACACAAAATGTTTGTGAAATTATACAAAAATATCAAAGTTTTGTTTTGAAAAAAACAATTGGTTAAAAAGGACGGTTGTTTTAAAAAAAACAGTTGATTAAAAAAACAAAGTTTGTCAATTATAAACAGTTTTGAAAAAAAAAACACTGAATATGAATATACATATATTTTTCAACAAAGCACTTAAAACACGCAAATCTCTAAGGACACACAAATCGCAAAGTAGATTATCTCGATCGAACACGGACGTAAAGAGAACAAAATATCATAGAACAAATGAATTTATACTTGAAGCTTTAATAAATTTAAAAAAAGTCACAAATGAAAGTAATGAAAGTCCATAAAACCTCTATAGTAGGCATATAAATATTAACATTATTATTTGTATGTAATTTTTAAATATTCAATAAGATTACAATTATTTTTATTATTTAATATAGTATTAATCATATATATATATATATATATATATATATACCTGTATATAATATATATAATATATATAATATATAATTTTTGAATATTTATAGATTTATTTACAGATATATTATATGTACGCATATTCATAGATAAATATAGCTTATATATAAGCAATAATGAATTATAGTTGTGTAAAAAAGATAAATTTAATTTATATATGCACAATAATTAATGAAATTGTTTAAAAAAGGTTTCAAAAATAAATAAGGTTTCAATAAATGTTTCAAAAATCTAAAACTGCTGTGAAATATTGTTAATAAATTAAGAAATGTTTTTACCTTTGAAAGGTAACTTTCAAGTGTTATGTAATTTGTAAATGGTATTATTAACAAAAAATGTATTAGTTAAATGTTGTTACAAAAATGTTTTCTAATTTTATAAAAAATTAATATGCACGCACAAACTCTTATTTTTAAGCACTTGCACGCAAAAGCACGCCGTGTCGCACAAAAATCACGGTACGAACAAACCTCTTCTTTACATATACAAATCGAAATAATTATAATATAATATTATATATAAAAGGGGAATTCACTGACCACCTTCAGCAAGTTTTTTGCGACCGCTCTCTTGCTCTCTCCTTCACAAGATGGCGGCGTTAGTTTCACTGACACATTTCAAGTTCGCTGTTTTTTCTTTGTCATTTTCTTTTGTTCTTGCTTATGACAGTATTACCAGCCACAATATTTCATTCTTTTTTAAATTCCGAACATGAAAAATACCTACTTCCATACTTCTAAACTTATTCTGGCAATGCCGCTCAAAAACATTCGGAAAGAAAATTAAAATTAAGTTAATCAAGTCAAAGAGCGTGCAGCAACTTTTCGTTACTCTCACGAAGAGAGTGTGGAGACATAGAGCGCAAAAACTCCATATAAAAAAAACTGACAAAACATGCTGAAGGTGGTCAGTGAATTCCCCTAAACTGAAGGGTTTTTTAAATGCTTTCAAATAATTGTATTTTGGCATTTTGCGAATTTTTTTTTTTTAGGGCGATTTTTTGTGTTTTTAAAGTTTTTTCGAGTTATGGGCCCCCAAAATTCAAAATATATTATACCGTAGAAAAGCTAAATCTTTGCCCAAAAATACAAAAATATAAAAAAAATATCGGTGGAACAAAATAAGAAAAAAATTTGATGATAAAAAATGAAAACAAAATTTTTTGTAAAAAATTTTTGGATCAAAAATTCACAAAAAATAATTAGAACGGTTTTTCAAAAATAAAAAAAAACCAAAATAAGTCCAAAATATTCCTTAAAATATGCCATTAAAATAAATTTAATATTGGTTTTGGTTTGGGCAGCATATTTTATAAGGTGGTTCAGGTTCTGTATATTTTCAAAATTACCTTTAAGCGATTTCTGCAAAGGTCAGGAGGTCAAATTTTTTTGGTCTGAAGGTATTTCTGTGTTCATGTAGGGTTGAACTTTTAGAAAGTTGACGCGCACCAAAGTATTTTAACAGTTTTGCAAAATGAACCGGTCTAATATATAATATATAATTTTTGAATATTTATAGATTTATTTACAGATATATTATATGTACGCATATTCATAGATAAATATAGCTTATATATAAGCAATAATGAATTATAGTTGTGTAAAAAAGATAAATTTAATTTATATATGCACAATTATTAATGAAATTGTTTAAAAAAGGTTTCAAAAATAAATAAGGTTTCAATAAATGTTTCAAAAATCTAAAACTGCTGTGAAATAATAAAATAATAAAGTTAATAAATAAAGAAATGTTTTTACCTTTGAAAGGTAACTTTCAAGTGTTATGTAATTTGTAAATGGTATTATTAACAAAAAATGTATTAGTTAAATGTTGTTACAAAAATGTTTTCTAATTTCATAAAAAATTAATATGTGATAATCTTAAAACAAGCTACAATAAAACAATCAAATAAAATTAAATTTTATTTATAAAACGAATAGGGTAAATAACTTAAATTAAGTTTATATTTTTCATATAAAGGCTATGAAAATGTTACACCAAAACCTTAAAATTAGTATCACCGTCATGAGCTCAATAACCCATAAATTGATAAAAAGTGTCTAAATAATTGATCCCATCTAAAATGCCGACTTCCAATAAGATCTACTAAATTCCCAAGAACGAGAGAGATCAGCAAAGACGCAGCCGACTGCAACAACAACAACACATGGTTGACAAGCATGATCGCTAAAAGTACTGTTACGGCTACATTGTTAAAGAAGGAAAGTATGTCCAATTTGTTTTATTTCAGCTACAGATTCTCACTTATACATTGAAATGAAAACACTTCCCTGCCAGAATGAAAAAGTCAATTGCCTAGAAATAACTAGTTTTAAAGTAGTTGAAAAGAAACTAATTTAAAATTAGTTTAAAATACATGCAGCATGCGTCAGTTCGGTCACAATTTTGAATGCTATAGCGCGTTTTATTTCGTTTATAATCGTTTGCTGTTCTTTTTGTTTCTGTTTTGCCTTAGCTTCTTTTGTTTTTCTCGATACATATATGTAAGAAATATAAACAGTTAAATTTAAGATCAAACAAAAGACCTAGAATTTGCATTTTCTTTATTTTTACAAGAAAGCAAGTGCAGTGCAGTGCAGTGTTAAGAAAGTGATTAAGTTAAATTCAATTTAAAATAACTGTTTGTGCAATTCTTTAATATAATATAATAAGAGGAGAAATGATCAGTGGCAATAGTAAAAGAAATTTAAAAAGGAAATTTAAGGCACAGAAAGAACTAAACTTATCAATGCTTCAAAAAAATAACATTCAAAATGAAGTGGAAGCAAGTGCCGGTGCATCGCAGCCACCAGAGCTTCAAATTTGTGAAATAATTGAAGACCAAAATGAAGGGACTAATTATTCGAAATCAGTGCGGGAAAAAATAAAAGAGTGGTTTTTAAACAATGAAATTTCTCATAAATGTTTAGAGGAACTTTTATTAATTTTAAGAGAAGAAAATTTAGATGTTCCATTGAGTGCGTCAGGGCTTATTGGAAAAACTCAGAGTAAGGCTATAGTGAGATGCAATCCTGGCTTTTACTGTCATATTGGTGTAGAATACCAGATAGTCAGAGTTGCAAACGAAATTTCACAATTAGAAGAAATTGTTGCTAATATCAACATTGATGGGCTACCGTTGTTTAAAAGCTCAAGAACTCAGCTATGGCCCATTTTAATGAAAATACTGAACGCAGACAACATTTCAGTTTTTTGTGTTGGCTTGTTCGTAGGAAAAAAAAAACCTGATGATATTAATGAGTTTCTGTACAGTTTAATAGAAGAGCTAAAGCATTTAATAGAAGATGGTATCTTTATTAAAAATCGAATAGTTTCGTTTAGAGTTAGAGCACTCATATGTGATGCTCCAGCAAAAGCGTTTGTATGTGGAATTGTTGGCCATACTTCAAGTCATGGATGCACTAAATGCAATCAAGTTGGAAAGAAAATTAATAATACCCTAAATTATTCTACTGAACTTGGAGAGTTATTATCTCCAGGAAATTTTTAAATCACCACCAAAAGAAATTTATCAGCAACAAAACTCCTTTTGAGAATATAAGTTTTAATATGATAAGTCAAGTACCACTGGACCCAATGCATCTCATAGATCTTGGGGTCATGAGAAAATTTATTTTAAGAATCCATAACGACAAAGACCATTTCAAATTAAGTAAAGAAAACAAAAAGAATATATCTGATCACTTAGTATCACTTCGACCATATATTCCAAGAGAGTTTGTCCGTAAACCTAGAGGTTTCGATGAATTAGCCAATTGGAAAGCAACAGAGTTCCGTCAGTTTGCATTATACACGGGCTTGGTAGTTTTAAAAAATAATATTCATGACGATGTTTACTACGAATTTCTTCTTCTGCACTGCTCCTACCGTTTGCTATCATGCCCTAACAAATGCAAGCAAAATATTTCCACAGCTCAAATGATGTTGCAGTTGTTCGTCGAAAACTTTGTTGTAATTTTTGGAGAAAATAGCGTGTCGCATAATGTCCACGTACTCTTGCATTTAACGGAATCTGTTAAAGAGTTTGGTGATGTAGCAAAGTTTTCGGGATATGCTTTTGAGAATTATCTTCAAGTGCTAAAAAAATATGTAAGAAAACCTTCAAAAATATTACAGCAAGTCTCCAAGAGAATAGATAATGAGAAAATGATTAATGACGAAAAAGATGTGCACATAAAACACAAAAAACGTGAGATCATTAGTGTTTCGTTACGTGGATATTTCCTAAGTTCCAAATGTCCTGACAACAATTGTTCTGTAATATCTAATACTCCAATCAAAATCACGGGTTTTAAAAAAATTGACAATAATGTGTTCTTGACTGGAAAGAAATATCTTACGATTGAAAGCTTTTTTAATGAACCAACTGACTCTATTACATCTTTAGGCATTTGTCTTGTACATACTGAAAACTTGGGTCCAGAAGAGTACTTTGAATTGGATAAAATAGAATGGAAATTTGTCTCTTTGCCACGAGAAAATCATTTACTGTTGATACCACTGCTTCATTCCTCTTTTTGATTAACTTAATAAAAACATAATTTTCAATATAAGACGCAAAAATTCACAATCTCTTAATTTTTAGTATATAACAAACAAGAACTCATTGCAGAAATTTTTTAAAATCAATATGTCGAATCCATCTAAAATTCAACGGTTAAATCCAACTGCTGAAAACAATTGCTCAAATTGTAAGGATCTGAACTTTATTAAAAAAGAACTAAACGATGTCAAAGGTAAATACACTCGTACAAGGGGTCCAATAGCTAGCGTATTTCTTTGCGGTTGATTTTGACTAACTTGAAAATATTTTTCTGAAATCAACACCAAATTCTCCTTACGCTAAGTCTTGGACAAATTGTCGTGATTTTTTTTCTAATAATAAGATATCGTAACGTATTTTTTTTACAGAAGAACTTAAACAACTAAAACAACACAACGAAGCTGTAATGGAGGTGTTGGCGAATCAAACCGTCCTAATAAAATCGTTGGTTCGGCAGCAAACGGATGTGAGTTCCATAAGATCGGATTTTCCGATAGCCAACGAAGAAGTTTTCAAAGCCGTCGACAGAAAAATTAACGAAGACAACAGATCTCATTACGTAAGTGCATTTATTATTTATTAAATATTAAAGCGACAGATATACATACATACACTCTCCCAAAACTATTGTTAAAATTACTATTGTTAAAAAATCCGAAAATCTATTCTTGATTAACATGTTAAATTTCATAAATCGTACTTTTTTCCATAGATTGATGCAATGAAGTCCATTATGAGAGGAAACCCAAAAAAAAGACTCCTGTCACTTTTAAACGATCAAATAATTGTTCAATTCAACATTGATGGTACCCACGGCAAAAAAAGGCTAAAGGACTTTCCAAACTTTTACTCGGCTTTGAAAGGTAAAAATTTTATTAGAAGATTAGAAGGCTTATTTATCATTATTTTTTGTTTGTTTCTTTTTTCTCTTTACTAGATGCCTTTGGTACCACAGACGATGCCGATCCGGAAGAAGTCATTCGGAAGGCTTTCCAGTCTGTCAAAAAGCAGCATTTCCACGCGGAGTGTATAAAAAGAAAAGTCACACAACCCAGCACCGAATTATAATAATTTGTTATTATTTTTTTTTATATATGAAAATAAATAAGTGAAAAATAAGTTCCTACTTAAATTACTTTTTATCTACTTGAAAATAAGTACTTTAAAATTAGTTGCTTTGTAAACTACTTTTAAAGTAGTTAAAAACAAAGTACTTTAAAGTTAGTTGCTTTGTAAACTACTTTTAAAGTAGTTGAAAACAAAGTTTTAATTAGTTTACAAAGCAACTAATTTTAAAGTAGTTAAAAACAAAGTACTTTAAAGTTAGTTGCTTTTAAACTAATTTTAAATTAGTTGAAAACACATGCAGAGTACGACAATTGACTTCCTCCAATGACAACCCCATGTTAAATAAGTCAGTTGGTTACAAGAGAAAAAGTTAGAATTTCAACTAGTTGTACTTGAAAAAAAAGTACTTTTAAATTACTTTAAAATTAGTTTATTTTCTTGCAGGGTTAATAACATCTTTGTACTTGTATTTTTGTTTCATTCACAACATTTTCCTGTAGGAAAATCAACTAATTTAAAAGTAGTTGATAAAGTAGTTTTTTGTCAACCACAACTAGTTGAAATTCTGACTTTTTTCCATAGAACGAACTAACTTATTTTGTATGGTGATGTCCGCTAAGTAAGTCAAATGACTTTCGTCTGCATATATTTTCAACTACTTGTTAAATTAGTTACATTTAAATTATTTTTTAATTGCTTTTAAATAACCAATTGAAAACTATTACTGATGGCCTAAAGTTAATAATATTTGATGAAATAACATGGTTAAATATATATAAACTTGTAATCTAATAAAAATTTGCAATTAAAACATGTCAACATCAGAGTAGTTGCCGCCTTAATATAATTAAAAGTAGTTCATATACTGGTTTATTTTAAATTAGTTGTTTAATTAGTTGTTTATAAAAGCAAGTTAGTTTGTTCATATAGGGTTGTTATTCCTTTAATCCTCGCTGCTTTAATTGACGGTTGATGAACAAATTAACATTAAGAATTTCATAAGCAGCTTAAAAAATTATAAATAAAAAAATTTTCTCCAAAATCAGAAGAACCATTTTTAAAAAATCATCATTTCATTCCATTAGCAGCTGAAATTTTGTAAACCAAAAACATTTATTTTCCTCCAAAAATTTTATAAGCCAAATCTTATAAGCCAAAAATATTTCAAATTTTTAACAAGAAAAAAATCTTTCTGGAGAAAACATTTTTCTTCAAAATCATTTTTTTAACCAGCGAAAAATTTATAAGCCAAAACTATTTCTTCAATTTCGGAAGAAAACTTTACAAAAAAAAAAAATAAATCATTTCTTTAGCAGCTAAAAATTTATGAGCAAAGATTTTTCTACAAAATCAGAGGAAAAAATTTTTAACAAGAAAATATGTAGCTTAGCAGCTAAAAATTTATAAACTAAAAATATTTCTTCAAAACCGGAAGAAGACTTTTAAAAAAAAATATAATTTCTTTAGCAGCTAAAAATTTATGGAGCAAAAATATTTCTTCAAAATCGGAAAAAAACTTTTGAAAAAAAAAATATAATTTCCTTAACAGCTTAAAATTTATGGAGCAAACATTTTTCTTCAAAATCATTTTTTAGCAGTGAAAAATTGATAGCCAAAAATATTTCTTCAATTTCGGAAGAAAACTTAAAAAAATAAATCATTTCTTTAGCAGCTAAAAATATACGAAGCAAACAGTTTTCTACAAAATCAGAGGAAATTTTTTTAACAAGAAAATATGTAGCATTTATTTAGCAGCTAAAAATTTATAAACTAAAAATATTTCTTCAAAACCGGGAGAAGACTTTCTCAAAAAAAATATAATTTCTTTAGCAGCTAAAACTTTATGCAGCAAAAATATTTCTATAAAATCGGAAGAAAACTTTTGAAAAAAAAATATAATTTCCATAGCAGCTTAAGATTTATGGGGCAAACAGTTTTCTTCAAAATCATTTTTTAGCAGAGAAAAATTTATAGCCAAAAATATTTCTTCAATTTTGGAAGAAAACTTTTGAAAAAAATAAGTCATTTCAAAAAGAAAAAATTTTTCTTCAAAATCAAAAGAGAAATGTTTGAACGAAGTTAAGATCGAATAAATTTCAATAAATTCTTAATATCTAAAACCTAAACAAAACGCAGCGCTCAGCTAGAAACAAAACACACATACCTACACATATCCAAATAATAATAGCAAACAAAACACATGCAAATAATAATTGTATCAAAGAGCTATTTTTATTCTCTCAAAACCTGTTTAGAGCGGATTTTGGCTTGCATGCATGGAATTTGTAGTTTTAGAAATTTCGCCGTAGCTGGCCGCTGCCATTCACCGTAGTGCCTTCAATTCTCGCTGCTTCGACCCCTTTCACATTGGTCAAGAATTGAAAGCAATGAAAATGAGAACAAAAGGGAACACGAAAAAATTGACGGTACAGAGACATTGGTACCGTCAATTTTACTCCCTTTCGTCGCTTCCGATTTGCGGCGAATTGCCCACAAACTCTGAAAATTGAATTCAATTCTTGACCAATGTGAAAGGGGTGTTCGAACCTAAACTATACACCAGCATCGATTCACTATCGTAACTTCGCCACCCTCATGCATTCTCTTCACTATATATACTTTTTGCAGTTGCTCTCTCCCTGTCAGAATTTTTTGACAGACCCGTGGAAATTTAAAGTGTGGTGAAAAATTTGCTTCCACCTGGTTTTCTTACACCATGGTGAGTACCATGTTCGATTTTCGTAGATTTTTTTCGATTTTAAAGATGTATTTACATTTTTCTTTGTATATAAGTTGGTTGATGTCCATTAGCTTAGCGGTTTTGTAAATGTCTCTAGTAGATGACAACGTGCTTTTATTGAAGGGGATTCGGATTGCTTTGTTCATCAGCCTTCCGATTTGTTCGTCTTGCAATTTGCTACATTGATTCCAGCTACATATGTTATTTTTGACAGAAAATGCCCGTTGTATATCAGCTTGGCTGGCTTTTCTGGTATAGATCCAAGTCGTTTGATTGCTCGTAGGATTGGGATTATGTGATTTGTTATACCCTTGATGTGGTTTTCATAGTTCAGTTTTTCGTCTATCACCATTCCTAAGTATTTCGTGTGCTAGACTCTCTGTATTTCTGCATAGTTGATTTTTACTTTTAGGCTAATTTTCGTATTGTTACTCGTATGTCGTTGAAAGACGATGTAGTTTGTTTTTCGATGTTTATGCTGAGCCCGTTTCCGCAAGCCCATTCATGATATGTCTTCATTTCCTAGTTTACTTTACTTTACCCTCCAGATCTTTCTCCGTTGTAGCTGTTGTTAAAAAACTTGTATCGTCAGCGTAGATATTGTACGCCGAATTAAAATTGAAAATCCATTGTTTTTATTTAAGAAAAATTTATATATAACTCATTTTAAACACTAACGAAAGTCAATACAAAAAAAAAAATATTCAATAAATAATGGTTTATATGGCTAGAGTTATGGGAAAAAATATAAACACGATATGGAATAATGTTAATATTAAAAAAATATAATATTTTAATATGAGTGAAAAATAATAAAAAAAAATTCAATTAATTCAATTTTATAATAATTTCTTTTTCATTTTCATTACATTTTATTAGTTTACATTATCGAAAAATATTTAAATATTTAACAAAACTGTTTAAAAGACATTTTTGTTCATTTGTTTTTTTTTTTTCTTCAATTAGATTACGTTACAGCTGATATGTGTTTTTTTTTAAGTTATAAATGTTTGTTGTTGTTGTTTTTCTTTTTCGTTCATTCATTTTAAAAAAATTTTAAGAGAAAAGCTTTGCAAATAATAAAAAGAAGAGAATTAAAAAAACTTAAGTACTTTGTTTAACTCCACTGTTCCCGCGATGAAAGATCTTTCATGTTGGTGAGCAAGGCATGCTGCATTGTTGCTATTTTTATTTGCGTTGAGCTAAGTTTTTGTGAAAAGGAGAGAAAGCTTTTTTTTATGGTAAAATTATTTTTTTTCTAAGACACAAAGAAAGGTCGCATTAACATGCATGTTCAGAGTTTAACAGCGTTTTAACATAAAACATGTTACCAATTTTGGCTAGCAGTGGCTTAGTGATAAGCTAAGCGTGGTGAGTTTATACGTTAGAAACATTTTTTTTTTTTCTATTTTCAGCAGATTAGTTGAATATGTTTTTTTTCATGTATGATTGTATGTTTAAACTAACTGCAATGATTACAACAACAATCAATAATTTAAGAATAACTTTTAAGCATAGATTTAAGTAGATTTTTAAGAATTTTACTAACTTTTAAACATTTATCGCGCACATCTATTAGCGTAGATTTTCGTTAAGATTATTTTAGTTTTATTTAGAAATGTTGCTTAGAGTTTTTAGATATGTATTAATTTTTTTTTTTCTTCTTTCTTTCACTCTAATGTTTCTTTTTTTTATTGTTTAGCTCAGAGTTTTGTTACGTTTATTTAATTTTAAAGTTATATTCTACATTTTGTTAGTTTATCATTTAATTTATGCTTTTTGTCCCCTTTACGTTTTTAATGCAAGAATCTGCTTATGTGCATTGTGAAAGCTTTAAAATGTTTGCTTTTTCTGTTTTCGCACTAACTTTCCTATGGTGCCAAGTCTGGAGAGATTTATAAATATATATTTTTATTTGTATAGATAATTAACTAATTTTTATAACAAAATTAGAATTTTTTTATTTTTTTTTGATAAAATCTAAATTTACCCTTTTAGGAGATGGCACCAATAATTAAACTTTGTTCGATTTCTAAGCCAACTTTACAGCTTCTATGAAAGCAATTAAGAATTCCTCTTAACTTCTTAACTCTCTCTCTTAACCAACTCTTAACCAACAATTAAATTCATAAAAAACGTACTAAAAATAATCTTACTTACTTTTCTTTCTTGCTTTATGATTAAAAACTTTTATGTTCTATGTATACAACTTTAATTTAATTTATTTATTTAATTTTTAAAAATTGTAAAATAAAAATCACAGTACTTTTCCACTAGTTTAACTTTTAATTGAATTTTAGTTGACCTTCTTTGGCGACTGCTGATCAGAAAAGAACGCTTAAATTGTTCGATCAGACCACGATTTTTTTTCGCTAACAGCATCTCAAATTTTCAATAAAAATTTTTTTATTTTTGTAGCCAAAAGGAAACGAAAAGTCTTCATTTTAGTGAGGTGAATTTGATTTCGACAACTAGATGGAGCTGATTTGGTTTGAAAAATAAAAACATTTAAAATACTGTTTCCTGTATTTTAAATGTATGTGGCTACAGGCGCCGGTACACTATGCTAGGTATTGTTATATTTGATGCCATGATATTATACTCCAACGCGTACTGCGTAAGGGGTATATTAAATTTGTCATTCCGTTTGTAACGCCAAGAAGGAGGCGTGGCAGGTATAGAAAAATATATATCTTTTTCATTAGCATCACCTCCTGAGTCGATTTCCGTGTGTCCGTCTGTCGACACGATTACAGCCGTAATTTTAAAGCTTTCGCGATGAAATTCAAAATATGAGATTATTTTTAAAAAAGGAAGATCAAGTTTGGAAATGGGCCAAATCGGATGAAAACCACGCCTATCTCCCATACAAAGTTTCTTTATTTTAAACGTAAAATCTCTTAAAAATCCACAAAAATTAAAGAAATGTCTTGAAATTTTGCACATAAGCTTTGATATATAATATGAACCACCTCTATGATATTTGGCAAAATCGGATCAAAACCGCGCTTACCTCCCATACAAAGTGACGTCATCAAAATAGGAAAACTTTCGTTTATATATAAAACTGAATGTCATCGTGTATGTCGTGGCTAAAGACTTTGGATATACCTCACTAAGACCGCAGGGGGGGTATTTTAGCTTCGGTACTCTGCCTTATTCGAGCTCCCGTCTTTGGTCTCTCTTCTCCTTGCTGAAAGCATGGTGACGAAGGACGTTAAATTCAACATAGCATATGCTTCAATTGTTTGTTGCCCTCGATATAGTTGTTACATTGACGACATAGAATCAGTTCAGAAAAAGTTTGTTTTGTTCTGCTTAAGGCATCATTACTGCAATTTTAATGATCACCTACCACCTTATGAATATCTTCTGCAATTTTTAAATCTTCCTACTTTGAATAATCGGAGAATTATACTACTTGGATTTTCAAACTTTTGCATGGATATGTAGACAGTCTATATTTACTGAGCAAAACTTACTTTAATATTCCTCTCCGACCTAGAAGATCTTTTGAGTTACTTTACATGAACTATTGTAGAACTAATTACTTCCAAAACGAACCACTCAGGAGCGCTTGTGGGGACTTTAATTTTGTTTCAGATGCAATTTCTTTAAATGAATACGTTTACTCAATTAAATTTAATATTTTAGATTATCTACAGTACCGCCACAGACCACGTCCGTCTCGCCTGGCATATGCCAGTTTGACGCCGTACGACTAGCTTTGCATGTGTGAGCTGTGCTCTAATCCATATTTCTATAGATATACACGCTATAGATATATTTTGATTATCCAGAGCAAGACCTCGTTTGTCTTGCCTAGCACAAGTATGAGTTCGATCTCGTCCGTCTAGCCTGGCATATGGGAGCACCGCTATAATCAATCATTCTATTTACTACTAAGAAGCTAACCGGATTGCAACTGTATATACCTGAAAGCCTGGCTATTTTATATTTTTATAAAAAATTTAATTGTACACATATAAATTCTATTAATTTTGTCTAATACTAATTACTATTAAGCCATATGTGCTTATGCCATATGTTCAAATAAATAAATAAATCAATAAATAAAAAATGTCAAAAAAGGGTATGGTCAATATACACAATTTTCAGATTTCAGGGTTGCAAGTGAATTTTGGCGTAATTTCTTGAGTAATTTAAACGAAATTACCTTATTTAAGATAATTTCGAAATCAACCAATTGTACCAACTTTATTATGTAACTTCAGACGAAATTATACAAAAGTTTGAAATGACGTTATTTGACTCAGTGAACATAGTATTAGCTTTACTTTTTTGTGGAGTTCTATTGTGATCCAATTTTTGCTTCGAGACCTTATATTTTGTATGTCGTACAAGTATTCTTTGCTGTTTGTATGATTTCTACTAGATCCTCCAGCTCAGTAACTTCGCTTCTGTTTCTGACATTTTTGAATAAATAATTTTAGGAATAAATTGATATTGCATCTGCTTCTTTTTTTGGTAACATAGCAGTGATTGTTGCTGTTGTGTATTTGTGATCTGTGATGTCTGTATCTTCCAGTTTGTAACATATTTTGTGTGCGATGTCAATGTTTGTGATAATGTTGTCGATCAGTGTGTTTGGACTGTCTGTTTGCCTTGTTGGTGTTGTGTTGTTGACGAAGGTGTAACCGTTACTATGAATTAAGTCTGTATACCTGGTGACTGTGTTATTATGTTCTAAAAGGTTAATGTTCAGGTCTGCAAAGAATATGGAATTTTTGCTGTTTTGAAATTTGCCTTCTATGAATCAATAAATAAGTTGTAGTTTCCATTTGGAGCTTTATAAAACGTGCCGATTACAAGCGGTTTCTGTAAATTTGTAATTTCAATGATTGTGAGGTTGTGCTTCTCCTCATTAATTATTTCATTGCAGTTTAGGTTATATTTGCCACCACGATTTCCGTTTCTGCAATTGTGAATTGACGTATAATTTGGTAGATTGTAAGTTCCAATTTCATTTTCATAGAGCCATGTTTCTGCAACAATTACTACATCCGTATTTTTGTGATTGTTAACCATGAGCTCTTACTCAAAAAGTTTGTTCCGAACGCTACAGATAAGTACGTTCAAAAAGTCCGTAGGATGACACATAGATGGCGTTACTAGATTTTTTCCATACTATTTTTATTTAGTACCAACCTTCAAACGATACGTATAAAAATTTGACAACAATCTGACAATTGATTCGTGAGTCATAGCATTTTGTGTGCAACTATTGTTATTGAAGAAAATAAAATGGAAAAAAGTGAATTTCGAGTTTTGATAAAGTATTGCTTTTTGATGAAAAAAAAAATACAGTGGAAACCAAACAATGACTAAACATTATCCGGACTCTGCTCAATCGAGACAAGTGATGGAAAAGTAGATTGCTGAATTTAAACGTGAACGCAGTGGACGCCCAAATCAGACTGTTATTCCACAAAACATCAAAAAATTCCACAAATTGGTTATGAACGATCGCAAATTGAAGGTGCACGAGCTAGCTGACATTGTAAAGATATGAGATGGCAGTGTTTTTGCCATTTTACACGAACATTTGGGTATGTGAAAGCTCTA
The DNA here is from genome assembly GCA_914767935.1 of Coremacera marginata. Lineage (NCBI taxonomy): Eukaryota > Metazoa > Arthropoda > Insecta > Diptera > Sciomyzidae > Coremacera > Coremacera marginata. The sequence continues at coordinate 112,685,890 of OU612047.1, read as the reverse complement.
TGCAAAGTGGGTGCCGCGTGAGCTCACAGTCGACTAAAAAAAACAATGAATTGATGCTTCAGAGGAGTGTTTGGCGCTGTTAAATCGCAATAAAATCGAATTCTATCGTCGATATGTGACAATGGATGAAACATGGCTTCACTATTATACACCAGAATCCAAAAGACAGTCAGCTGAGTTGACAGCAGTCGACGAACCGAATCCAAAGCGAGCAAAGTCCCAACAGTCGGCTTGTAAGGTGATGGCGTTTGTATTTTGGGATGCGATCGGATGCGGATGTATCATCGACTATCTCCAAAATGGAACCACCATCAACAGCGACTATTACTGTGCACTTTTGGATCGATGAAAGGCCGAAATCGCCAAGAAACGGCCACATTTCAAAAAACAAACAAAAGAGAAATGTTTGAACGAAGTTAAGATCGAATAAATTTCAATAAATTCTTAATATCTAAAACCTAAACAAAACGCAGCGCTCAGCTAGAAACAAAACACACATACCTACACATATCCAAATAATAATAGCAAACAAAACACATGCAAATAATAATAACCTGTTTAGAGCGGATTTTGGCTTGCATGCATGGAATTTGTAGTTTTAGAAATTTCGCCGTAGGTGGCCGCTGCCATTCACCGTAGTACCTTCAATTCTCGCTGCTTCGAACCTAAACTATACACCAGCATCGATTCACTATCGTAACTTCGCCACCCTCATGCATTCTCTTCACTATATATACTTTTTGCAGTTGCTCTCTCCCTGTCAGAATTTTTGACAGACCCGTGGAAATTTAAAGTGTGGTGAAAAATTCGCTTCCACCTGGTTTTCTTACACCATGGTGAGTACCATGTTCGATTTTCGTAGATTTTTTTCGATTTTAAAGATGTATTTACATTTTTCTTTGTATATAAGTTGGTTGATGTCCATTAGCTTAGCGGTTTTGTAAATGTCTCTAGTAGATGACAACGTGCTTTTATTGAAGGGGATTCGGATTGCTTTGTTCATCAGCCTTCCGATTTGTTCGTCTTGCAATTTGCTACATTGATTCCAGCTACATATGTTATTTTTGACAGAAAATGCCCGTTGTATATCAGCTTGGCTGGCTTTTCTGGTATAGATCCAAGTCGTTTGATTGCTCGTAGGATTGGGATTATGTGATTTGTTATACCCTTGATGTGGTTTTCATAGTTCAGTTTTTCGTCTATCACCATTCCTAAGTATTTCGTGTGCTAGACTCTCTGTATTTCTGCATAGTTGATTTTTACTTTTAGGCTAATTTTCGTATTGTTATGTCGTTGAAAGACGATGTAGTTTGTTTTTTCGATGTTTATGCTGAGCCCGTTTCCGCAAGCCCATTCATGATATGTCTTCATTTCCTAGTTTACTTTACTTTACCCTCCAGATCTTTCTCCGTTGTAGCTGTTGTTAAAAAACTTGTATCGTCAGCGTAGATATTGTACGCCGAATTAAAATTGAAAATCCATTGTTTTTATTTAAGAAAAATTTATATATAACTCATTTTAAACACTAACGAAAGTCAATACAAAAAAAAAATATTCAATAAATAATGGTTTATATGGCTAGAGTTATGGGAAAAAAATATAAACATGATATGGAATAATGTTAATATTAAAAAAATATAATATTTTAATATAAGTGAAAAATAATAAAAAAAATTCAATTAATTCAATTTTATAATAATTTCTTTTTCATTTTCATTACATTTTATTAGTTTACATTATCGAAAAATATTTAAATATTTAAGAAAACTGATTAAAAGACATTTTTGTTCATTTGTTTTTTTTTTCTTCAATTAGATTACGTTACAGCTGATATGTGTTTTTTTTTTAAGTTATAAATGTTTGTTGTTGTTGTTTTTCTTTTTCGTTCATTCATTTAAAAAAAATTTTAAGAGAAAAGCTTTGCAAATAATAAAAAGAAGAGAATAAAAAAACTTACTTTGTTTAACTCCACTGTTCCCGCGATGAAAGATCTTTCATGTTGGTGAGCAAGGCAAGCTGCATTGTTGCTATTTTTATTTGCGTTGAGCTAAGTTTTTGTTAAAAGGAGAGAAAGCTTTTTTTTATGGTAAAATTATTTTTTTTCTAAGACACAAAGAAAGGTCGCATTAACATGCATGTTCAGAGCTTAACAGCGTTTTAACATAAAACATGTTACCAATTTTGGCTAGCAGTGGCTTAGTGATAAGCTAAGCGTGGTGAGTTTATACGTTAAAAACATTTTTTTTTTTTTCTATTTTCAGCAGATTAGTTGAATACGTTTTTTTTTCATGTATGATTGTATGTTTAAACTAACTGCAATGATTACAACAACAATCAATAATTTAAGAATAACTTTTAAGCATAGATTTAAGTAGATTTTTAAGAATTTTACTAACTACTATTTTAAACATTTACTATTTTAAACATTTATCGCGCACATCTATTAGCGTAGATTTTCGTTAAGATTATTTTAGTTTTATTTAGAAATGTTGCTTAGAGTTTTTAGATATGTATTAATTTTTTTTTTCTTCTTTCTTTCACTCTAATGTTTCTTTTTTTTCATGTTTAGCTCAGAGTTTTGTTACGTTTATTTAATTTTAAAGTTTAAAGTTTAAAGTTAAAGTTAAAGTTTAAAGTTATATTGTTAGCTTATCATTTAATTTTAGCTTTTAAGGTTATTCTTAGATTAGCTTAGATGTGCATTAAATGGTGAGTTTTGCATGATCACGATATATATGCATGTACACTTACATGTATATACCACTATATATGATTTTACTTTTACTTTTAACTTTTCAGTTCAAACTAACATTTATGCTATTTGAATTATTTTTTAACTTATTTTAACCAATTTTATTTTAACGTCCTGAAATGCAATTAAATTTTTTTCTTTAACTTTAATTTTAATTTTAACTTTAACTCCGCACTTTAATCACTCGGTTATTTTACCGCTTGTTGAGATGCTGCTGCTTGACATGACGACCGACGTAGACTAACTTCTTGCCTATATGCTTTTTGTCCCCGTTACGTTTTTAATGCAAGAATCTGCTTATGTGCATTGTGAAAGCTTTAAAATTTTTGCTTTTTCTGTTTTCGCACTGACTTTCCTATGGTGCCAAGTCTGGAGAGATTTATAAATATATATTTTTATTTGTATAGATAATTAACTAATTTTTATAACAAAATTAGAATTTTTTTATTTTTTTTTGATAAAATTTAAATTTACCCTTTAAGGAGATGGCACCAATAATTAAACTTTGTTCGATTTCTAAGCCAACTTTACAGCTTCTATGAAAGCAATTAAGAATTCCTCTTAACTTAACTATTTAAAAAAAAACCAACAATTAAAATCATAAAAAACGTACTAAAAATAATCTTACTTACTTTTCTTTCTTGCTTTATGATTAAAAACTTTTATGTTCTATGTATAGAACTTTAATTTAATTTATTTATTTAATTTAATTTATTTAATTTTTAAAAATTGTAAAATAAAAATCACAGTACTTCTCCACTAGTTTAACTTTTAATTGAATTTTAGTTGACCTTCTTTGGCGACTGCTGATCAGAAATTGTTCGATCAGACCACGATTTTTTTCGCTAACAGCATCTCAAAGAAATAAATCCCGTAATAGCGTAAAATTTCCAATAAAAATTTTTGTATTTTTGTAGCCAAAAGGAAACGAAAAGTCTTCATTTTAGTGAGGTGAATTTGATTTCGACAACTAGATGGAGCTGATTTGGTTTGAAAAATAAAAACATTTAAAATACTGTTTCCTGTATTTTAAATGTATGTGGCTACAGGCGCCGGTACACTATGTTAGGTATTGTTATATTTGATGCCATGATATTGTACTCCAACGCGTACTGCGTAAGGGGTATATTAAATTTGTCATTCCGTTTGTAACGCCAAGAAGGAGGCGTGGCAGGTATAGAAAAATATATATCTTTTTGATTAGCATCACCTCCTGAGTCGATTTCCGTGTGTCCGTCTGTCGACACGATTACAGCCGTAATTTTAAAGCTATCGCGATGAAATTCAAAATATGAGATTATTTTTAAAAAAGGAAGATCAAGTTTGGAAATGGGCCAAATCGGATGAAAACCACGCCTATCTCCCATACAAAGTTTCTTTATTTTAAACGTAAAATCTCTTAAAAATCCACAAAAATTAAAGAAATGTCTTGAAATTTTGCACATAAGCTTTGATATATAATATGAACCACCTCTATGATATTTGGCAAAATCGGATCAAAACCGCGCTTACCTCCCATACAAAGTTACGTCATCAAAATAGGAAAACTTTCGTTTATATATAAAACTGAATGTCATCGTGTATGTCGTGGCTAAAGACTTTGGATATACCTCACTAAGACCGCAGGGGGGGGTATTTTAGCTTCGGTACTCTGCCTTATTCGAGCTCCCGTCTTTGGTCTCTCTTCTCCTTGCTGAAAGCATGGTGACGAAGGACGTTAAATTCAACATAGCATATGCTTCAATTGTTTGTTGCCCTCGATATAGTTGTTACATTGACGACATAGAATCAGTTCAGAAAAAGTTTGTTTTGTTCTGCTTAAGGCATCATTACTGCAATTTTAATTATCACCTACCACCTTATGAATATCTTCTGCAATTTTTAAATCTTCCTACTTTAAATAATCGGAGAATTATACTACTTGGATTTTCAAACTTTTGCATGGATATGTAGACAGTCTATATTTACTGAGCAAAACTTACTTTAATATTCCTCTCCGACCTAGAAGATCTTTTGAGTTACTTTACATGAACTATTGTAGAACTAATTACTTCCAAAACGAACCACTCAGGAGCGCTTGTGGGGACTTTAATTTTGTTTCAGATGCAATTTCTTTAAATGAATACGTTTACTCAATTAAATTTAATATTTTAGATTATCTACAGTACCGCCACTAATCTGGATCATGCTTTCCAAGGAAACTTAACATTTTCCTGTGATGTTTGGTAACAACTTTTACAATATAGCTGTGTAGTTTAATATGATTATCCAGAGCGAGACCACGTCCGTCTCGCCTGGCATATGCCAGTTTGACGCCGTACGACTAGCTTTGCATGTGTGAGCTGTGCTCTAATCCATATTTCTATAGATATACACGCTATAGATATATTTTGATTATCCAGAGCAAGACCTCGTTTGTCTTGCCTAGCACAAGTATGAGTTCGATCTCGTCCGTCTAGCCTGGCATATGGGAGCACCGCTATAATCAATCATTCTATTTACTACTAAGAAGCTAACCGGATTGCAACTGTATATACCTGAAAGCCTGGCTATTTTATATTTTTATAAAAAATTTAATTGTACACATATAAATTCTATTAATTTTGTCTAATACTAATTACTATTAAGCCATATGTGCTTAGCATTCAAATAAATAAATAAATCAATAAATAAAAAATGTCAAAAAAGGGTATGGTCAATATACACAATTTTCAGATTTCAGGGTTGCAAGTGAATTTTGGCGTAATTTCTTGAGTAATTTAAACGAAATTACCTTATTTAAGATAATTTCGAAATCAACCAATTGTACCAACTTTATTATGTAACTTCAGACGAAATTATACAAAAGTTTGAAATGACGTTATTTGACTCAGTGAACATAGTATTAGCTTTACTTTTTTGTGGAGTTCTATTGTGATCCAATTTTTGCTTCGAGACCTTATATTTTGTATGTCGTACAAGTATTCTTTGCTGTTTGTATGATTTCTACTAGATCCTCCAGCTCAGTAACTTCGCTTCTGTTTCTGACATTTTTGAATAAATAATTTTAGGAATAAATTGATATTGCATCTGCTTCTTTTTTTGGTAACATAGCAGTGATTGTTGCTGTTGTGTATTTGTGATCTGTGATGTCTGTATCTTCCAGTTTGTAACATATTTTGTGTGCGATGTCAATGTTTGTGATAATGTTGTCGATCAGTGTGTTTGGACTGTCTGTTTGCCTTGTTGGTGTTGTGTTGTTGACGAAGGTGTAACCGTTACTATGAATTAAGTCTGTATACCTGGTGACTGTGTTATTATGTTCTAAAAGGTTAATGTTCAGGTCTGCAAAGAATATGGAATTTTTGCTGTTTTGAAATTTGCCTTCTATGAATCAATAAATAAGTTGTAGTTTCCATTTGGAGCTTTATAAAACGTGCCGATTACAAGCGGTTTCTGTAAATTTGTAATTTCAATGATTGTGAGGTTGTGCTTCTCCTCATTAATTATTTCATTGCAGTTTAGGTTATATTTGCCACCACGATTTCCGTTTCTGCAATTGTGAATTGACGTATAATTTGGTAGATTGTAAGTTCCAATTTCATTTTCATAGAGCCATGTTTCTGCAACAATTACTACATCCGTATTTTTGTGATTGTTAACCATGAGCTCTTACTCAAAAAGTTTGTTCCGAACGCTACAGATAAGTACGTTCAAAAAGTCCGTAGGATGACACATAGATGGCGTTACTAGATTTTTTCCATACTATTTTTATTTAGTACCAACCTTCAAACGATACGTATAAAAATTTGACAACAATCTGACAATTGATTCGTGAGTCATAGCATTTTGTGTGCAACTATTGTTATTGAAGAAAATAAAATGGAAAAAAGTGAATTTCGAGTTTTGATAAAGTATTGCTTTTTGATGAAAAAAAAAATACAGTGGAAACCAAACAATGACTAAACATTATCCGGACTCTGCTCAATCGAGACAAGTGATGGAAAAGTAGATTGCTGAATTTAAACGTGAACGCAGTGGACGCCCAAATCAGACTGTTATTCCACAAAACATCAAAAAATTCCACAAATTGGTTATGAACGATCGCAAATTGAAGGTGCACGAGCTAGCTGACATTGTAAAGATATGAGATGGCAGTGTTTTTGCCATTTTACACGAACATTTGGGTATGTGAAAGCTCTATGCAAAGTGGGTGCCGCGTGAGCTCACAGTCGACTAAAAAAAACAATGAATTGATGCTTCAGAGGAGTGTTTGGCGCTGTTAAATCGCAATAAAATCGAATTCTATCGTCGATATGTGACAATGGATGAAACATGGCTTCACTATTATACACCAGAATCCAAAAGACAGTCAGCTGAGTTGACAGCAGTCGACGAACCGAATCCAAAGCGAGCAAAGTCCCAACAGACGGCTTGTAAGGTGATGGCGTTTGTATTTTGGGATGCGATCGGATGCGGAAGTATCATCGACTATCTCCAAAATGGAACCACCATCAACAGCGACTATTACTGTGCACTTTTGGATCGATGAAAGGCCGAAATCGCCAAGAAACGGCCACATTTCAAAAAACAAACAAAAGAGAAATGTTTGAACGAAGTTAAGATCGAATAAATTTCAATAAATTCTTAATATCTAAAACCTAAACAAAACGCAGCGCTCAGCTAGAAACAAAACACACATACCTACACATATCCAAATAATAATAGCAAACAAAACACATGCAAATAATAATAACCTGTTTAGAGCGGATTTTGGCTTGCATGCATGGAATTTGTAGTTTTAGAAATTTCGCCGTAGGTGGCCGCTGCCATTCACCGTAGTACCTTCAATTCTCGCTGCTTCGAACCTAAACTATACACCAGCATCGATTCACTATCGTAACTTCGCCACCCTCATGCATTCTCTTCACTATATATACTTTTTGCAGTTGCTCTCTCCCTGTCAGAATTTTTGACAGACCCGTGGAAATTTAAAGTGTGGTGAAAAATTCGCTTCCACCTGGTTTTCTTACACCATGGTGAGTACCATGTTCGATTTTCGTAGATTTTTTTCGATTTTAAAGATGTATTTACATTTTTCTTTGTATATAAGTTGGTTGATGTCCATTAGCTTAGCGGTTTTGTAAATGTCTCTAGTAGATGACAACGTGCTTTTATTGAAGGGGATTCGGATTGCTTTGTTCATCAGCCTTCCGATTTGTTCGTCTTGCAATTTGCTACATTGATTCCAGCTACATATGTTATTTTTGACAGAAAATGCCCGTTGTATATCAGCTTGGCTGGCTTTTCTGGTATAGATCCAAGTCGTTTGATTGCTCGTAGGATTGGGATTATGTGATTTGTTATACCCTTGATGTGGTTTTCATAGTTCAGTTTTTCGTCTATCACCATTCCTAAGTATTTCGTGTGCTAGACTCTCTGTATTTCTGCATAGTTGATTTTTACTTTTAGGCTAATTTTCGTATTGTTATGTCGTTGAAAGACGATGTAGTTTGTTTTTTCGATGTTTATGCTGAGCCCGTTTCCGCAAGCCCATTCATGATATGTCTTCATTTCCTAGTTTACTTTACTTTACCCTCCAGATCTTTCTCCGTTGTAGCTGTTGTTAAAAAACTTGTATCGTCAGCGTAGATATTGTACGCCGAATTAAAATTGAAAATCCATTGTTTTTATTTAAGAAAAATTTATATATAACTCATTTTAAACACTAACGAAAGTCAATACAAAAAAAAAATATTCAATAAATAATGGTTTATATGGCTAGAGTTATGGGAAAAAAATATAAACATGATATGGAATAATGTTAATATTAAAAAAATATAATATTTTAATATAAGTGAAAAATAATAAAAAAAATTCAATTAATTCAATTTTATAATAATTTCTTTTTCATTTTCATTACATTTTATTAGTTTACATTATCGAAAAATATTTAAATATTTAAGAAAACTGATTAAAAGACATTTTTGTTCATTTGTTTTTTTTTTCTTCAATTAGATTACGTTACAGCTGATATGTGTTTTTTTTTTAAGTTATAAATGTTTGTTGTTGTTGTTTTTCTTTTTCGTTCATTCATTTAAAAAAAATTTTAAGAGAAAAGCTTTGCAAATAATAAAAAGAAGAGAATAAAAAAACTTACTTTGTTTAACTCCACTGTTCCCGCGATGAAAGATCTTTCATGTTGGTGAGCAAGGCAAGCTGCATTGTTGCTATTTTTATTTGCGTTGAGCTAAGTTTTTGTTAAAAGGAGAGAAAGCTTTTTTTTATGGTAAAATTATTTTTTTTCTAAGACACAAAGAAAGGTCGCATTAACATGCATGTTCAGAGCTTAACAGCGTTTTAACATAAAACATGTTACCAATTTTGGCTAGCAGTGGCTTAGTGATAAGCTAAGCGTGGTGAGTTTATACGTTAAAAACATTTTTTTTTTTTTCTATTTTCAGCAGATTAGTTGAATACGTTTTTTTTTCATGTATGATTGTATGTTTAAACTAACTGCAATGATTACAACAACAATCAATAATTTAAGAATAACTTTTAAGCATAGATTTAAGTAGATTTTTAAGAATTTTACTAACTACTATTTTAAACATTTACTATTTTAAACATTTATCGCGCACATCTATTAGCGTAGATTTTCGTTAAGATTATTTTAGTTTTATTTAGAAATGTTGCTTAGAGTTTTTAGATATGTATTAATTTTTTTTTTCTTCTTTCTTTCACTCTAATGTTTCTTTTTTTTCATGTTTAGCTCAGAGTTTTGTTACGTTTATTTAATTTTAAAGTTTTAAGTTTAAAGTTAAAGTTAAAGTTTAAAGTTATATTGTTAGCTTATCATTTAATTTTAGCTTTTAAGGTTATTCTTAGATTAGCTTAGATGTGCATTAAATGGTGAGTTTTGCATGATCACGATATATATGCATGTACACTTACATGTATATACCACTATATATGATTTTACTTTTACTTTTAACTTTTCAGTTCAAACTAACATTTATGCTATTTGAATTATTTTTTAACTTATTTTAACCAATTTTATTTTAACGTCCTGAAATGCAATTAAATTTTTTTCTTTAACTTTAATTTTAATTTTAACTTTAACTCCGCACTTTAATCACTCGGTTATTTTACCGCTTGTTGAGATGCTGCTGCTTGACATGACGACCGACGTAGACTAACTTCTTGCCTATATGCTTTTTGTCCCCGTTACGTTTTTAATGCAAGAATCTGCTTATGTGCATTGTGAAAGCTTTAAAATTTTTGCTTTTTCTGTTTTCGCACTGACTTTCCTATGGTGCCAAGTCTGGAGAGATTTATAAATATATATTTTTATTTGTATAGATAATTAACTAATTTTTATAACAAAATTAGAATTTTTTTATTTTTTTTTGATAAAATTTAAATTTACCCTTTAAGGAGATGGCACCAATAATTAAACTTTGTTCGATTTCTAAGCCAACTTTACAGCTTCTATGAAAGCAATTAAGAATTCCTCTTAACTTAACTATTTAAAAAAAAACCAACAATTAAAATCATAAAAAACGTACTAAAAATAATCTTACTTACTTTTCTTTCTTGCTTTATGATTAAAAACTTTTATGTTCTATGTATAGAACTTTAATTTAATTTATTTATTTAATTTAATTTATTTAATTTTTAAAAATTGTAAAATAAAAATCACAGTACTTTTCCACTAGTTTAACTTTTAATTGAATTTTAGTTGACCTTCTTTGGCGACTGCTGATCAGAAATTGTTCGATCAGACCACGATTTTTTTCGCTAACAGCATCTCAAAGAAATAAATCCCGTAATAGCGTAAAATTTCCAATAAAAATTTTTGTATTTTTGTAGCCAAAAGGAAACGAAAAGTCTTCATTTTAGTGAGGTGAATTTGATTTCGACAACTAGATGGAGCTGATTTGGTTTGAAAAATAAAAACATTTAAAATACTGTTTCCTGTATTTTAAATGTATGTGGCTACAGGCGCCGGTACACTATGTTAGGTATTGTTATATTTGATGCCATGATATTGTACTCCAACGCGTACTGCGTAAGGGGTATATTAAATTTGTCATTCCGTTTGTAACGCCAAGAAGGAGGCGTGGCAGGTATAGAAAAATATATATCTTTTTGATTAGCATCACCTCCTGAGTCGATTTCCGTGTGTCCGTCTGTCGACACGATTACAGCCGTAATTTTAAAGCTATCGCGATGAAATTCAAAATATGAGATTATTTTTAAAAAAGGAAGATCAAGTTTGGAAATGGGCCAAATCGGATGAAAACCACGCCTATCTCCCATACAAAGTTTCTTTATTTTAAACGTAAAATCTCTTAAAAATCCACAAAAATTAAAGAAATGTCTTGAAATTTTGCACATAAGCTTTGATATATAATATGAACCACCTCTATGATATTTGGCAAAATCGGATCAAAACCGCGCTTACCTCCCATACAAAGTTACGTCATCAAAATAGGAAAACTTTCGTTTATATATAAAACTGAATGTCATCGTGTATGTCGTGGCTAAAGACTTTGGATATACCTCACTAAGACCGCAGGGGGGGGTATTTTAGCTTCGGTACTCTGCCTTATTCGAGCTCCCGTCTTTGGTCTCTCTTCTCCTTGCTGAAAGCATGGTGACGAAGGACGTTAAATTCAACATAGCATATGCTTCAATTGTTTGTTGCCCTCGATATAGTTGTTACATTGACGACATAGAATCAGTTCAGAAAAAGTTTGTTTTGTTCTGCTTAAGGCATCATTACTGCAATTTTAATTATCACCTACCACCTTATGAATATCTTCTGCAATTTTTAAATCTTCCTACTTTAAATAATCGGAGAATTATACTACTTGGATTTTCAAACTTTTGCATGGATATGTAGACAGTCTATATTTACTGAGCAAAACTTACTTTAATATTCCTCTCCGACCTAGAAGATCTTTTGAGTTACTTTACATGAACTATTGTAGAACTAATTACTTCCAAAACGAACCACTCAGGCGCGCTTGTGGGGACTTTAATTTTGTTTCAGATGCAATTTCTTTAAATGAATACGTTTACTCAATTAAATTTAATATTTTAGATTATCTACAGTACCGCCACTAATCTGGATCATGCTTTCCAAGGAAACTTAACATTTTCCTGTGATGTTTGGTAACAACTTTTACAATATAGCTGTGTAGTTTAATATGATTATCCAGAGCGAGACCACGTCCGTCTCGCCTGGCATATGCCAGTTTGACGCCGTACGACTAGCGTTGCATGTGTGAGCTGTGCTCTAATCCATATTTCTATAGATATACACGCTATAGATATATTTTGATTATCCAGAGCAAGACCTCGTTTGTCTTGCCTAGCACAAGTATGAGTTCGATCTCGTCCGTCTAGCCTGGCATATGGGAGCACCGCTATAATCAATCATTCTATTTACTACTAAGAAGCTAACCGGATTGCAACTGTATATACCTGAAAGCCTGGCTATTTTATATTTTTATAAAAAATTTAATTGTACACATATAAATTCTATTAATTTTGTCTAATACTAATTACTATTAAGCCATATGTGCTTATGCCATATGTTCAAATAAATAAATAAATCAATAAATAAAAAATGTCAAAAAAGGGTATGGTCAATATACACAATTTTCAGATTTCAGGGTTGCAAGTGAATTTTGGCGTAATTTCTTGAGTAATTTAAACGAAATTACCTTATTTAAGATAATTTCGAAATCAACCAATTGTACCAACTTTATTATGTAACTTCAGACGAAATTATACAAAAGTTTGAAATGACGTTATTTGACTCAGTGTGAACATAGTATTAGCTTTACTTTTTTGTGGAGTTCTATTGTGATCCAATTTTTGCTTCGAGACCTTATATTTTGTATGTCGTACAAGTATTCTTTGCTGTTTGTATGATTTCTACTAGATCCTCCAGCTCAGTAACTTCGCTTCTGTTTCTGACATTTTTGAATAAATAATTTTAGGAATAAATTGATATTGCATCTGCTTCTTTTTTTGGTAACATAGCAGTGATTGTTGCTGTTGTGTATTTGTGATCTGTGATGTCTGTATCTTCCAGTTTGTAACATATTTTGTGTGCGATGTCAATGTTTGTGATAATGTTGTCGATCAGTGTGTTTGGACTGTCTGTTTGCCTTGTTGGTGTTGTGTTGTTGACGAAGGTGTAACCGTTACTATGAATTAAGTCTGTATACCTGGTGACTGTGTTATTATGTTCTAAAAGGTTAATGTTCAGGTCTGCAAAGAATATGGAATTTTTGCTGTTTTGAAATTTGCCTTCTATGAATCAATAAATAAGTTGTAGTTTTCATTTGGAGCTTTATAAAACGTGCCGATTACAAGCGGTTTCTGTAAATTTGTAATTTCAATGATTGTGAGGTTGTGCTTCTCCTCATTAATTATTTCATTGCAGTTTAGGTTATATTTGCCACCACGATTTCCGTTTCTGCAATTGTGAATTGACGTATAATTTGGTAGATTGTAAGTTCCAATTTCATTTTCATAGAGCCATGTTTCTGCAACAATTACTACATCCGTATTTTTGTGATTGTTAACCATGAGCTCTTACTCAAAAAGTTTGTTCCGAACGCTACAGATAAGTACGTTCAAAAAGTCCGTAGGATGACACATAGATGGCGTTACTAGATTTTTTCCATACTATTTTTATTTAGTACCAACCTTCAAACGATACGTATAAAAATTTGACAACAATCTGACAATTGATTCGTGAGTCATAGCATTTTGTGTGCAACTATTGTTATTGAAGAAAATAAAATGGAAAAAAGTGAATTTCGAGTTTTGATAAAGTATTGCTTTTTGATGAAAAAAAAAATACAGTGGAAACCAAACAATGACTAAACATTATCCGGACTCTGCTCAATCGAGACAAGTGATGGAAAAGTAGATTGCTGAATTTAAACGTGAACGCAGTGGACGCCCAAATCAGACTGTTATTCCACAAAACATCAAAAAATTCCACAAATTGGTTATGAACGATCGCAAATTGAAGGTGCACGAGCTAGCTGACATTGTAAAGATATGAGATGGTAGTGTTTTTGCCATTTTACACGAACATTTGGGTATGTGAAAGCTCTATGCAAAGTGGGTGCCGCGTGAGCTCACAGTCGACTAAAAAAAACAATGAATTGATGCTTCAGAGGAGTGTTTGGCGCTGTTAAATCGCAATAAAATCGAATTCTATCGTCGATATGTGACAATGGATGAAACATGGCTTCACTATTATACACCAGAATCCAAAAGACAGTCAGCTGAGTTGACAGCAGTCGACGAACCGAATCCAAAGCGAGCAAAGTCCCAACAGTCGGCTTGTAAGGTGATGGCGTTTGTATTTTGGGATGCGATCGGATGCGGATGTATCATCGACTATCTCCAAAATGGAACCACCATCAACAGCGACTATTACTGTGCACTTTTGGATCGATGAAAGGCCGAAATCGCCAAGAAACGGCCACATTTCAAAAAACAAACAAAAGAGAAATGTTTGAACGAAGTTAAGATCGAATAAATTTCAATAAATTCTTAATATCTAAAACCTAAACAAAACGCAGCGCTCAGCTGGAAACAAAACACACATACCTACACATATCCAAATAATAATAGCAAACAAAACACATGCAAATAATAATAACCTGTTTAGAGCGGATTTTGGCTTGCATGCATGGAATTTGTAGTTTTAGAAATTTCGCCGTAGGTGGCCGCTGCCATTCACCGTAGTACCTTCAATTCTCGCTGCTTCGAACCTAAACTATACACCAGCATCGATTCACTATCGTAACTTCGCCACCCTCATGCATTCTCTTCACTATATATACTTTTTGCAGTTGCTCTCTCCCTGTCAGAATTTTTTGACAGACCCGTGGAAATTTAAAGTGTGGTGAAAAATTCGCTTCCACCTGGTTTTCTTACACCATGGTGAGTACCATGTTCGATTTTCGTAGATTTTTTTCGATTTTAAAGATGTATTTACATTTTTCTTTGTATATAAGTTGGTTGATGTCCATTAGCTTAGCGGTTTTGTGAATGTCTCTAGTAGATGACAACGTGCTTTTATTGAAGGGGATTCGGATTGCTTTGTTCATCAGCCTTCCGATTTGTTCGTCTTGCAATTTGCTACATTGATTCCAGCTACATATGTTATTTTTGACAGAAAATGCCCGTTGTATATCAGCTTGGCTGGCTTTTCTGGTATAGATCCAAGTCGTTTGATTGCTCGTAGGATTGGGATTATGTGATTTGTTATACCCTTGATGTGGTTTTCATAGTTCAGTTTTTCGTCTATCACCATTCCTAAGTATTTCGTGTGCTAGACTCTCTGTATTTCTGCATAGTTGATTTTTACTTTTAGGCTAATTTTCGTATTGTTATGTCGTTGAAAGACGATGTAGTTTGTTTTTTCGATGTTTATGCTGAGCCCGTTTCCGCAAGCCCATTCATGATATGTCTTCATTTCCTAGTTTACTTTACTTTACCCTCCAGATCTTTCTCCGTTGTAGCTGTTGTTAAAAAACTTGTATCGTCAGCGTAGATATTGTACGCCGAATTAAAATATATAACTCATTTTAAACACTAACGAAAGTCAATACAAAAAAAAAATATTCAATAAATAATGGTTTATATGGCTAGAGTTATGGGAAAAAATATAAACATGATATGGAATAATGTTAATATTAAAAAAATATAATATTTTAATATAAGTGAAAAATAATAAAAAAAATTCAATTAATTCAATTTTATAATAATTTCTTTTTCATTTTCATTACATTTTATTAGTTTACATTATCGAAAAATATTTAAATATTTAAGAAAACTGATTAAAAGACATTTTTGTTCATTTGTTTTTTTTTTCTTCAATTAGATTACGTTACAGCTGATATGTGTTTTTTTTTTAAGTTATAAATGTTTGTTGTTGTTGTTTTTCTTTTTCGTTCATTCATTTAAAAAAAATTTTAAGAGAAAAGCTTTGCAAATAATAAAAAGAAGAGAATAAAAAACTTACTTTGTTTAACTCCACTGTTCCCGCGATGAAAGATCTTTCATGTTGGTGAGCAAGGCAAGCTGCATTGTTGCTATTTTTATTTGCGTTGAGCTAAGTTTTTGTTAAAAGGAGAGAAAGCTTTTTTTTATGGTAAAATTATTTTTTTTCTAAGACACAAAGAAAGGTCGCATTAACATGCATGTTCAGAGCTTAACAGCGTTTTAACATAAAACATGTTACCAATTTTGGCTAGCAGTGGCTTAGTGATAAGCTAAGCGTGGTGAGTTTATACGTTAAAAACATTTTTTTTTTTTTCTATTTTCAGCAGATTAGTTGAATACGTTTTTTTTCATGTATGATTGTATGTTTAAACTAACTGCAATGATTACAACAACAATCAATAATTTAAGAATAACTTTTAAGCATAGATTTAAGTAGATTTTTAAGAATTTTACTAACTACTATTTTAAACATTTACTATTTTAAACATTTATCGCGCACATCTATTAGCGTAGATTTTCGTTAAGATTATTTTAGTTTTATTTAGAAATGTTGCTTAGAGTTTTTAGATATGTATTAATTTTTTTTTTCTTCTTTCTTTCACTCTAATGTTTCTTTTTTTTCATGTTTAGCTCAGAGTTTTGTTACGTTTATTTAATTTTAAAGTTTAAAGTTTAAAGTTAAAGTTAAAGTTTAAAGTTATATTGTTAGCTTATCATTTAATTTTAGCTTTTAAGGTTATTCTTAGATTAGCTTAGATGTGCATTAAATGGTGAGTTTTGCATGATCACGATATATATGCATGTACACTTACATGTATATACCACTATATATGATTTTACTTTTACTTTTAACTTTTCAGTTCAAACTAACATTTATGCTATTTTAATTATTTTTTAACTTATTTTAACCAATTTTTCCGTCCTGAAATGCAATTAAATTTTTTTCTTTAACTTTAATTTTAATTTTAACTTTAACTCCGCACTTTAATCACTCGATTATTTTACCGCTTGTTGAGATGCTGCTGCTTGACATGACGACCGACGTAGACTAACTTCTTGCCTATATGCTTTTTGTCCCCGTTACGTTTTTAATGCAAGAATCTGCTTATGTGCATTGTGAAAGCTTTAAAATTTTTGCTTTTTCTGTTTTCGCACTGACTTTCCTATGGTGCCAAGTCTGGAGAGATTTATAAATATATATTTTTATTTGTATAGATAATTAACTAATTTTTATAACAAAATTAGAATTTTTTTATTTTTTTTTGATAAAATTTAAATTTACCCTTTAAGGAGATGGCACCAATAATTAAACTTTGTTCGATTTCTAAGCCAACTTTACAGCTTCTATGAAAGCAATTAAGAATTCCTCTTAACTTAACTATTTAAAAAAAAACCAACAATTAAAATCATAAAAAACGTACTAAAAATAATCTTACTTACTTTTCTTTCTTGCTTTATGATTAAAAACTTTTATGTTCTATGTACAGAACTTTAATTTAATTTATTTATTTAATTTAATTTATTTAATTTTTAAAAATTGTAAAATAAAAATCACTGTACTTTTCCACTAGTTTAACTTTTAATTGAATTTTAGTTGACCTTCTTTGGCGACTGCTGATCAGAAAAGAACGCTTAAATTGTTCGATCAGACCACGATTTTTTTTCGCTAACAGCATCTCAAAGAAATAAATCCCGTAATAGCGTAAAATTTCCAATAAAAATTTTTGTATTTTTGTAGCCAAAAGGAAACGAAAAGTCTTCATTTTAGTGAGGTGAATTTGATTTCGACAACTAGATGGAGCTGATTTGGTTTGAAAAATAAAAACATTTAAAATACTGTTTCCTGTATTTTAAATGTATGTGGCTACAGGCGCCGGTACACTATGTTAGGTATTGTTATATTTGATGCCATGATATTGTACTCCAACGCGTACTGCGTAAGGGGTATATTAAATTTGTCATTCCGTTTGTAACGCCAAGAAGGAGGCGTGGCAGGTATAGAAAAATATATATCTTTTTGATTAGCATCACCTCCTGAGTCGATTTCCGTGTGTCTGTCTGTCGACACGATTACAGCCGTAATTTTAAAGCTATCGCGATGAAATTCAAAATATGAGATTATTTTTAAAAAAGGAAGATCAAGTTTGGAAATGGGCCAAATCGGATGAAAACCACGCCTATCTCCCATACAAAGTTTCTTTATTTTAAACGTAAAATCTCTTAAAAATCCACAAAAATTAAAGAAATGTCTTGAAATTTTGCACATAAGCTTTGATATATAATATGAACCACCTCTATGATATTTGGCAAAATCGGATCAAAACCGCGCTTACCTCCCATACAAAGTGACGTCATCAAAATAGGAAAACTTTCGTTTATATATAAAACTGAATGTCATCGTGTATGTCGTGGCTAAAGACTTTGGATATACCTCACTAAGACCGCAGGGGGGGTATTTTAGCTTCGGTACTCTGCCTTATTCGAGCTCCCGTCTTTGGTCTCTCTTCTCCTTGCTGAAAGCATGGTGACGAAGGACGTTAAATTCAACATAGCATATGCTTCAATTGTTTGTTGCCCTCGATATAGTTGTTACATTGACGACATAGAATCAGTTCAGAAAAAGTTTGTTTTGTTTTGCTTAAGGCATCATTACTGCAATTTTAATTATCACCTACCACCTTATGAATATCTTCTGCAATTTTTAAATCTTCCTACTTTAAATAATCGGAGAATTATACTACTTGGATTTTCAAACTTTTGCATGGATATGTAGACAGTCTATATTTACTGAGCAAAACTTACTTTAATATTCCTCTCCGACCTAGAAGATCTTTTGAGTTACTTTACATGAACTATTGTAGAACTAATTACTTCCAAAACGAACCACTCAGGAGCGCTTGTGGGGACTTTAATTTTGTTTCAGATGCAATTTCTTTAAATGAATACGTTTACTCAATTAAATTTAATATTTTAGATTATCTACAGTACCGCCACTAATCTGGATCATGCTTTCCAAGGAAACTTAACATTTTCCTGTGATGTTTGGTAACAACTTTTACAATATAGCTGTGTAGTTTAATATGATTATCCAGAGCGAGACCACGTCCGTCTCGCCTGGCATATGCCAGTTTGACGCCGTACGACTAGCTTTGCATGTGTGAGCTGTGCTCTAATCCATATTTCTATAGATATACACGCTATAGATATATTTTGATTATCCAGAGCAAGACCTCGTTTGTCTTGCCTAGCACAAGTATGAGTTCGATCTCGTCCGTCTAGCCTGGCATATGGGAGCACCGCTATAATCAATCATTCTATTTACTACTAAGAAGCTAACCGGATTGCAACTGTATATACCTGAAAGCCTGGCTATTTTATATTTTTATAAAAAATTTAATTGTACACATATAAATTCTATTAATTTTGTCTAATACTAATTACTATTAAGCCATATGTGCTTATGCCATATGTTCAAATAAATAAATAAATCAATAAATAAAAAATGTCAAAAAAGGGTATGGTCAATATACACAATTTTCAGATTTCAGGGTTGCAAGTGAATTTTGGCGTAATTTCTTGAGTAATTTAAACGAAATTACCTTATTTAAGATAATTTCGAAATCAACCAATTGTACCAACTTTATTATGTAACTTCAGACGAAATTATACAAAAGTTTGAAATGACGTTATTTGACTCAGTGTGAACATAGTATTAGCTTTACTTTTTTGTGGAGTTCTATTGTGATCCAATTTTTGCTTCGAGACCTTATATTTTGTATGTCGTACAAGTATTCTTTGCTGTTTGTATGATTTCTACTAGATCCTCCAGCTCAGTAACTTCGCTTCTGTTTCTGACATTTTTGAATAAATAATTTTAGGAATAAATTGATATTGCATCTGCTTCTTTTTTTGGTAACATAGCAGTGATTGTTGCTGTTGTGTATTTGTGATCTGTGATGTCTGTATCTTCCAGTTTGTAACATATTTTGTGTGCGATGTCAATGTTTGTGATAATGTTGTCGATCAGTGTGTTTGGACTGTCTGTTTGCCTTGTTGGTGTTGTGTTGTTGACGAAGGTGTAACCGTTACTATGAATTAAGTCTGTATACCTGGTGACTGTGTTATTATGTTCTAAAAGGTTAATGTTCAGGTCTGCAAAGAATATGGAATTTTTGCTGTTTTGAAATTTGCCTTCTATGAATCAATAAATAAGTTGTAGTTTTCATTTGGAGCTTTATAAAACGTGCCGATTACAAGCGGTTTCTGTAAATTTGTAATTTCAATGATTGTGAGGTTGTGCTTCTCCTCATTAATTATTTCATTGCAGTTTAGGTTATATTTGCCACCACGATTTCCGTTTCTGCAATTGTGAATTGACGTATAATTTGGTAGATTGTAAGTTCCAATTTCATTTTCATAGAGCCATGTTTCTGCAACAATTACTACATCCGTATTTTTGTGATTGTTAACCATGAGCTCTTACTCAAAAAGCTTGTTCCGAACGCTACAGATAAGTACGTTCAAAAAGTCCATAGGATGACACATAGATGGCGTTACTAGATTTTTTCCATACTATTTTTATTTAGTACCAACCTTCAAACGATACGTATAAAAATTTGACAACAATCTGACAATTGATTCGTGAGTCATAGCATTTTGTGTGCAACTATTGTTATTGAAGAAAATAAAATGGAAAAAAGTGAATTTCGAGTTTTGATAAAGTATTGCTTTTTGATGAAAAAAAAAATACAGTGGAAACCAAACAATGACTAAACATTATCCGGACTCTGCTCAATCGAGACAAGTGATGGAAAAGTAGATTGCTGAATTTAAACGTGGTCGTACCAGCATAAATGATGCAGAACGCAGTGGACGCCCAAATCAGACTGTTATTCCACAAAACATCAAAAAATTCCACAAATTGGTTATGAACGATCGCAAATTGAAGGTGCACGAGCTAGCTGACATTGTAAAGATATGAGATGGTAGTGTTTTTGCCATTTTACACGAACATTTGGGTATGTGAAAGCTCTATGCAAAGTGGGTGCCGCGTGAGCTCACAGTCGACTAAAAAAAACAATGAATTGATGCTTCAGAGGAGTGTTTGGCGCTGTTAAACCGCAATAAAATCGAATTCTATCGTCGATATGTGACAATGGATGAAACATGGCTTCACTATTATACACCAGAATCCAAAAGACAGTCAGCTGAGTTGACAGCAGTCGACGAACCGAATCCAAAGCGAGCAAAGTCCCAACAGTCGGCTTGTAAGGTGATGGCGTTTGTATTTTGGGATGCGATCGGATGCGGATGTATCATCGACTATCTCCAAAATGGAACCACCATCAACAGCGACTATTACTGTGCACTTTTGGATCGATGAAAGGCCGAAATCGCCAAGAAACGGCCACATTTCAAAAAACAAACAAAAGAGAAATGTTTGAACGAAGTTAAGATCGAATAAATTTCAATAAATTCTTAATATCTAAAACCTAAACAAAACGCAGCGCTCAGCTAGAAACAAAACACACATACCTACACATATCCAAATAATAATAGCAAACAAAACACATGCAAATAATAATAACCTGTTTAGAGCGGATTTTGGCTTGCATGCATGGAATTTGTAGTTTTAGAAATTTCGCCGTAGGTGGCCGCTGCCATTCACCGTAGTACCTTCAATTCTCGCTGCTTCGAACCTAAACTATACACCAGCATCGATTCACTATCGTAACTTCGCCACCCTCATGCATTCTCTTCACTATATATACTTTTTGCAGTTGCTCTCTCCCTGTCAGAATTTTTTGACAGACCCGTGGAAATTTAAAGTGTGGTGAAAAATTCGCTTCCACCTAGTTTTCTTACACCATGGTGAGTACCATGTTCGATTTTCGTAGATTTTTTTCGATTTTAAAGATGTATTTACATTTTTCTTTGTATATAAGTTGGTTGATGTCCATTAGCTTAGCGGTTTTGTAAATGTCTCTAGTAGATGACAACGTGCTTTTATTGAAGGGGATTCGGATTGCTTTGTTCATCAGCCTTCCGATTTGTTCGTCTTGCAATTTGCTACATTGATTCCAGCTACATATGTTATTTTTGACAGAAAATGCCCGTTGTATATCAGCTTGGCTGGCTTTTCTGGTATAGATCCAAGTCGTTTGATTGCTCGTAGGATTGGGATTATGTGATTTGTTATACCCTTGATGTGGTTTTCATAGTTCAGTTTTTCGTCTATCACCATTCCTAAGTATTTCGTGTGCTAGACTCTCTGTATTTCTGCATAGTTGATTTTTACTTTTAGGCTAATTTTCGTATTGTTATGTCGTTGAAAGACGATGTAGTTTGTTTTTTCGATGTTTATGCTGAGCCCGTTTCCGCAAGCCCATTCATGATATGTCTTCATTTCCTAGTTTACTTTACTTTACCCTCCAGATCTTTCTCCGTTGTAGCTGTTGTTAAAAAACTTGTATCGTCAGCGTAGATATTGTACGCCGAATTAAAATTGAAAATCCATTGTTTTTATTTAAGAAAAATTTATATATAACTCATTTTAAACACTAACGAAAGTCAATACAAAAAAAAAATATTCAATAAATAATGGTTTATATGGCTAGAGTTATGGGAAAAAATATAAACATGATATGGAATAATGTTAATATTAAAAAAATATAATATTTTAATATAAGAGAAAAATAATAAAAAAAATTCAATTAATTCAATTTTATAATAATTTCTTTTTCATTTTCATTACATTTTATTAGTTTACATTATCAAAAAATATTTAAATATTTAAGAAAACTGATTAAAAGACATTTTTGTTCATTTGTTTTTTTTTTCTTCAATTAGATTACGTTACAGCTGATATGTGTTTTTTTTTAAGTTATAAATGTTTGTTGTTGTTGTTTTTCTTTTTCGTTCATTCATTTAAAAAAAATTTTAAGAGAAAAGCTTTGCAAATAATAAAAAGAAGAGAATAAAAAAACTTACTTTGTTTAACTCCACTGTTCCCGCGATGAAAGATCTTTCATGTTGGTGAGCAAGGCAAGCTGCATTGTTGCTATTTTTATTTGCGTTGAGCTAAGTTTTTGTTAAAAGGAGAGAAAGCTTTTTTTTATGGTAAAATTATTTTTTTTCTAAGACACAAAGAAAGGTCGCATTAACATGCATGTTCAGAGCTTAACAGCGTTTTAACATAAAACATGTTACCAATTTTGGCTAGCAGTGGCTTAGTGATAAGCTAAGCGTGGTGAGTTTATACGTTAAAAACATTTTTTTTTTTTTTCTATTTTCAGCAGATTAGTTGAATACGTTTTTTTTTTCATGTATGATTGTATGTTTAAACTAACTGCAATGATTACAACAACAATCAATAATTTAAGAATAACTTTTAAGCATAGATTTAAGTAGATTTTTAAGAATTTTACTAACTACTATTTTAAACATTTACTATTTTAAACATTTATCGCGCACATCTATTAGCGTAGATTTTCGTTAAGATTATTTTAGTTTTATTTAGAAATGTTGCTTAGAGTTTTTAGATATGTATTAATTTTTTTTTTCTTCTTTCTTTCACTCTAATGTTTCTTTTTTTTCATGTTTAGCTCAGAGTTTTGTTACGTTTATTTAATTTTAAAGTTTAAAGTTTAAAGTTAAAGTTAAAGTTTAAAGTTATATTGTTAGCTTATCATTTAATTTTAGCTTTTAAGGTTATTCTTAGATTAGCTTAGATGTGCATTAAATGGTGAGTTTTGCATGATCACGATATATATGCATGTACACTTACATGTATATACCACTATATATGATTTTACTTTTACTTTTAACTTTTCAGTTCAAACTAACATTTATGCTATTTTAATTATTTTTTAACTTATTTTAACCAATTTTTCCGTCCTGAAATGCAATTAAATTTTTTTCTTTAACTTTAATTTTAATTTTAACTTTAACTCCGCACTTTAATCACTCGATTATTTTACCGCTTGTTGAGATGCTACTGCTTGACATGACGACCGACGTAGACTAACTTCTTGCCTATATGCTTTTTGTCCCCGTTACGTTTTTAATGCAAGAATCTGCTTATGTGCATTGTGAAAGCTTTAAAATTTTTGCTTTTTCTGTTTTCGCACTGACTTTCCTATGGTGCCAAGTCTGGAGAGATTTATAAATATATATTTTTATTTGTATAGATAATTAACTAATTTTTATAACAAAATTAGAATTTTTTTATTTTTTTTTGATAAAATTTAAATTTACCCTTTAAGGAGATGGCACCAATAATTAAACTTTGTTCGATTTCTAAGCCAACTTTACAGCTTCTATGAA
The DNA here is from genome assembly GCA_914767935.1 of Coremacera marginata. NCBI lineage: Eukaryota > Metazoa > Arthropoda > Insecta > Diptera > Sciomyzidae > Coremacera > Coremacera marginata. Next base: position 112,661,787 of record OU612047.1, on the reverse strand, counting down.
AGCAATTAAGAATTCCTCTTAACTTAACTATTTAAAAAAAAACCAACAATTAAAATCATAAAAAACGTACTAAAAATAATCTTACTTACTTTTCTTTCTTGCTTTATGATTAAAAACTTTTATGTTCTATGTATAGAACTTTAATTTAATTTATTTATTTAATTTAATTTATTTAATTTTTAAAAATTGTAAAATAAAAATCACTGTACTTTTCCACTAGTTTAACTTTTAATTGAATTTTAGTTGACCTTCTTTGGCGACTGCTGATCAGAAAAGAACGCTTAAATTGTTCGATCAGACCACGATTTTTTTTCGCTAACAGCATCTCAAAGAAATAAATCCCGTAATAGCGTAAAATTTCCAATAAAAATTTTTGTATTTTTGTAGCCAAAAGGAAACGAAAAGTCTTCATTTTAGTGAGGTGAATTTGATTTCGACAACTAGATGGAGCTGATTTGGTTTGAAAAATAAAAACATTTAAAATACTGTTTCCTGTATTTTAAATGTATGTGGCTACAGGCGCCGGTACACTATGTTATGTATTGTTATATTTGATGCCATGATATTGTACTCCAACGCGTACTGCGTAAGGGGTATATTAAATTTGTCATTCCGTTTGTAACGCCAAGAAGGAGGCGTGGCAGGTATAGAAAAATATATATCTTTTTGATTAGCATCACCTCCTGAGTCGATTTCCGTGTGTCCGTCTGTCGACACGATTACAGCCGTAATTTTAAAGCTATCGCGATGAAATTCAAAATATGAGATTATTTTTAAAAAAGGAAGATCAAGTTTGGAAATGGGCCAAATCGGATGAAAACCACGCCTATCTCCCATACAAAGTTTCTTTATTTTAAACGTAAAATCTCTTAAAAATCCACAAAAATTAAAGAAATGTCTTGAAATTTTGCACATAAGCTTTGATATATAATATGAACCACCTCTATGATATTTGGCAAAATCGGATCAAAACCGCGCTTACCTCCCATACAAAGTGACGTCATCAAAATAGGAAAACTTTCGTTTATATATAAAACTGAATGTCATCGTGTATGTCGTGGCTAAAGACTTTGGATATACCTCACTAAGACCGCAGGGGGGGTATTTTAGCTTCGGTACTCTGCCTTATTCGAGCTCCCGTCTTTGGTCTCTCTTCTCCTTGCTGAAAGCATGGTGACGAAGGACGTTAAATTCAACATAGCATATGCTTCAATTGTTTGTTGCCCTCGATATAGTTGTTACATTGACGACATAGAATCAGTTCAGAAAAAGTTTGTTTTGTTTTGCTTAAGGCATCATTACTGCAATTTTAATTATCACCTACCACCTTATGAATATCTTCTGCAATTTTTAAATCTTCCTACTTTAAATAATCGGAGAATTATACTACTTGGATTTTCAAACTTTTGCATGGATATGTAGACAGTCTATATTTACTGAGCAAAACTTACTTTAATATTCCTCTCCGACCTAGAAGATCTTTTGAGTTACTTTACATGAACTATTGTAGAACTAATTACTTCCAAAACGAACCACTCAGGAGCGCTTGTGGGGACTTTAATTTTGTTTCAGATGCAATTTCTTTAAATGAATACGTTTACTCAATTAAATTTAATATTTTAGATTATCTACAGTACCGCCACTAATCTGGATCATGCTTTCCAAGGAAACTTAACATTTTCCTGTGATGTTTGGTAACAACTTTTACAATATAGCTGTGTAGTTTAATATGATTATCCAGAGCGAGACCACGTCCGTCTCGCCTGGCATATGCCAGTTTGACGCCGTACGACTAGCTTTGCATATGTGAGCTGTGCTCTAATCCATATTTCTATAGATATACACGCTATAGATATATTTTGATTATCCAGAGCAAGACCTCGTTTGTCTTGCCTAGCACAAGTATGAGTTCGATCTCGTCCGTCTAGCCTGGCATATGGGAGCACCGCTATAATCAATCATTCTATTTACTACTAAGAAGCTAACCGGATTGCAACTGTATATACCTGAAAGCCTGGCTATTTTATATTTTTATAAAAAATTTAATTGTACACATATAAATTCTATTAATTTTGTCTAATACTAATTACTATTAAGCCATATGTGCTTATGCCATATGTTCAAATAAATAAATAAATCAATAAATAAAAAATGTCAAAAAAGGGTATGGTCAATATACACAATTTTCAGATTTCAGGGTTGCAAGTGAATTTTGGCGTAATTTCTTGAGTAATTTAAACGAAATTACCTTATTTAAGATAATTTCGAAATCAACCAATTGTACCAACTTTATTATGTAACTTCAGACGAAATTATACAAAAGTTTGAAATGACGTTATTTGACTCAGTGTGAACATAGTATTAGCTTTACTTTTTTGTGGAGTTCTATTGTGATCCAATTTTTGCTTCGAGACCTTATATTTTGTATGTCGTACAAGTATTCTTTGCTGTTTGTATGATTTCTACTAGATCCTCCAGCTCAGTAACTTCGCTTCTGTTTCTGACATTTTTGAATAAATAATTTTAGGAATAAATTGATATTGCATCTGCTTCTTTTTTTGGTAACATAGCAGTGATTGTTGCTGTTGTGTATTTGTGATCTGTGATGTCTGTATCTTCCAGTTTGTAACATATTTTGTGTGCGATGTCAATGTTTGTGATAATGTTGTCGATCAGTGTGTTTGGACTGTCTGTTTGCCTTGTTGGTGTTGTGTTGTTGACGAAGGTGTAACCGTTACTATGAATTAAGTCTGTATACCTGGTGACTGTGTTATTATGTTCTAAAAGGTTAATGTTCAGGTCTGCAAAGAATATGGAATTTTTGCTGTTTTGAAATTTGCCTTCTATGAATCAATAAATAAGTTGTAGTTTTCATTTGGAGCTTTATAAAACGTGCCGATTACAAGCGGTTTCTGTAAATTTGTAATTTCAATGATTGTGAGGTTGTGCTTCTCCTCATTAATTATTTCATTGCAGTTTAGGTTATATTTGCCACCACGATTTCCGTTTCTGCAATTGTGAATTGACGTATAATTTGGTAGATTGTAAGTTCCAATTTCATTTTCATAGAGCCATGTTTCTGCAACAATTACTACATCCGTATTTTTGTGATTGTTAACCATGAGCTCTTACTCAAAAAGCTTGTTCCGAACGCTACAGATAAGTACGTTCAAAAAGTCCATAGGATGACACATAGATGGCGTTACTAGATTTTTTCCATACTATTTTTATTTAGTACCAACCTTCAAACGATACGTATAAAAATTTGACAACAATCTGACAATTGATTCGTGAGTCATAGCATTTTGTGTGCAACTATTGTTATTGAAGAAAATAAAATGGAAAAAAGTGAATTTCGAGTTTTGATAAAGTATTGCTTTTTGATGAAAAAAAAAATACAGTGGAAACCAAACAATGACTAAACATTATCCGGACTCTGCTCAATCGAGACAAGTGATGGAAAAGTAGATTGCTGAATTTAAACGTGGTCGTACCAGCATAAATGATGCAGAACGCAGTGGACGCCCAAATCAGACTGTTATTCCACAAAACATCAAAAAATTCCACAAATTGGTTATGAACGATCGCAAATTGAAGGTGCACGAGCTAGCTGACATTGTAAAGATATGAGATGGTAGTGTTTTTGCCATTTTACACGAACATTTGGGTATGTGAAAGCTCTATGCAAAGTGGGTGCCGCGTGAGCTCACAGTCGACTAAAAAAAACAATGAATTGATGCTTCAGAGGAGTGTTTGGCGCTGTTAAACCGCAATAAAATCGAATTCTATCGTCGATATGTGACAATGGATGAAACATGGCTTCACTATTATACACCAGAATCCAAAAGACAGTCAGCTGAGTTGACAGCAGTCGACGAACCGAATCCAAAGCGAGCAAAGTCCCAACAGTCGGCTTGTAAGGTGATGGCGTTTGTATTTTGGGATGCGATCGGATGCGGATGTATCATCGACTATCTCCAAAATGGAACCACCATCAACAGCGACTATTACTGTGCACTTTTGGATCGATGAAAGGCCGAAATCGCCAAGAAACGGCCACATTTCAAAAAACAAACAAAAGAGAAATGTTTGAACGAAGTTAAGATCGAATAAATTTCAATAAATTCTTAATATCTAAAACCTAAACAAAACGCAGCGCTCAGCTAGAAACAAAACACACATACCTACACATATCCAAATAATAATAGCAAACAAAACACATGCAAATAATAATAACCTGTTTAGAGCGGATTTTGGCTTGCATGCATGGAATTTGTAGTTTTAGAAATTTCGCCGTAGGTGGCCGCTGCCATTCACCGTAGTACCTTCAATTCTCGCTGCTTCGAACCTAAACTATACACCAGCATCGATTCACTATCGTAACTTCGCCACCCTCATGCATTCTCTTCACTATATATACTTTTTGCAGTTGCTCTCTCCCTGTCAGAATTTTTTGACAGACCCGTGGAAATTTAAAGTGTGGTGAAAAATTCGCTTCCACCTGGTTTTCTTACACCATGGTGAGTACCATGTTCGATTTTCGTAGATTTTTTTCGATTTTAAAGATGTATTTACATTTTTCTTTGTATATAAGTTGGTTGATGTCCATTAGCTTAGCGGTTTTGTAAATGTCTCTAGTAGATGACAACGTGCTTTTATTGAAGGGGATTCGGATTGCTTTGTTCATCAGCCTTCCGATTTGTTCGTCTTGCAATTTGCTACATTGATTCCAGCTACATATGTTATTTTTGACAGAAAATGCCCGTTGTATATCAGCTTGGCTGGCTTTTCTGGTATAGATCCAAGTCGTTTGATTGCTCGTAGGATTGGGATTATGTGATTTGTTATACCCTTGATGTGGTTTTCATAGTTCAGTTTTTCGTCTATCACCATTCCTAAGTATTTCGTGTGCTAGACTCTCTGTATTTCTGCATAGTTGATTTTTACTTTTAGGCTAATTTTCGTATTGTTATGTCGTTGAAAGACGATGTAGTTTGTTTTTTCGATGTTTATGCTGAGCCCGTTTCCGCAAGCCCATTCATGATATGTCTTCATTTCCTAGTTTACTTTACTTTACCCTCCAGATCTTTCTCCGTTGTAGCTGTTGTTAAAAAACTTGTATCGTCAGCGTAGATATTGTACGCCGAATTTAAATTGAAAATCCATTGTTTTTATTTAAGAAAAATTTATATATAACTCATTTTAAACACTAACGAAAGTCAATACAAAAAAAAAATATTCAATAAATAATGGTGTATATGGCTAGAGTTATGGGAAAAAATATAAACATGATATGGAATAATGTTAATATTAAAAAAATATAATATTTTAATATAAGTGAAAAATAATAAAAAAAATTCAATTAATTCAATTTTATAATAATTTCTTTTTCATTTTCATTACATTTTTTTTACATTATCGAAAAATATTTAAATATTTAAGAAAACTGATTAAAAGACATTTTTGTTCATTTGTTTTTTTTTTTCTTCAATTAGATTACGTTACAGCTGATATGTGTTTTTTTTTTAAGTTATAAATGTTTGTTGTTGTTTTTCTTTTTCGTTCATTCATTTAAAAAAAATTTTAAGAGAAAAGCTTTGCAAATAATAAAAAGAAGAGAATAAAAAAACTTACTTTGTTTAACTCCACTGTTCCCGCGATGAAAGATCTTTCATGTTGGTGAGCAAGGCAAGCTGCATTGTTGCTATTTTTATTTGCGTTGAGCTAAGTTTTTGTTAAAAGGAGAGAAAGCTTTTTTTTATGGTAAAATTATTTTTTTTCTAAGACACAAAGAAAGGTCGCATTAACATGCATGTTCAGAGTTTAACAGCGTTTTAACATAAAACATGTTACCAATTTTGGCTAGCAGTGGCTTAGTGATAAGCTAAGCGTGGTGAGTTTATACGTTAGAAACATTTTTTTTTTTTTCTATTTTCAGCAGATTAGTTGAATACGTTTTTTTTTCATGTATGATTGTATGTTTAAACTAACTGCAATGATTACAACAACAATCAATAATTTAAGAATAACTTTTAAGCATAGATTTAAGTAGATTTTTAAGAATTTTACTAACTTTTAAACATTTATCGCGCACATCTATTAGCGTAGATTTTCGTTAAGATTATTTTAGTTTTATTTAGAAATGTTGCTTAGAGTTTTTAGATATGTATTAATTTTTTTTTTCTTCATTCTTTCACTCTAATGTTTCTTTTTTTTCATGTTTAGCTCAGAGTTTTGTTACGTTTATTTAATTTTAAAGTTTAAAGTTTAAAGTTAAAGTTAAAGTTTAAAGTTATATTGTTAGCTTATCATTTAATTTTAGCTTTTAAGGTTATTCTTAGATTAGCTTAGATGTGCATTAAATGGTGAGTTTTGCATGATCACGATATATATGCATGTACACTTACATGTATATACCACTATATATGATTTTACTTTTACTTTTAACTTTTCAGTTCAAACTAACATTTATGCTATTTTAATTATTTTTTAACTTATTTTAACCAATTTTTCCGTCCTGAAATGCAATTAAATTTTTTTCTTTAACTTTAATTTTAATTTTAACTTTAACACCGCACTTTAATCACTCGATTATTTTACCGCTTGTTGAGATGCTGCTGCTTGACATGACGACCGACGTAGACTAACTTCTTGCCTATATGCTTTTTGTCCCCGTTACGTTTTTAATGCAAGAATCTGCTTATGTGCATTGTGAAAGCTTTAAAATTTTTGCTTTTTCTGTTTTCGCACTGACTTTCCTATGGTGCCAAGTCTGGAGAGATTTATAAATATATATTTTTATTTGTATAGATAATTAACTAATTTTTATAACAAAATTAGAATTTTTTTATTTTTTTTTGATAAAATTTAAATTTACCCTTTAAGGAGATGGCACCAATAATTAAACTTTGTTCGATTTCTAAGCCAACTTTACAGCTTCTATGAAAGCAATTAAGAATTCCTCTTAACTTAACTATTTAAAAAAAAACCAACAATTAAAATCATAAAAAACGTACTAAAAATAATCTTACTTACTTTTCTTTCTTGCTTTATGATTAAAAACTTTTATGTTCTATGTATAGAACTTTAATTTAATTTATTTATTTAATTTAATTTATTTAATTTTTAAAAATTGTAAAATAAAAATCACTGTACTTTTCCACTAGTTTAACTTTTAATTGAATTTTAGTTGACCTTCTTTGGCGACTGCTGATCAGAAATTGTTCGATCAGACCACGATTTTTTTCGCTAACAGCATCTCAAAGAAATAAATCCCGTAATAGCGTAAAATTTCCAATAAAAATTTTTGTATTTTTGTAGCCAAAAGGAAACGAAAAGTCTTCATTTTAGTGAGGTGAATTTGATTTCGACAACTAGATGGAGCTGATTTGGTTAGAAAAATAAAAACATTTAAAATACTGTTTCCTGTATTTTAAATGTATGTGGCTACAGGCGCCGGTACACTATGTTAGGTATTGTTATATTTGATGCCATGATATTGTACTCCAACGCGTACTGCGTAAGGGGTATATTAAATTTGTCATTCCGTTTGTAACGCCAAGAAGGAGGCGTGGCAGGTATAGAAAAATATATATCTTTTTGATTAGCATCACCTCCTGAGTCGATTTCCGTGTGTCCGTCTGTCGACACGATTACAGCCGTAATTTTAAAGCTATCGCGATGAAATTCAAAATATGAGATTATTTTTAAAAAAGGAAGATCAAGTTTGGAAATGGGCCAAATTGGATGAAAACCACGCCTATCTCCCATACAAAGTTTCTTTATTTTAAACGTAAAATCTCTTAAAAATCCACAAAAATTAAAGAAATGTCTTGAAATTTTGCACATAAGCTTTGATATATAATATGAACCACCTCTATGATATTTGGCAAAATCGGATCAAAACCGCGCTTACCTCCCATACAAAGTGACGTCATCAAAATAGGAAAACTTTCGTTTATATATAAAACTGAATGTCATCGTGTATGTCGTGGCTAAAGACTTTGGATATACCTCACTAAGACCGCAGGGGGGGTATTTTAGCTTCGGTACTCTGCCGAAGCTCCATCCTTACTAGTTTTTTGCTAAGTTTGTTGCTGCCTCGTTGAAGTATTTGTTGAATTTGTTCGCTTTTTGTTTTTTGTGCTGAGCTGTCTGCTCATGGTTACCGCTTGACGTTGTTGTTGTTTTAGACTTATTTTTAAATTTGCGTTTATTGTAATCCAAAGTTTTCTTGTGTTGTTGGCTGCGTCAGATTTTTCGTCAGATAATTTGAAATTACACAAAAGTGTTCACGTTAGACAATAATTTCGTTAGACGTTTGATTTTTTTTTTGCTAATTAATTATTTTCATGTATAGATTTTGAACTGAATAAAGCAACATGAATCCAGAAAAACTTTCAAGAGTTGTTTTATTATATTTAAATGAGCTAGAAGATGCAGAAAAATGTGTAGATTCTCTCATAAATGATAAAGCATATGAAAAAAATGGATAATGAATGAAAAGATAACAAGTTTCTCAATATTTCTCGTCTATTTAAGTCGTCTTTTATTATTCCGTTGCACAAGTCTGGTAACAGGTCTTTTATCGATAACTATCGTGGAATTGCAAAATTAAGCGCTTTGCCGAAGTTTTTCGAGGCAATCATTACTTCACAATTATCACATAGTGTTAAATCTTTATTGTCTCCACTCCAACATGGATTCGTTTCTGGAAAATCTACGGTTACAAACCTACTTGAATTTACTTCCAAAACCATTGAGAATTTCGGTAAAGGTTTACAGACTGATTTTACATACTCAGATTTTAGTAAAGCTTTTGATGTTGTTAATCATAAACTCTTAGTCTTAAAGCTATCTCTTGCTGGATTTCCCACAACACTTGTAAGATGGATTGAATCTTATTTATGCAATAGAATACAACGTGTTCTTTTTAAACTTGTGAAATCTCATGAGTTTCCTGTCACTTCTGGTGTACCTCAAGGACGCCACCTCGGGCCTCTTCTTTTTTTACTGTTTATAAATGATTTGTTATCTGTCATAAAGCATTCGAGTATTTTTTTAATGTACGCATACGACGTGAAACTATTTCTTCCATTAAAAAATGCTAATTATGCCGTTCACTTGCAAGCTGACATAGACTATCTTTATAGCTGGTGCAACATGAATCGTATGAACCTTAACATGAAGAAATGCAAGCACATGACCTTCACTCGAAAATCTCCTGTCACATGTATTTATAAAATTTGTGACCATACATTAGAGTCTTTAGATATCTTTCATGATCTTGAAGTAACTATGGATACTAAACTTCGATTTCATATTCATATTAATAAAATTATAAATCGATCAAATAGTACTTTAGGTTTTATTAAACGATGGGCAAAAGAGTTTAATGATCCCTATACAACAAAAACCTTATTCACCTCTCTAGTGAGACCTATTTGAGCTGTTCTGACCGCACAACATTTCTCTGTACACATTGTACAGCCCTAACCTACACAACAATTAAAGTAACTTAAAGTCATGTATCAGCATAAAAACGTAAATAAACAAAAATTATGAATTGCTTTTATGAACGACTGCTTGAGTTGCAGGCGTTAATAAAATAAGAAAGAAATGTTTTTTTTCCATGAGCGACTGCAAGTACGATGACTCGAATTGCAGGCTTTCATGAAAAAGACAGCAACTGACCTAATTTGAGCGTATGCGCTCAAGCAGCGCTTTGCTTTATGGTTGTCAAGCGTTTCGTACTATGACGCAAGTGTTTCTTACTACGACACCGGCAGAAACAAGATAAAACAAAGCAAAGCGAGTAAATGTTTGGGTGCCCTAGTTACTGCACTGCTTTGCATAGTGCAAAGAATGCGATTGCGTTACTCACTGAGACTACGTGATCGCATGTTACTAAGGGGAAGTGAATGAAACATAAAGATATGTGTGACACATAAATATGTTTTAAAATGACACACGTATTGATTTGATTGGCTAGTGCGTTATTTTTCTGGAAGCCATGGAAAAATAATGGAATTCTAAGAGGACGGAAACACCCGCGAGAATTTTCAACTTTGCCTTTAAATACCACCGACCGGCGTAGAAATTGACAGAGTCAGAGTCAGAGTTAGAGTTAGCGTTCAAGTAAAAGCATTTAAAGTTGTAGTTCGAGAATAAGAATATAAAAAAATAAAGTGCCAAGCGAATAATACCTGCGTTTTATTCGAGCTCCCGTCTTTGGTCTCTCTTCTCCTTGCTGAAAGCATGGTGACGAAGGACGTTAAATTCAACATAGCATATGCTTCAATTGTTTGTTGCCCTCGATATAGTTGTTACATTGACGACATAGAATCAGTTCAGAAAAAGTTTGTTTTGTTTTGCTTAAGGCATCATTACTGCAATTTTAATTATCACCTACCACCTTATGAATATCTTCTGCAATTTTTAAATCTTCCTACTTTAAATAATCGGAGAATTATACTACTTGGATTTTCAAACTTTTGCATGGATATGTAGACAGTCTATATTTACTGAGCAAAACTTACTTTAATATTCCTCTCCGACCTAGAAGATCTTTTGAGTTACTTTACATGAACTATTGTAGAACTAATTACTTCCAAAACGAACCACTCAGGAGCGCTTGTGGGGACTTTAATTTTGTTTCAGATGCAATTTCTTTAAATGAATACGTTTACTCAATTAAATTTAATATTTTAGATTATCTACAGTACCGCCACTAATCTGGATCATGCTTTCCAAGGAAACTTAACATTTTCCTGTGATGTTTGGTAACAACTTTTACAATATAGCTGTGTAGTTTAATATGATTATCCAGATCGAGACCACGTCCGTCTCACCTGGCATATGCCAGTTTGACGCCGTACGACTAGCTTTGCATGTGTGAGCTGTGCTCTAATCCATATTTCTATAGATATACACGCTATAGATATATTTTAGGCTGGCAAAAACCCTCTTTCCAAACCCTCCGCGTGGGTGCCGGCTGGGCAATGACCACTACAGTAGTCGTAGTGACGGTGGTTAGCTAAGGTTGAGGGTTGCTTTCGGGCGTCCATAGCTCCTTAATAGCTTGACGTTCGGTATGCAACTCCTCAACCATCGGTTAGAGGTACCTTAAACCCATCCCTTATCCCAAATCCTTACCCAATCCAATCCCCAAAAACAGAATGCCTGGACTCTGCAAGATGGCAGCCCCATCATCAGGATAGTGTGATGAGCTGGATGGCTTCCACGTCACCTGAAAATCAATTAGCCAACGAAATCCAAACAATGTCTCGGATAAATGATTCAACGATGACAACTTTTGGCTATTTCACAAGGACAAAGATTGGTTTCTGGAATGTTATGACGCTCCTTGACGATTGCGCTCAAACTAGCCATAACGCCAGATTCCTCCAACTAGAACGAGAATTTCTGCGATACAATATCAATATACTGGGTGTAAGTGAAGTTCGATGGCTCGGGAGTGGAACATACAACTCCCCAACCGGTAGCACTGTATTCCTCTACTCTGCTAAAGATGCAGGATCAAAACGAGAGGCCGGTGTTGGATTCCTGCTAACCAAAGAAGCCCACAAGAGTCTGATGTCTTGGTCACCTATATCAGACAGATTGATCACTGCCAGATTCAAGAGTAGAGTCAGGAAAATCACCATCATTCAGTGCTACGCGCCTACTGAGCAAGCCTCTGATAGCGAAAAAGATACCGTCTACAGTATGTTAAACGCCACATACAACAGCGTACCCAGGGGAGACATTATCATAGTGATGGGCGACCTAAATGCAAAAATAGGGCAGAATAACGACCAGCTGAAGCATGTAATGGGTAAGCATGGCGTCGGAAACCGAAATGACAACGGAGAGAGGTTTGTAGATTTTTGCAACACCAATCGCCTAGTCATAGGTGGATCCATGTTTCAGCAAAAGCTCTGTCACAAGGTCAGCTGGGTCTCCCCCGATGGAAGAACAGAGAACCAAATAGACCACTTTGCCATCACACGCAGATTTAGAAGCTGTCTCCTAAACGTTAGAAGCAGAAGAGACGCCGACATTGGAATTGCACATGACCACCACCTCATGATAGCGTATATGCGCCTTCGCACCGCAGCAGTTAAACACCATTCGAGCTCAAAGCGTCGAGCGCCTGCATATTTTACCGTAAGGCTGAAAAATCCCCAAGCCCTTACGAGTTTTCGGGACCTGCTTGAGCATCGTACCTCAGAACTTGCCTTGACCCCTGAACACACTGCAACACAGTACTGGGAGATCATCAAGACAGCGTACCGTTCAGCAGGAGATGAAGCAGTCGGCAGACCACCTTGAGGCTTCCGCCCTTGGTTGTCCGAAGACACCTGGACGTTGATCTCAGAGCGTGCGACACTTAAGGCCAGTATAAATGCAACCAGTTGTAATGAGCGGCGTAAAGAACTTCGAACTCAGTATCGCATAAAGCAAAAAGAAATGAAACTAAGCGTAAGACGAGACAAACGAAACCGCATAAACGATTTAGCTCGGAAAGCAGAAGAGGCCGCTTATCGTGGTGACAGTGGCACTGTTTATAAAATAACGAAGCAGCTAGTAGACAAAAACCTCGCGACCGAGCATCCTGTGAGAGACGAACACGGCAAACTCTTGCACTCGGATGATGAGCAGCTGGCACGATGGAAGTGTCATTTTTCGTCGGTTTTAAACCACATAATGGCGGCCGACGCACCAACTTTCGCTGCAGGTCTGCCGAATTTAACCACCCATTTCCGAATTAATCCAGGTCCACCCAGCGTTAACGAGCTATGTGACGCAATAAAGTCGCTTCCAAATAACAAAGCAGCAGGAAGTGATGGTATACCAGCGGAGTTTTACAAAGCTCATCCTAGACTTTCCGCTGAGCTTCTGTGTCCACTCATCTGCCGCGCCTGGGAAAACGAAAGTTTTCATCCTCATCCCCGATGAGTGGACGGACGGCATCATAATCAAAATTCCGAAAAAGGGCGATTTAAAGGAATGTGATAATTGGCGTGGTATCTGTGTGCTGCCTGCGGTTTCGAAAATAGTAGCGAAAGTAATTCTGGAGAGACTGAAAGACCACCTCTACTCGACGATCGACGTGGCACAAGCTGGTTTCCGTGCTGGTTCATTGTGCACGGACCATATTAATACAGTGCGTATAATCATTGAGCAATGTGCGGAATATAGATCCGATTTGCACATGATGTTCATCGACTTCGAGAAGGCGTTCGACAGCGTTCACAGGGATTGCTTGTGGGCTGCCCTACGACGAAGGGGTGTGCCAGAAAAGATCATCGCTATTATTAAAGCAACCTATGATGGTGCAAAATGTCGAGTCTTACACAAAGGAGTACTATCTGATCCCATCGAAGTCCACAGCGGTGTCCGTCAAGGCTGCATTTTGTCCCCAGTTTTGTTTCTGCTGGTCATTGGGGATGTTTTAGATGCAGCGTTACACCAACTTCCAAATAGTGGTCTGAGATGGACGATGACAAACTTTTTGCAACACATCGACTATGCGGATGATATCTGTCTGCTGGCAAATCGACTTACAGATTTATCGCGCATGGCAGATTCTTTAAATGCAGAGGCGGTGTCTGCGGGTCTTAAAATTAACTTAAAAAAAACAAAAGTTTTAAGTCTCGCAAATGAAAGTAGCAATTTAGTGGAGGTATCTGGCCAACAAATAGAGAAAGTAAACAGTTTTACATACCTTGGAAGTGAAGTTGCTGCCGGTGGTGGAACTGAGGAAGACATTGAATGCCGAATCAGAAAAGCCAGAGCGGCATTTGGTATGTTAAACAACATATGGCGAAATAACATACTGAGCGCCAGCATTAAAGTTAGACTGTTCAAAACGAACGTTTTATCGGTGCTTCTCTATGGGTGCTGCACGTGGAAAATAACACAACTTATTATCGCGCGATTGCAAGTTTTCGTAAACCGATGTCTAAGAATTGTTCTTCGAATCTTCTGGCCGAACACAATAACTAATGAAGAACTGCTCTGCAGAACAAACATGGAGCCCCTAGACATCTTAATCAGAAGACAAAAATGGAAGTGGATAGACCACACTCTCCGAAAAGACGACAGCTGCATCGCAAAGAAAGTAATGAAGTGGAATCCCCTTGATGCGAGGGGAAGGTTACCTGGCAGGCCAAGAGAATCGTGGAGAAGGACTGTGGAGCGTGAAGCCGGTCAACTAAACAAGAGCTGGAGGGAGCTCAAAACAATTTCCAGGAATCGGACACGTTGGCGCGTAGGCGTAGTTGAGACCCTATGTCCCGCTAGGGATTAAAGGAAAAAGAAGAAGAAGAAGATATATTTTGATTATCCAGAGCAAGACCTCGTTTGTCTTGCCTAGCACAAGTATGAGTTCGATCTCGTCCGTCTAGCCTGGCATATGGGAGCACCGCTATAATCAATCATTCTATTTACTACTAAGAAGCTAACCGGATTGCAACTGTAAGCCTGGCAATTTTATATTTTTATAAAAAATTTAATTGTACACATATAAATTCTATTAATTTTGTCTAATACTAATTACTATTAAGCCATATGTGCTTAGCATTCAAATAAATAAATAAATCAATAAATAAAAAATGTCAAAAAAGGGTATGGTCAATATACACAATTTTCAGATTTCAGGGTTGCAAGTGAATTTTGGCGTAATTTCTTGAGTAATTTAAACGAAATTACCTTATTTAAGATAATTTCGAAATCAACCAATTGTACCAACTTTATTATGTAACTTCAGACGAAATTATACAAAAGTTTGAAATGACGTTATTTGACTCAGTGTGAACATAGTATTAGCTTTACTTTTTTGTGGAGTTCTATTGTGATCCAATTTTTGCTTCGAGACCTTATATTTTGTATGTCGTACAAGTATTTTTTGCTGTTTGTATGATTTCTACTAGATCCTCCAGCTCAGTAACTTCGCTTCTGTTTCTGACATTTTTGAATAAATAATTTTAGGAATAAATTGATATTGCATCTGCTTCTTTTTTTGGTAACATAGCAGTGATTGTTGCTGTTGTGTATTTGTGATCTGTGATGTCTGTATCTTCCAGTTTGTAACATATTTTGTGTGCGATGTCAATGTTTGTGATAATGTTGTCGATCAGTGTGTTTGGACTGTCTGTTTGCCTTGTTGGTGTTGTGTTGTTGACGAAGGTGTAACCGTTACTATGAATTAAGTCTGTATACCTGGTGACTGTGTTATTATGTTCTAAAAGGTTAATGTTCAGGTCTGCAAAGAATATGGAATTTTTGCTGTTTTGAAATTTGCCTTCTATGAATCAATAAATAAGTTGTAGTTTTCATTTGGAGCTTTATAAAACGTGCCGATTACAAGCGGCTTCTGTAAATTTGTAATTTCAATGATTGTGAGGTTGTGCTTCTCCTCATTAATTATTTCATTGCAGTTTAGGTTATATTTGCCACCACGATTTCCGTTTCTGCAATTGTGAATTGACGTATAATTTGGTAGATTGTAAGTTCCAATTTCATTTTCATAGAGCCATGTTTCTGCAACAATTACTACATCCGTATTTTTGTGATTGTTAACCATGAGCTCTTACTCAAAAAGTTTGTTCCGAACGCTACAGATAAGTACGTTCAAAAAGTCCATAGGATGACACATAGATGGCGTTACTAGATTTTTTCCATACTATTTTTATTTAGTACCAACCTTCAAACGATACGTATAAAAATTTGACAACAATCTGACAATTGATTCGTGAGTCATAGCATTTTGTGTGCAACTATTGTTATTGAAGAAAATAAAATGGAAAAAAGTGAATTTCGAGTTTTGATAAAGTATTGCTTTTTGATGAAAAAAAAAATACAGTGGAAACCAAACAATGACTAAACATTATCCGGACTCTGCTCAATCGAGACAAGTGATGGAAAAGTAGATTGCTGAATTTAAACGTGGTCGTACCAGCATAAATGATGCAGAACGCAGTGGACGCCCAAATCAGACTGTTATTCCACAAAACATCAAAAAATTCCACAAATTGGTTATGAACGATCGCAAATTGAAGGTGCACGAGCTAGCTGACATTGTAATGATATGAGATGGTAGTGTTTTTGCCATTTTACACGAACATTTGGGTATGTGAAAGCTCTATGCAAAGTGGGTGCCGCGTGAGCTCACAGTCGACTAAAAAAAACAATGAATTGATGCTTCAGAGGAGTGTTTGGCGCTGTTAAGCCGCAATAAAATCGAATTCTATCGTCGATATGTGACAATGGATGAAACATGGCTTCACTATTATACACCAGAATCCAAAAGACAGTCAGCTGAGTTGACAGCAGTCGACGAACCGAATCCAAAGCGAGCAAAGTCCCAACAGTCGGCTTGTAAGGTGATGGCGTTTGTATTTTGGGATGCGATCGGATGCGGATGTATCATCGACTATCTCCAAAATGGAACCACCATCAACAGCGACTATTACTGTGCACTTTTGGATCGATGAAAGGCCGAAATCGCCAAGAAACGGCCACATTTCTAAAAAAAGTGTTGTTTCACCAAGACAATGCACCGTGTCACAAATCGATGAAAACGATGGCGAAATTGAATGAATTGGGCTTCGAATTGCTTACCCACCCACAGTGTTTTCCAGATTTAACCCGCAGCAGATGAATCCCAGCAGCAGAATTTCAGCCGATCGGCTTCTGTACCAAATATAAACGGGGACGCCAGTGCTTTCGCGAATGTTGCAAGTGCAATTACACCGTGCGGTGCTGCTTGTGATGTCGGCACTGCAGCTAGTAAAAATATAGCTGCTGATATTTATACCAATGGGCCCGCAACCACACTCACCACTGCTGCCACCAATGATTTCACTACTGCTGCCACCAATGAGTTCACCACTGATGTTTCCACCACTGCTGCCACCGCTGTATTCATCCCTGCTGCTTCGAATGCTTTCATCTCTGTTTCCACTGCTGCTTATACGACTTCCGCCGCTGCTAGTTACAGCACTGCTGCTACTTATACTCCTACTACTGCAGTCATCGTGGCACCCATCAGGGCCTTCACCAATCCTTCCGTTACTGCTGCTGTGGGTTTCCCATTCAGTCATGCTAGCATGCATGCTGGAGATGAGTTGCTCGAGCAAGAGTTTGCTCATTTATGCAAACAAAAAAATACTTTTGTTGAAACGTGAAGTAGAGTTGCTCCAAAATCAGATAAAATCTGATGCACCGATTGACACCTCAACCATTGATGCTATGGTTAGTAAGTTCAACGGAGACGACACATATGAGGTTTCAAAATGGATTCTGGATCTGGAGGATGCGTTTGAACTCATTAAATGTAGTGAGCAAGCAAAACTGATTTGTGCACGACGCCTACTAGATGGGACTGCAAAGTTATTTGCGCGAACGATGGTAGCACCCACATACGATGCCCTTAAGAAGCATTAATGAATGAATTTGAACATTCACACACCATCTGGGAGGTGTATGATAAAATGAGGAACCGAAAACTTATGCCGAATGAAACAATCCAGACGTATGTAGTAGAAATGAAGATGCTTGCAGAGAAGGCTGACATTCCGGAGAGGGAACTAGCTGATGCAACTATAGCGGGCCTGAATGATAGGACACCATATACCACTATGTTGTATCAGGCGAAAACGCTCAGTCAATTAAAGATTCAATTGGAAAGGTATGAGAAGGTACGTCCAAGGCAGACGGTCATGGTGCCACGGATGTATTCAGATAATGGTGAGCGGGCACAATATAACAACACCTCGGGCCCACGTAGGCAGTCAACATTGTTACCTGTTAAGCCTACGGCTGTGAAATCTGGTGCCGGTAATAAAGCATTGACTATAGGTAAGGATCCGCGATGTTTTAACTGCTCCCAGTTTGGGCATTTCCAGTCTCAATGCCCAAAGCCGAAACGAGCGCCAGGGTCGTGCTTCAAGTGTGGTGAAGTTGGCCATTTCCATCAGGTGTGCCCGAAGAAGCGGGGTCTAGTAACAGCTGTCCATGAGAACTTATCGCCGGAGGAGGGGGTGCAGTTTTCAGAAGAAGAAGCTAAGCTGATGGATTCTGTTAATGCTATGCAAATGGTAAGTGTTGCTTTCCCGGGTCATAGTAAATTTCCGCAGAGCTTTACAAAATTATTTCTCTTCTTGATTCTGGTAGCCCGAGGAGTTTTATTAGGAGGTCGGCTGTTCGAAATTTTGAGGGTGCCAAGTTAGAACCGACAAAGTAGAGAGGGATAGGTAAATACTTTTTGAAAACTTATGGAGAAACTGTGGGCTTGGTAAAAATTGGGAAAGTAGTGGTGACTCATGTTTTTCTTGTTCTTCCAGACGAAGATCTTTCTTGCTCATTGCTGTTGGGCCAAGACTTGCTGAATTTATCCAAAATTGCATACTCTAAGGACTATCTTCTAAGTTTAATGAATAAAAGTGAGAAAATTCCATTTAAGTTCGAGAATAGTGTCGTTGATTTATTTGATTTAAGGAAAAGTTCAGTAGTTTTTGAAAAGTCACAGAAGTTGTTTGAGATTAATACTTGTAGTCAGCCAGAGATTGTTGAACAAGTCAATACTGTGATGTCGAAAGGCTTGATAGTACCCGGTGAAGGAGATGTGGTCTTGCAAATATATGCAGTAGAGTATACTGATCAAGCTAAGATTTTGGGTCAGGATTTAGTGGCTTGTAACGAGAATATTTTGAGAAGTGACTCTCAGTTGGATCTCAAGGTTGTGGTTGATATTAATGAGCACTTGAGTAAAAGTCAGAGAGAAATGTTAAGAGTATTAATTAATGAAACATATCTCTGCCCTTTCTCTAGTGTTGAGATAGAACCATAGGATTCAAAGATAAAAATAAACTTGACAGATAATACACCTTTTCATAGTGCACCAAGAAGACTTCTTACGCTGAAAAGACCGAAGTGCAAAACGTAGTTGAAGATTTGATGTCAAAGGGTATAGTAAGGCATAGCAATTTACCTTATGCCTCGGCGACGGTACTGATTCGGAAAAAAGATGTAAATGGACGGCTCTGTGTTGATTATAGGTTCTTGAATGAAAAGACTATTAGGGACAATTTTCCGATGCCTTTGATAGAAGACTGTGTAGAATATCTGGAAGGGAAAAAATAGTTTACTGCTTTGGATCTGAGAAATGGTTTCCATCAAGTTCAGATGCATGAAGATTCAATTAAGTACACTTCTTTTGTTACGGCCGGAGGGCAGTATGAATACACAAAGATGCCCTTTGAGTTAAAGAATGCTCCGGCATTTTTACAGAGGTTTATTTATGATATTTTTAAGGATTTGATACATTCCAGGAAGGTAGTAGTGTTCATGGACGACATAAGAATTGCGACTGTGGATTTCAATAGTCATTTAGAGATTTTAAATAAAGTTTTAGGACGTTTATATAAAAGGGGATTAGAACTCAAAATGAGTAAATGCCAATTTGGATATTTTGAAATAAACTTTTTGGGTTACACCTTAAGGTCAGAGGGCATTAGGCCTAATGAGATGCATCTTAAAGCTATTAAAGATTTTCCACAACCAACAAATTTTAAGCTGATTTAGCAATGCTTAGGGTTTTTTCTTATTTCAGAAGGCTTGTTACTTCCTTTTCAACTATTGCAAAACCGTTAACAAATCTACTGAAGAAAGATGTGGTGTTTGACTTTAACAAGAATTATGACATTTGACATTAGAATTAAGGCATTTGACCTTCTTAAGAGTAAATTCCTCTTTGCATCAATTCCAGCGATCTAAAGCCCTTTAAGAGAAACAGAATTACATACCCATGCGAGTAAATTAAGATTTGTAGCGGTATTAATGCAGAAGCAGAACGATGGAAAGTTCCGACCAATAGCTTACTTTTCGAAGACAGCGTCGGAAAATGAATCAAAGTTGCACAGTTTTGAACTGAAAACTCTGGCAATAGTATATGCTTTGGAACGATTTAAGACGCAATTACAGGGAGTTCCTTTTACTATGGTGACTGATTGTAATGCGTTGGCTCAAGGTGTGGGTAAAAAACAAGTCAACCATAGGATTGCTCGATTGCTTTTCAATTTTGAAAACTTTTATTATAAGGTGAAGCATCGTAGAGGTGAATCAATGGGCCATGTAGTTGCATTAAGCCGTTCTTATTTCATTGAGGATCAAGATATTCAGGAAATAGATTTTAATATACAAGTAACTCAGAACCGAGATGAGACAATCAAATCATTACGATTATAATTAGATAAGGGGTTGGTCCAACATTTTGAGCTTAAGGATGGTCTAGTGTTTAAGGTAGGACGTGAAAATTAGTACCAGCTCGTTGTTCCAGTTGAAATGGAATCAAATATTATTCGTCTTCTGCATGAGCAAATTTTGGGGTGGAAAAGACAGTAGATGAGATCAGGAAAAATTATTGGTTTCCCAAACTAAAGGAAAAAGTGGATAGGTACATAAAAAATTGTGTAAAGTTCATTGTTTATTCACCTGCGGCCCGATGTAATGAGCATAATTTATACAGTATACCCAAGAAACCTATACCATTTGACACAGTGCATGTTGATCATTTTGGTCCTCTGCCTTCAATAAAGTCAGTCCGGAAGCATATTTTGTTAGTCGTAGATGGGTTTACAAAGTATGTCAAGTTATTTGCTGTAAAAACAACTAGTGCAAAGGAAGTATGTGCGTCTTTACAAAAATATTTTGACATTTATAGTAGATCATTTCGAACTATCAGCGATAGAGGAACTTGTTTTACATCTGGTGAATTTAAAACATTTGTTTAGGAAGTAAAATAGAGTATGTTAAAGTTGCCGTGGCTTCTCCACAAGCTAATGGCCAAGTTGAGAGGGTTAACCGAGTACTTAAGGCCATGCTGGCCAAACTATCAGAACCGTTAGAACATTCAGACTGGGTAAGTAAGTTAACTGTGGTAGAGTACGCTATTAATAATACTATTCATAGTTCCACTATCCTAGTGTACTATTATTTGGGACTCCTCAACGAAGTAGAATCATAGATGAGCTGACTGAATATTTAGAGGTTAAATTTAAAGATGAAAGTCGCGATCTAGATAAAGTACGAACAAAAGCTTTGGAATCCAT